>CAUYUJ010002058.1:300801-343301 GCA_963575745.1 Prorocentrum cordatum | reverse complement strand
CTCCTCCTCCTCCTCCTCCTCCTCCTCTCCTCCCCCTCCCTTCTCCTCCTCCTCCTCCTCCTCCTCCTCCTCCTCCTCCTCCTCTTCCTCCTCCTCCTCCCCTGCCTCATCCTCGCCCAATATCGCCCAAGGTAGCCCCCATACAGGTCCATGACGGCTCCACAACGGAGGGCCTCCAAAGCCCTTGCAATGCATCCAACAAGGTGGGTGTCTTCCAGGCGCCCCCCCTTCGCTCCAAGCCAAACTGCGGCAAGCTCGCGCCGCGTCGCCCTCGGCATTGGCTTCTGACACCATGGGGATCGCTCCGCCTGGAACGATCGGCGGATTCCGAAACGTTAGATCCTTCAACATCGACCGATCCTGGGTCGCCAGGAAGCAATCGACGTTGAACGCTGGCGGCGGGGTCGCCGCCAGTCAATACGACGCGAACCTACCGTAACATGCTAACAACGACGATGGCCAATCGGGGCACCCGTGGGAAGCTGCTAGGCCAAGATGGCTCGGACATTGCTCCAAGCGCCTTAACACGGCCTCCGAGATGGCGCGAAATAGTCCCGTATGTGTCAGGCTAGACTGCAGTCTGCCTACAAGAGACCCCAAGGCGGCTCCAAATGGCCTCAAAGCCTCCCAAGGACGCCCCCAAGAGGCCCGAATCATGCTGACACCTAGAAGTGTTCAACGCTTGGTTTCCCTTCTCGCCTTTTCGCTCCGATGGGAATTCTGAGGCAGCACCCAGAGCGCCCAAGAGCGCTCCAGGACTGTCCCAGGATAGCCTCCAAAGCAACGGTTCTGTATCCGACGGTGTGGGCGCATTAAGACCCCGCCTTCGATGAGAGCCAAGCTTGCTCACTACCATTTAACTTGCTGAGAATGACGTTGACCTCTTGAGGCCTCCGTGGGAGGCTTTTTGGGATTAGGTGGCTCGAAGATTGCCCCAGACGCCTCATGACGGCCTCCACGATGTTGCAACATGGTCCCATGTGTGTCATTGTAGCCTCCGACATGCCTCCAGGAGGCTCCAAAACGACCTCGCAATGAAACCCCCGATATGCCATAACTGTTCAAACGCCTACCGTGTTTGAACGCTGTCCGGCTTCTCGCCGTGTTGCTCCCGATGGCAATTCAGAAGTCTCAATGTGGCCGCGAGATTGCCCAAGGTAGGGGAACGAATAATGACATAAACATAAAACCTCGCAGGTCCGCGCGGCTTTCTCGGATCGGCGCTGGAGAGCGTTTCTTGATCATCGGCGATGATGGGCGTCATTGGGGGGGGACGGGCGGGGGTCTGACGTAACGTCCCCCCCCCCGCCGTGCGGCTCCGGCACCACAGCCGCGCCCGCGCTCACGACGACGATGAGCGACGAGCGACGAGCGACGACGTCGACGACGACGACGACGCGAGCAGCATGTAGGTGGCGATCTGCCCCACAGCGCCTGTGTACACCACAGTGCTCGCGTGCACCACAGCGCTTGTGTACACCACAGCGCCTGCGTACACCGCAACAGCCGTGTGCAACGCAGCACAGCGAATGTGTACACCGCAGCAGCCATGTGCAACACAGCGCCTGTCTGCACCACAATGATTGCGTGCACCGCAGCGCCTGTGCACAACACAGCGCCTGTCTACACCACAGCATCCGCGTGCAACGCAGCGCTGGTGTGCACCAGAGTGCCTGCGTGCACAGGACAGGTAGAAGGAGCATGTCGGTGAGGATTGGATTTGCTGCGGACAGCTAAACGCCGCCACGCCAGGGAAGTGCTGAGAATAGAATGCGACGTTTCTCCCTCCGCCCTCCTCCACCTCCGCCTCCTCCTCCTCCTCCTCCTCCTCCTCCTCCTCCCTCACCCTTCCCCCCATGTCGTGCACGTGCGCGTCTCACCGTGCATCGCAGAATGGTCTATTCACTGGTGCCGTGCTGAGTGCACGCAGGCATTGTGTACACTGGTGCTGTGTTGCACGCGGCTGATGTGGTGTACGCAGGCGCTGTGGTGTATACAAGCGCTGTGGTGCCAGCAGGCACTGTGGTACACACTGGCGCTGTGACGCACGCGGCTGCTGTGGTGTATATAGACGGTTTGGTTAACACAGGCGCTGTGGTGCAGATCGCCACCGACATACTGCTGCTACCCGTCCTCGGTGATTCCTAGGCATTCCCAGACGCCGCCAGCGCGAAACGTGACGTCATCGGCCCCCTCCCCCCCCCCCAATGATTGCCGTCATCGGCCCGGAGTGGAAAAACAGGCTCCTGCTGCGTCCGCGCGCACGACGACGATGAGTGACGAGCGACGACGACAACGACGACGACGACGACGACGACGTCGACGACGACGACTGCGGACCAGACTCCTATGCGGACACCTATGCGGATCACGATGCGCACGGCGGTAATGCCCGTAACGCACTGGGTGGGGGAACGTTAAGTCATTGGGGGGGGGGGCCGGGGGCCATGACGCCCGTCATGCCTCAAGCATTAAAAAATTGCCTCCTGGACCCCCCTCCCTGGCGCGCGGAGCGCGCCAGGGGCGGTGCTGGAGGCGCCGCCAGGGGGCCCCAGCGCCGATGCGAAAAATCCGCGCGGACCTCCGAGTTTTTGATGTTTGTGTCATTTTTCCTTCCCCATACAAGGGAGCCCCAATTTGGACGCCCGAAATGGGTACGGAAAAAATGGGTACAATGCCCAACAACAGATGTTGTCCCAAACCAATAGCGGCCGCTGTTGGGCAGGCGGCCTTCTGTCTCGAATGGACACAGGCCGCGGCCGCCGCGGCCCGACAACAATTCCTGTTCAAAATAATGAACAGGAATTGTTGTCGGGCCTTGTGCCCAATTTTTCCGTACCCATTTCGGGCGTCCAGACCCAAGATGGGGCCAGAAGGGGCCCCAGCCGGCCCCGAAAACTGCCCTGTGAGAGCAGCGCAAATGTCGCACGCGGCCCGCCGCCCAGTGCCGCTCCATTTCGGTGTTCGCGCGGGGCGCCGAGCGAGCCTTTGCTTTTTGTGCCGCCGTCGGCCGCGGCGGACTCCTCGTGGAGATCGGGCGCCCAGGAGGGGGAGGAGTAGGAGGAGGAGGAGGAGGAGGAGGAGGAGGAGGAGGAGGAGGAGGAGGAGGAGGAGGAGGAGAAGGAGGAGGAGGAGGATGAGGAGGAGGAGGGGGGGAGGACAATACATTGAAGACTGGTTGGTTTACTTTCCCAGGGGGGTGCAGGAGCGCCCAATAGCGCCCCACGTTCGTCCCAAAAGAGCGAGCTCCAACCAGCGACGTTCGGGCTCCCACGGGGGAAGGGGCGAATTGAGGACCCCCTTCGTCACGGATGTTCTCCACGGTAACCCCTGGAGGGTCTCAACACACACACACACAAATAAGGCTCCCAAAGCCTACCGGGAAAGCTCCAGACGCTCCAGGAAGCCTCCAATGGCTCCCAAAGCGAAAGAAACGCGAAACATTTTGTGCTTAACTTCTGTCATCGACGTCGTCGTCGTCGTCGCAATTTTCCCACTCCCTCGTCCTCCTCCGCCTCCTCCTCCTCTTCCTCTTCACCTTCCCCTCCTCCTCATAACACCCTCCACGTCCTCATTCTTTGTCCCGCCCTCTTTCTCCTTATCCTACTGCCAATCCCCCTTCCAAATACGGTTCACCTGAAATTGAGCAGGAACGTGTTCCGTCAATTTCCCTTCCTTCTGCTCGCTCTTCTCCTTCTCCTCCGCCCCTTCCTCCTCCTACTCCGTCTCCTCCTCCAATGCTGATACGGATGACCCGTGGAAGAGAGTGCAGTTTCCTCCTCCTCCTCCTCCGTTTCCCCCCCCCTTCGGAAGATGAAAGGTGCCCCCTCTGTGTTCCACTGCATGTGCTTATGCTTTCCTGACAAGGGCATTTCGGCTGGGCATCATTTCTGATGGACTAGTTGGAACAAGACGTCAATGGAGTACATACTTCACGATCGGAGTTGAACCTGTGTGCTTGCCAATGAACACGCATACGACATGAACAGTTCTAGACACAATGCTGGAAACAAGTCATAATCAAGCGGCGCCGCACAGACGGGAAGGACACAGATGACAATTACAAGAACCTTTGGCCCGTAGTAGTCGGACAACTGGAAGGGGATGTAACCACCCTGATGCAGAGTCGGCACGCGAACACATGCACAGCAACTAACCCACCAAGGCTGACCATGGTATTAGGCCCAGCAGGCGAAACATGTGGCAGCCTCACCAACTTCTCACGACTGTCCATCGGGTATACACGGCTTTTGCGAAGCTCACGGGGTTTCCTTCAATGAAGCTGTGCATACTAAGTGTGATACATGAACGCTGCCAATTATATACACAACATCTGCTCAGACAAGACTACAACAAGCACTCACATCGTGAAAGTATAGAGGACCACCAGAAAGCATGAGCCGACATAAACATTGATATTTGAAACTCCGCGCGGGTTTCTTGGATCGGCGCTGGCCCCGTCCCTGGCGCAGAACAGAATGCCGATGTATTCAAACATGACGGTCTCAGCCACGCTCTGAGAGCACTTCGCGCAAGCCGCAGCAAGCTCTCATAACATGTTCTTCGAAGGGCCCGTGGGCGAGCCAGGACGCCTCGCCGCTGCGTGAAAGAAGCGCCTGGAAGGCGGGGCCAAAACCAGCTGCACGCACCAAATGTCGTGTCCCCACCCCTTTCCCCACCTCTCCTTCCGGCCGACCCGACGGGCCTCAGAGGGAGCCAGTCTGCATTCTCCCCCAAAAAGGTGGGAGGGGCTCGGCAGCAGCCCAGGGAGACACACACACACACAGAAACATGTATACACTCCCATATTCACAGTACGTTTCAAAGTGTTTGGGTTGTCCGTCTTCCCCTCCACTTCCCAAAACTCTCCATGCTTTCATGGAGATATCTCAGTTTATGTGTGTCTGTGTCGATGTTTCCCTCCCGAACAAAAAAGTGGGTGGGGGGGGCGGGAATTCGGCGACGCACTGACCCAGGTCAGCACAGGCCCGGAGCGGCCACGGCCCGGCCGCGAAGCCCGGCCGGGCGCTCCGTAGCTCCCGAAGCCTGGCCAGCGAAGGGCGGGAAGAGGGAGTCGGCCCCACGCGGCGCCCAAACCCCGGGGCAGTCAGGGAGGAGTGGCCGACCCCCGTTGGCGCCGACCTCCGCTGGGGGAGACCCGACGAAGGAGGCGCGATGGACAACCATGTGCACGTGTCACGCTGATCTTTTCTTGAACACCCCCCGGGCCCCCCACTCAATATTGGCGGGCTGCGCCGCGATGTGTCGATCTGTCGACAGGCCGAAATCCTGCGCCCGCTGGCGATGCCAGCCAACATTGAAGAGGCAGGGGGAGCGTTGAAGTCTGCGGCGGCACCTTTGTCGCGCGGGTGGTGCAGAATCTTGGTCGACTACACGCAAGAGTGATCCTGGGTAAGAGTTACTTTTGGTGCGCGGCTTTTTGGGGGCCGCGGGGGAACCAAACAATAGCGCGCAAAACGCCGCTACCGCGTCGCGTTCGGCGATCGGGGGACCCCATTGGGCCCGCATCCAAAGGTCACTCCAGTGAAAGGTCACTCTTACGTCTAGTCGATTTGGTCCACCAACAAGAGCCACCCGCCTCAATGGCCGGACTCTGCGCGACCGTGATGATGTTGCCCTGCGCCCGGGCCGCTCCGGGTGGGCGCGGCCTGATGCGCTGCCGCTCCACGGGTCCCGCTGCTCGCCCCCTCGTCCATGTCCTCCGCGCCCTCTGCTTCCTCCTCGTCCTCCGCTCCTTTTCCCCCTCTTCCTCATCCTCCTAACCTGAAGGGAAATTAGGACACACAAATAAATACACACAAATAAAAATATTCCCGATATTTTCCCATATTTTCTGGGTTTTTGTCTTCCCCCCCACTTCCCATATTTTTGCATATTTTCTGGGGAATCGCAGATTAATTGTGTCTGTGTGTTTTTTCCCCTCCTGATAACCCTTCGCCTTCGCTGTCGCGGTCGCTGTCGGCCTCGGAGCTCGGACCGAGCGCAGCCATCCCTCCAACCAGCAGCGGTCGCTGCAGGGAGGGGGTGACCAGACCAGGGCCTTTTTTTTTTTTTTTTTTTTTTTTTTTTGTCCAGCGCTATTTTGGAGAAGGGGGAGGAAGAGGCGAGAGGGAGACAACGCACACGCCAGCTTGCCGTCCATCTCGCATATCGTGCCGGGGAGTCCGGGGGCCACGCCAGGGCCTGCATTATGTACATGTTCGCCGACCCCCGCCTGCGGAGGGGGAATCGGGGGCGCGCAAGCATGGATTGGCGATCCATGGATTCGGCGCGCGGTCGCCAAATCCATGGATCGGGGGAGGTGCCCTCCCCAGAATGCGGCCGGTGCCGCCTCGCTCGGCGGCGGAGATCCGCGGTTTCCCATGCAAACGGGCTTCGTCGCTACTCCACGCCCCCTTGATCCATGCTTGCGATCGCCTGAATGAAAAGGAGTGTGAGATGAGTGGATGTCACCCCTCCCCCTTTCCCCCGCCCCTGGGGTCCAACATCGCATTAGAATTAGGTCGGGCATGTCCCCCTACAGGCAGATTTTGGAGGAAAAGATAAGCAACAATCAAGCATATAAAAAATGTGATGAAAAAGAAACAATCGTCCCCAGACTTGTGTCTACTATTTTTGAATATTTCTGGACATGCCCGACGTAACATTAGAAGGGAAGGGCGGGCCCCTCAACGCTCCCCCAAGGCCGTCGGAACCGCAGAACTCACCCTCCGTGATGCTCTTCTGAGATGTCTCCAGGAGGGCTCCCGAGAATTCTCCGACACGCCAGAGAGGCCTCGTGCGCGTTTTTTATGCATTGCTTTGCCGATCGGCGCGGGCCCTCGCACCCCCCCCCCCCACCACCGCATGGAGTAGAGCTTGGCTGCTTTTGGCGCTTGTTTCGATCAGGCGCAGTCTCCCCCGTAATAGACACACTGTTGTAAACAGTCGTACTAAGCAGAGGTCCAGAGCCAGACCCCCCTCCCTTCCTCTTCGCTCAATGTCGAAACGCCGAATGCGACAACGCTCACCTCAAGAACACCCGAGATAGTCTCAAGACGGCCCAAGACGCCGAACGAGGGTCCCACGCGGACCCCCGAGAGGGCAGGCAAAACACTTTGATTCTCCATTGGTTTTGAATGATGCCCGCGCTCTCGGCTCTCTGGCGTCTGTAAGCTCAAGACGGGCCAGGGAGGCCCCCAAGACTGGCCCAAAGACGGCCCAAGAGGCCCCCAAAGCGGCCAAGGAGGGCCCCGAGACGGCCCGAGAGGCCCACAGGACGGCAAAACAGACCAGACCATGGCCCCTGGAGAGGCCCACCACCACCCCAAAAGATGGCCCCAAAGGCCACAAAAATGCCCCCAAGAGGCCCCCCAGAAGTCTCCAGAGGGCCCCAGAAAGTCTCCGGGAGCCGTGAACAAGCTCCAAGAGGCCCTCAAGAAGCCCCGGAGGATGGAGGACGAATTAGTAATACTTGCAAGTAGGCGGCATAACGGGGAGTGGCAACCAACGGGCACGAAGTCGGAAGCCGCACATATCTTCTTCTGGGGGTCGGTGGAATAGCGTAAGCTTCTTGTATCCGCCTGCCCATCGGGCTGAAGGGCGTGTGAA
The DNA here is from genome assembly GCA_963575745.1 of Prorocentrum cordatum. Lineage (NCBI taxonomy): Eukaryota > Dinophyceae > Prorocentrales > Prorocentraceae > Prorocentrum > Prorocentrum cordatum. The sequence goes on along the minus strand of CAUYUJ010002058.1, from coordinate 335,690 downwards.
ATGTGATGGTGAGAGCTCGCGGCAGGGCTTTAGCCTCACCCCTTTCCGACGCTTTCGGGGCGAATTCTGGCTCTATCTCAACCCTTTCGGGTCTCCTTTTGGGTCTCAGCAGCCAGCTCCTGTGGCCCTCCAGAACGCCTCTTGGACCCAACAGCGCGTACAAGCTGGGACCTTCGAAAACATGGCAAAACACATCGGTGTTTGATGATTTTCGCCTCGCCCGGGGCCGCCCGGACGCCTCTTCTAGCCGACAATCGGCCTCGCCTGGGCCATGACCAAACACGTACATTTCGTCTACGATTTGGGCCGTTTTCGGTATTCATTTTGACCAATTCTGGGCCGAACTGAGGCCCCCAGAACGGAGCCAAAACCAGCCCAGATCCAGGCCGGTTTCCGATGGAAATTCGAACGGGGCTTGGGCCCACCATGGGGATGCTCGCGCTTGAGCCGTCCAGAGGCCCGCCCGGGCAGCCTCGGGCCCTCCTTGGGACCATTTCGGCAAATTTCCAACGCCCTCTTCGGCCTTTGAGGGCGCCTCTTGGATCAGGAGGAGAAAAAACACACAGACACAATTCATCGTCGATTCCCAGAAAATATGGGCAGTGAGGGGGGAAGACAGAAACCCAGAAACCATGGGAAGATATGGGAAATCCTTATGTTTGTGTGCATTTACTTGTGTATTGGACCTGTGGGTGGTCACCAATTTTGGAATACTGCCACCCGTCTTGGCACCGTCTTCGTCTCTTCCGTTGAGAACTGGAATGGGGTGGTGGTGAACGCAAAGCGTCTTGCATATAGAGCCACGCAGGCGAGGAGGTTCCCCAGGGGCGGTGTAGCTATGTCCCCTGGCGACCCTGGGGGGGGGAGACGACAAGCTTTTCCTCCTCCTCCTCCTCCTCCTTCTCCTCCTCCAATCTCCCCTCAGCTTCCTGCTCCTCCCCCTCCCCCTCCCCCTCCCCCTCCCCCTCCATCTCCTCCTCCTCCTCCTCCTCCTCCTCCTCCTCCTCCTCCTCCTCCCCTCTCTCTCTCTTCCTCTTCCCCCCCCTCGTCCTCCACCCCCTTTACTGCCCCTGCTACTCTTTTCTGTCTGAGACCATGGCCTCTCGGACATACGCCAGCTCTTCACCCTTGATTCGTCTCCCTACAATATGGGCCCGATCACAAGAAACCTTCGACAAGAAACCGAACCCTGAGACCCCAGGACGTCCATTGATTTTTGGTGTGGGAACGTCACGCTCTCCATAGCAAAACCATGGACACCCAAGAAACTTAGGACACCCTGGAGGCAACAAGGGTGTTTCTTGGCACGGGTATCCTCTGTACACTTCTTCCTCGTCCTCCCTGTCTCCCTCTGTTCCCTCCTCCCAAAGGCTTCCTCGCACAGTCCCACATTGAACACATGGTGCCGCGCGTGTCCCTCGTTTGCTCATTTGAACTGCCCGGAACCTTCCTATCATCCTGCTGCCCCCCCATCCTCTGCATCGTCCTCCTCCTCCTACGACGAGTGCGTGCCGGGGCGACTTCGGCTCCTGTCCTCAACATTGCGCTTGAGTCGGGCATATCCCCCTACAGGCCGATTTTGGACGAAACATAAAACATACCCAAAACATATCCGAAAATACTCACAAATACTGAAACAGTCGTCCCCGCCGCCGATCTGGCGTGTGAGTTTCTGAGAGTGTGGGCTTGAGCTCGCTCAAGCTTCCGCTCAGTGCGGGGGGGACGTCATTTCCGACCTAATTCAGTGCTTCGCACCCCCTCCCCCTCCAGAGCGCGCCCTCCCCCCTGCAGAGCGCCCCCCCCCCCCTCCTGCAGCCCAGCCTTCCCCCTCCCCCTGCAGAGCGGACCCCCCCCCTGCCCCCCCTCCCCCCTTCCCTGCAGAGCGGACCCCCCCCCCTCCCCCTGCACCCCTCCCCTGCAGAGCAGACCCCCCCCTGCAGAGCGGACCTCCTCCCTGCAGCCCCCCCCCCCTGCAGAGCGGACCCCCCCCCCTCCCCTGCACCCCCCCTGCAGAGCAGACCCCCTCCTGCACCCTCTCCCCTGCAAAGCGGACCCCTCCCCCCTGCAGCCCAGCCCCCCCCCCCCCCCCTGCAGAGCGGACCCCCTCTGTGCAGCCCCCCCCCCTGCAGAGCGGACCCCCCCCCCCCCCCCCCCTCCCCTGCACCCCCCCCCCTGCAGAGCAGACCCCCCCTCCTGCAGCGCCCCCCCCCCTGCAGAGCGGACCCCCCCTCTCCCCTCCCCTCCCTCTGCCGAGCGGACCCCCCCTGCAGAGCAGACCCCCCCCCTGCAACCCAGCTCCCCCCCCGTCGTCGTCGTCGTCGTCGTCGTCGTCGTCGTCGTCGTCGTCGTCGTCGTCGTCGTCGTCGTCGTCGTCGTCGTCGTCGTCGTCGTCGTCGTCGTCGTCGTCGTCGTCGTCGTCGTCGTCGTCGTCGTCGTCGTCGTCGTCGTCGTCGTCGTCGTCGTCGTCGTCGTCGTCGTCGTCGTCGTCGTCGTCGTCGTCGTCGTCGTCGCTCGCGTCATCGTCGTCGTCGTCGTCGTCGTCGTCGTCGTCGTCGTCGTCGTCGTCGTCGTCGTCGTCGTCGTCGTCGTCGTCGTCGTCGTGGTCGTTGTCGTCGTCGCTCTCGTCGTCGTCGTCGTCGACGTATTCGTTTTCGTCGTCGTTTTCGTCTTCCTCGTCGTCGTTCATTTCCACAGGCACCCGGAGCGCCCCGGATCGGCGGCACTGGCCGGAGGCCACTGCAATACTCACAAACACTGAAACAGTCGTCCCCGTATCATTTTTGACTATTTGGGGAAATTCCTGCAGAGGGACAGGACCCCCGCGAACGCGGGGCCCGCTTCCCGCACGGACGGGAGCGGGTCCGGCGGGCGGCAGAGAGGATCGGGGCGTGACTCGGCCTGTGCTACTCCCAACGTGCTGAAGGACCTCATCCCAGAAATAACTTCGAGCTCCCAGAACAGTGTTGAACGAGTGTCGCCTCCCAGGGCCCGACACGTGAAGACCCTCCTGCTTCGGTGCTCTCTTGGTGCTCGAGATTGTTCCTGGGGGCCAAAGCCGAAATAGGTTGGAGCATCACGAGACTCGGTTCCCTGCTTGCCTCCATGACTTCCTGGGGTCTCGAAGCGGTCGAGACAATCTGACCGCAGCCTACAACGGCTGCACCACCACCACCACCACCTCCCGCGCCCCCGGTGCGCTGGAGGCCTGGGCTGCTGGGCCCACGGCGAGCACGCCGGGCCGTAGCGCCCCTCTCCGCCGCCGCGGCGGGCCGCCGCGCCTCGGCTCGACGATGCCGCGGGGGCGCGCTCCGCGCGCGGCCGCCGCGGTGGTGGTCGGAGGAGGGAAGGGTACCCAGACAGGCCACCACCTCCTCCTCCTCCTCCTCCTCCTCCTCCTCCTCCTCCTCCTACTCCTCCTCCTCCTCCCCCTGCCCGAAACCCTGCATGACTGCACGCTCCACGACATGCTGCCCCGTCCTGCGCGTCGAGGAAGCGCATCTGGTCTGCGGAGGCCGAGTCGGAGATGCACGTGCTCATGGCGATGAGCTCCCCATCCTGGCGCGTTCCACCAGGGGGAGCTGTGGGAGCTCTTCCTGTTCCTCCTCCTCCTCCTCCTCCTCGTCCTCGCCCACTTCCCCCTCCTCCTGGATGCGATGGCGCGTCCAATCGGTGCACTGCCAGAAGAAACGCAGCATAAGGCACGATGCGGGCTTCTGTCCAGGGCGAGCCTGGGTGACACATATAGGTCCTCCGACCCCAGGCCCGAGGAACGGCCCGACAACCGCAGCTCTTTCTGAGTCCAGAGTGGTCCTTCTTACATTGCAGGCCTCGGACAAAAATAATGAACACTCATGCCACATTCATCTGTCAACGCCTCCCCCTTCCCACAATGTTCAAGGCTGGCGGTGGGCCTCGACCGAAGTCTCCCCCGCGCGTGCTAACTTTGGGTTTATGGGGGGAAAGGGAGTGTTCAGTCATTGTTTCCCTCTACCGTAGTTCACTTGAAGAGGCGATGCAAGGGAACGGGCCAGGAATGCTAAGTGGGGCAACGGCTCTCATGCGGACGGGTGCGGAGAGAAAGGAGAACACCAGAGGACGAACCGACTTCGAAATCAAGATGGGGATCAGAATGAACACAAGGCGGACGGAGACTGTAAGTAACTCTAGTAATTGCAGCCCGCGTCATTGATGCTGCAATCCACCCTCCTGTCTCAAGCTCCCTCCTGAGGAGTAATTCCCTCTGGTCGTGGGAGGTTTAGCGAGTTCGTTCTTCCACCCCCTTCATGTTTCTTCAGGGACGTGTTGAACGCTCCCCCTCAAGGTTCTTCCAACTTCCTTTATTTACCCCCTGGGTCTGGACAGAGGGGGTGGTGCGACCCAGAGCGGCATCCAAGATGGCCTTAGATAGCCCGAGATGGCCCCAAGATGACCCAGCACTGCTCTCAGCATGTCTCCACGAGGCCACAAGACGGCTTCCAGCGGCCACGGAGCCACCCGAGGTCGCCCCCGGGAGGCCAACATAACATCATTCAAATATCTGAGGATTGTCATGTGTTGCCACTCTCGTTGATGTGTTTGTTCCCTCCCTGTCTGTTCTGTTCTGTTCCGCTGCTATGAAGACCCCATGGAAGGGAACAGCTCCGGACGCCACTCGACCGACTACACACTGCTCTGCACAGCTTTCGAAACACGCGCCCAGGGCTCGGTGCAATGCGTGACAGCAGCAGCAGCAGCGGCAGGGAGAGGAAGCAGACGGCGAAGAGAGACGGAGAAAGGACCAGGAAGATCGGCTCGCCAGGAGGTGGACCTGTACCCAGACATCCGACGTATTCATTTGTTCAATGAGAATGCGGGGTCCCTGGAAGTCCCGACCCATCCTCAGGTCCAAGTCTTCATCCCGACGACGGAGCTGGGGCCCAGGGAAGGACCCCAGAGGCCGAAAACGGGCACGAGCCTTCTGCCGTGATGTTTCCGCGACGCGAGCACGTCTGGTAGTCGGGCCATCACTCGAGCATCCCGCGGCAATTCGGGACGGAGAGCAGCTCCTCCTCTCTTCCCCTCTCCCTCTCGATGCGCTCTGGAAGCCTCGGGATGGCTCCAAGACGGACTCAAAGACCCCGGAGGGGCGCAGCAAGGCCCCCCCCCCCCCAGGACGCCTCCCAGAACGCCAGAGGGCGCCCCGAGCGACGTCTGCTCGAGCTCCGAAGGGGGGTAGGGGGCCAATACAGTCGGGCTGCCGAAATAAGGAACGCTAACTAAGGAACGAAGCCCCTCTGTGGCTTCAAAAAAGCCTGGGTGCACGAGAAGGGATAGGTGCACAACCACGGAAGGACGTAAGGAACGTCGAGCCCCTTCCGAATCCAAACTGTTCCTTATTTCAGCGTCTTGGCTGTATTTTGTTGCTCCCATCATACTTAAGGACCACATCCCAGAAATAATCTCGAGCACCCGAAAAAAGCGTCGAAAGAGTGTCGAGACAGTGTCGAGACGAGTGTCTCTCCCAGGGCCCGACGCGTGCACATCCTCGAGGTTCGGTACCTCCTCGGTGCTCAAAACTCTGTCTGGTGATCCAGTCTCAAGGAGGTTTGAACACCACAAGGCTAATAATAAAAAGCCGTTCGCTCCACAGCCACGGAGAGCACCCTCCGGAATGGCCTGCTGCAAGCTCAGACAACCAAGATGGCAGCCACAACGGTGAGGCAAGCGCGTGTCGTGGTGACTTCGGCGCTGGTTTCTGTCACCACGCGGCTCGTTCAATCTTAAGCGATCGAGGCTTTCTGACAATGAGGATCGTTCGATGTCAGCCGATTCGGGGCCGCCGCCGGTGTTCAACCTCGAGCACCCGCGCAAGGGTCGCCGCCGCGACACGAGCCTACCGTATTCGCATGCCGCTCCATGGTGGGTGTACGTACTCATAAAAAGTGACGCCCGCCACCACTACACATGATGATGTACGCCTGGCTTTCCGCAAGCACCATGTCTTTACGACTCACGCTCTCTCCGAGAGCGAAACTGCTGATGCGGCCGAACGAAGTATACGAGCACGACGAGGACCGCGCAGCAGATGCACGACATTGGCAACGTCTTCCATGCTATGCCGTAGCTCGGCAGAGAAGAAACCACCGAGGCCATCGTGCCAAGGGACGTCGTCGTCCCAGTGGAGGCTCCCCTCGAGGATGAGAAGACTATGAAGTTGCGAGGTCTCGTCTGCAGAGCGGGGGCATTCCTCTCTAACGATGCGCGGAAGATAGCGGTATGTACAAGAAGGGAGTGGGCACGATGTGGCGAGGGGAGGGGGCCGCAAGCCAAGCGGAAGAGGAAGGACGAATGAGTCGACTGGAGACTCGAGCCTGCCAGACGAGGGCAAAGACGAGAATGCAAGGAGGGCACCCCACACGATCGGCAGTGCCTGGTTGAATATCTCGTAGTCGCAGTTGAAGGTGTGATCGACATTGCCATCGCCTGAAAGCTCATGGCAGGAAGTGACTGTCACATCGGTGCGCCAGACGCAGGTCGATCTTCAAAAACGGCACGACGCATACCATCGGCCTTGCCACCTGCGTCGGCCTTGTCATCTGCTGCGCCCAAGTATAGAAACATCTTTGGCTCGGATATGGCTAATTGGGGACATTGCAGTCTCCAGGCGTGGGAAATTCACCCTCACAGTCGCCCCCACTGGACCCACACTTGACATTTGACGGGGGGGGAGGGGGGGGTCCCTCCTCCTTAATCCCACCAGTTCCCGGTGTCCCTTGTGACTCCCAGCGTGCCGTTTCAGCCTCAAGGCGCGTCCTAGACGCGTCCTAGACGGCCCAAAAGGGCGTCAACAACTTCCCAAGAGGGCTCCGAGATGTTCTGAGTATCTTCTGTTTCAACGGACCCGAGGGACCCTGGGACGCTCGCAAGAGGCAACAAGAGAGGCTTCTCGACTCCACCAGAGAGGCTACGGACAGAACTCACTGTTTGTTTCAATATTCGTTTGTGTAGACGTGCATCTGTACTAGAACCACGCGCGCGCTTCGCGCGCGTTTATGATCTATCCCAGGCAAAACCACTGTCATAATCGTCACGGGTTGGACACGCACACCATCCCACTGAGATCACCACATGGGAACACCTGAACAATCATGGGCATACACATCCCAATAGCGTCCCCCGACTGTTTCGCCACGTCCTTCACACGGATCGTGCCACTGAGCGCTCTACCTACGGTTCCAGAGACAATATTCACATGGCATAACACTACTCAAGCGGATTGTCCTGCCTCGCAGGTAGGTGCACTCACGGCACCAGATGGAAGCTTCGCATCGCGTCACCCCGCTCACTTCATCACAATACTCACGCAGATCGTGGTCGCAGGGATTTCCACCTACGGCCCCAGAGACAAGGTTCGCATCCCGATCCCCCAGCTGCTTCGGCACATCTCTCACACATTTTCACGCACCCAGTACAGCGTTTCGTGGCCCCATAAGGAGATCCACCGAAACCCCCAGTCGGACCGCCCGCATGCGTCCCACACATCTAATTTGGCATTTTCGCTTACCCAGTGCAGCGCTTCGTGGCCCCATAGGGAGCTCCACCGAAGCCCCCAGTGGGACCGCCCGCATGCGCCCCGAAAACCGAATTTGGCATGTGCACCCACCGGAGCGTGCCCACAGGGAGTTCCACCGACGGTCCTACAAGCATCGTCAAAAATATCCAGACATGGAAGTTAAAATCCTGTCAGCATTGGAGTAGCGCTGACCCCACAACCACCGAATTCAGACGTCTTCTGTTTATTTTTGACGAGGCTTGTAGAGACAGGGTTCGCTTAGCGTCCCCCCTTTTTCGGCACGCCCTCACGCGGATCGTGTCCCACAGGGACCACCACCAACAGCCCCAGAGGCAAGGCCCTCACATCGTCCACAGCCCCAGAGGCAAAATTCTCACATCGCCCCCCCGCCCATCTCGGTACACCCGTCACGCGAATCATGCCCTGTAAGGAGCTCCACCTATGGCACCAACGCCCCCCCGTCCACTTCGGCACACGGAGCTCCACCTGCGGCCCCAGTTGGCATGTTCGCGCGGGGGCACCCAACTCATTCGGCACCCCCTTGACGCAGATCGTGCCCCACACGGGATTCATCGCGTCTGTGCACGCTTGCTCCGCAGCAACTCCCCTTATCCGCACTGTCCCGCGGCGCCCAATGTGTGACGAGAGGGCCGCGCCCTGCGCTACACGTGACTGTATAGGTTTGGGCTCGTCGCCAGGCTAAGTGTTTGCTTGTCGAAGACGCCTACGGAGAATCACCGCCGCCCCCCTGCCTTCTTGGGAAGCGCCTGCGTCGCGCCAAACGTTTGGCGAGAGCTTGGCCAAACTATCGGACCACGTATCCCCCCAGCAACTCTGGAAGATCGTCGGCGGGAACGCTTGGGGAGGATCAGGAGAGGGACGATGAGAAGGAGGAGGAGGAGGAGGAGGCCTCGTGGGAACCTCTCTTGGGGCCTCCTGGGAGCTTCCCGGGGGCCTCTTGGAGGTCACTTTGGGGCCGCCTTGGACCTCTTGGGGGCCTTTGGAGGTTTCTTTGAAGTCTCTTTGACCGCCGTCTTAGGGCGTTGTTGGCCTGACCGACGCCGTCGGAAGCAGTCTTGGGGGCCTCTCTGAACCGATGTGGGGCCTTCTTTGGAGCGCTTCAGTGTTCATGGGGCCATGTTGGAGCCTCTTCGGCGATCTTGGGGGCCTCTCAGGCCGTCTTGGGCCGTCGGAGGGCCAAAAAGAAGCACATGCCAACTTCCTCCAAACACACCGAAGACAAAATAGTGGTTTTGACCTCTTCAGGTCTTCCTGGAGGACCTCTTGGAAGCCTCGGGAGCCGTCTTGGAGGCTTTTGGGGGCCTCTTGGACCGTCTTGGGCCACCTTGAGGCCATCTTGGCCCATCGTAGGGCCATGTTGGCAATTTTTGGGACATTTTGGGGCCATCTTCGTCTCTATTGGGGGCATCTGAGCCGTCTTGGAGACCACCTGTCTTCGAGGCCATTGTGGGGCCATCTCATGGGGGAGGCCAATGAAGCACGAATTTTCCTGGTGGCTGGCGCATTGGGCTGGAGGCCCCTGATAATTTTTTGGTAAATGACCAACACTACTTAGAGATTCGGCATGCCGTGCACCCCTGTGGTAAGCACATGAGGCGGCGGATCAAAGACGCCTACGGCAAATCACTGCTGCCCCCTCCCGTTTAAGATACGCCTATGTGGCCGAATATTTGGGCAACATTTGGCCACGCCATTGGGCAATGCGTTGCCCCAACCGTAATGGAAGCCCTTCGGGGAACACGTGGGACGAACAAGGAGGACGAGGAGAGGGAGGTAGTATAAAAAGAAGAGGAGAAGGATGAGGAGGCCTCTTGGGAGCTCCTGGGGCCATTGTTGAGGCCTCCTGGGAGCTTGCTGGGGGCCTCTTGGAGGCCTCTTGGGGGCGTCCTCGGGCCTCTCTTGGACCTGTGGGGACTCCTTGGATGCCTCTTTGTCCGTCCTACGGCGCTCCTGGCCCGCCTGATGCCGGCGGACGCCCTCTTCGGGGGGTTCCCTGGGCCGCCTTTGGGCTCTCTTGGGGGGCTTGAGGGTCGGCTTGAAGGCCCTCTTCGGCGTCTTGGAGGCCTCTCGGGCCCTTGGGCCGTCAGGGGACAGTCTTGGAGGCCCCTCTCGGGCGGTCCTGGGGCCGATCTGTGGGGCCTCTCGGGGGCGAGACGTCGGGGCGAGGATGCGCTGCGATCGCGAGCACCAGCAGGTCGGGGGCGTCCAACCCCCCCCCCCAATACGTACGATCCTTGCCGTTACCATGGGGGGGGGATTGGCCCAGGTAGCGACCGTGACGCACCAGAGGATAGAAAGCAGTCTGCAGATGGCCCAAGATGGCTCGAGACTACCAAGAATGACCCACGCAAGATCCAAGTGGCCTCCTTGACCAGGGTCGTTCGGCGGCCAGTCAACAGCTGCAGAGCTTCCCGAGACTGCCCAAGACGAACACCCGAACAAGCCATGGCAACTAACGAGATCCTTCGGGGAGAAACCCGGAGGGAACAGACCCCACCCAATGAACCCGCGCAAGCTCGAAGCGTACATGACATGAACATCAAGGGGCGGAGGCGGCGTACTCCTGTCGAAAACAGAGCCCCAAGAGGATCTCCAAGGGGGCACCACGAGGCGAAAATCATGGATGCTAATCTCGTTGTTCTGTGTTTTCGCATCCTCACCTTCTCGTCGCCGTCGTGGTCGTGGTCGTGGCCGTGACCGTGACCGTCGTCCCGCCCCTTCGGGGTCGGCGGCACGGCCCTAAGACCTTCGAAATAAAAAGGGCGGATGTGGCGCACGCATTAAAATGAATGCGACGGTGCACGCATACACATGACAAGCCCGTCCCAACATTTCTGTGATCGAAGATGTTAACAATGCGACCCCAGCTCGAAAGATACCGTCACAACTGCGCTGCGCAAAGCTACCAAAACGGGTACGGCATACCCAAAGTGCACCGTGCCCAGGGCCTATGGGCAACACTGGGGACGACGAGGCCATTCTGCGGGCGATGCGAACGCGCATGGCAGATGCGGATTGAGTTCGGCTCGACGGGCGGACACGCGCAGCCAAGGCAAACACTGTTGGAATCTGGACCGGATAGCCAAGGCATGCCACTTTCGAAGAACACGGCCTGCTGGATCACGGTCTTCCCCGCGGCGAACTCGGAGCACGTACATAATCTGCCCAAGCCGAGAGACTCTCCGAGTGTGGTGCTAAGGCATGGTGAGGCGAGAGCCGCGCCTCGTGTGGGTGCCACTGGCATGCGGAGAGGCTGGAGGAAGCGGTGCAGGCTGGAGAGCCGGGAGGTGGCGCAAGCAAGGTGGTAGGAGGAGCGCGGTGAGCAAGGTGGCCAGCAACAGAAACAACTGGATAACCATACACTTTCGGAGCTCCGCGCGGATTTCTTGGATCGGCGCTGGACCCCCATCCCTGAGACGCGGAGCGCGCCAAGGGCCCCTTGGAAGATGGGCGAGGGCTGGCAAATACAAATTCCCGGAATAGAACTCAACGCGCTAAATAATAAACGGGCTGCTTCCCGGAAGAAGAACAGATTTCCGGAACTCCGTTGAGCACCAGCGTCGACCTCCGAACTCCACGTGGAACTCCGAACGTCTCTAGGCTGATGCAGATGTCTTTTCTTAGAGCGAGGCCGGCAGGATGCTGAGAGGGAGGTCACGTGCGGGTGCCAGTGGCCAGCGGAGGTTTGAGAAGGTCATGCAAGCTGGAAGCAGCACTCGGGGGCGTCCACGAGGGGGGCATCCAAGAGGGGGGGCGCAGATCGTGGCCCGAGGCAGGCAGGCGAGCAGCTCGGCCTCCCTCGTTGTCGCGCCGTCGACGTCGCCGCCGCCAACGCCGCCGCCGGCGTCAGAGGCGACGTCGCCGACGCCGACACAGTCGTCGCCGTCGCCGTCGCCGTCGCCGTCGCCGTCGCCGTCGCCGTCGCCGTCGCCGTCGCCGTCGTCGTCGCCGTCGTCGGCGTCGGCGTCGGCGTCGGCGTCGGCGTCGGCGTCGGCGTCGGCGTCGTCGGCGTTCTCGTCGTCGTCGTCGCCGTCGCCGTCGCCGCCGAAATTGTCGTCGTCGCCGTCGCCGTCGACGGCGTTGCTGTCCCCTCCGCGCGCTGACCACGCCGTCGCAGTCCTTGAGCGCGACCACTCGCCTGGCGAATCCCCCGCCCTCCCCGCGCCCTCTCTCGGGTCGGAGCAGCGAATCAGCTGTGGAGGTCGCAGAACGGTGCGGTGACAGACCTAGAAGTCAAGCAGTCCACCCCCATGGTAACCACCCCGACGCGCGAAGTCGTCTAGTAAACGCGCGCAAGGACGGAATCGAACAGGGCAGGGCTGCTTCGTAAACGCCCAGGGCCGTTTAGGAAACGCCAATTGTCAGGTCCGTGTGGGTTTTCCTCCCTTGGAGACCGTGCGGCAACCCCCCAACCCCCGCTCTGGGACCCGCGGAGGCCCCGGTCGCCCAAGGGCGACCCGGAGAAGGACCTCCCAGCCCCAACAACGGGCGGTGACCCCGACTTGCCCAGTGGCTCGCGGCACGAGGTGGTCACCACACCGCTTGGGGGGTCCTGGCCGCCTGACGTTCGTGTCATCACTCGGGCCTCACGCGGCCGCTCAGGGCCATCCGTGCGCCACAGGAACGCCCGCGGCGAGGCGCAGCTGCTGGAAAGCACCCCGAGGCTTATGTTGCTCCCATCGTGCTTAAGCCAACAGCGAGGGTGGAACCGAAGCGGCGCTTGAAACGAACGAGCGAAAAGAAGCCCGACGTTTGAAACACACGTTGAGAACGCAACCGTTGTTAAACGAGACGAGGCTATGACATGAAACACGCAAAGCGAACCTGAACAAACACGAACAACGAAACGAAACACACACCAGAGGCCCAAACAAAGCGAATCAGCGCTGTGGTGTCGGTCCTTGACCTTCTCCCTCCCACCTAGCTCCCCCTGGACGGCGGGGCACGAGGGCATGCAGTGCCGGCGCGGCCGCAAGAAGCCCCCGCAGGATGCCCAGGCCTGAAGCCCGCAGGCGCGAGATGCAAGCAGGGGGGAGCCCAGAGCACCCTGAACGCAGCATCTCCTTCAGCGGCCACGGGAAGCCACCGCGCAGCGCGCGGAGCGAGGAAACCTGGGATGCCCCGAAGAAAAGCGTCCAGCTCTTGATGCGCGCCCCCACTGTTAAAGGGGCCCAGGGACCTACAAACAAATAAACACAAATCTCAAGAATCCCCATGTGTTCTTTTATCTTCTAGATATCCGTCTTCCACCCCACCACTTCCCAGATTTCCTATATTTGGGGGAGTCGACGATCATGTGTCTGTGTCCATTCTTCCCCTCCTGAATTGTAGGGAAGCGCAAGAAGAAAAGCGATTTCCCCGGCGCTCTATGCCACCTGCGGGGGAGCCCCTGCGGCAGAGCCTGGTGGCCCAAAATGACTCCGAGACCCCCGCCGGGCCCCCTGCATGCCCCCAGGGAGGCCCCTCAGAAGCACCTACGAAGCCGCCAAGACGAAGGAAGAGGGGGATGACGAGGCTGCGGAGAAGGAGATGGTGTTCAAGAACCGCCCCCATTCGGAAAAGGCGCTGATCTAGAACGGGTCTGAAACTCAATCCTGCTGCGCTGCTGCACTGGGGCTGTGGCGGGGCTTGCCGCAACCAGCTGGATAGAAACTTACCCAGGAGCTCTCTGCAGAGTTGGCAAGCACTCTCCTTCCATGAAGCGAGTTTCGTCCCTGCGAGTTGCTGTGTGCTCTGTGCTGCCTGCTTTGGCCACCGCCCAGGACACTTCGACTCTTCCCACCTCCCCGCTGGCCTCAGCCGCGCCCCGTTCCACACGTCGAGCCACGCGCCACCGAGGTCAGAAGGCTCCTCCCCTCGGAGCTCGCTGCTGCGCTGCGCTCGTGTCTGCCCCGCCAGGCGACACGTCGCCGCGTCTGCCCTTCAAGACGACAACACGCATGTTGACAGGGTACGACGAGCGCGTGCCATCCATCACACGTGATCATGGCCAACACGCGTTTAGTCCGCCACCACCTGCATGGAGTGGGCGTTTTAGAATGCTCGTCCGGCATTGGGAAGGTGCCTCTAGTCCTTCTGAGGCCGCCACCCCGTCCTCGCCAGCGTGCCTCTGAGATCGCCCTGCATGAATTTGCTCTCCAGCCGCTTTTCGGTCACCAGACGGCCAGGATAGTCTCCAAGACGGCTTCTATCAAGGGGCCCTGGGACATACAAATAAATACACACAAATACCAGGATTCCCAATATTTTCCATATTTTCTGGATACTCGTCTTCCCCCCACTTCCCATATTTTCAAATCTGTTCCTGGGAATCGACGATTAATTGTGTCTGTGTGTTTTTTCCCCTCCTGATTCTAAGACAGCCGCGATGAAATCAAGATGGCCCAAGGCCGCTCGAGAGGCGCCCAAGAGGCCCCCAAGACCGCCCAAGAGCGCTCGGAGAGGCCCTCCAAGAGAGCACGCGAGAAGAAATGTTGGCTTGTCTTCGGTTGCTGGAAGATTCTGCTGGTCTCGCATGTTTGGGTGCCCGACCGCCCAAGACGTCTCCAGAGGCCTCCAAGATAGCTCAAAGACAGCCCAAGAGGCCCCCAAGAGAGTCCTAAGCCGGCCCGAGAGGACCCCGAGATCGCCCAAGAGGCCTCCAAGAGGGTCCCAAGACGGCCCGAAAGCGATCCAAGAGGGCGCCGAGACGGCCTAGAGACGCCCCCAAGACGGCCTCCGAAGGCGTCAGATGGGCCAATGGTCTTTAAGACGGCCCGAGAGGCCTCAAGAGGCCCGCACGAGGCCCCAGGATGTCACCAAGAGGCCCCAAAGATGCCCCCAGATAGGAAACACACGATATATATTTTCTGGATGCGTTCGAGACTGAAGCATTCTCGCCTGTTTCCGGTTCCCGACCGCCCAAGACGGCCCAAGAGGCCTCCAACATAGCTCCATGGCAACCCATGAGGTTCCAAAGAGGGCCCCAAATCGGCCCAATAGGACTCCAAGAGGACTCCAAGAGGACTCCAAGAGTGCCCAAGAGGCTCCCAGGATGGCCCCATGACTGCTCTGAAACGCTCCAAGAACTCACTAAGAATGACCAAAGATGCGCCCAATACGACCTCCGAAGGCGTCACCACAGAGCTTCCCAAGACGGCCCAAGTGGCATCGGAGAGGGCCCCAAGAGGCCCTCCAGGAGAGCCCGAATTGTCAAAGCAAATATCGAAACAGTCTCGCCAGTTCTGGACTCCGGCCGCCTAAGACGGCCCGAGACGGCCTCCGAGATGGCTCCAAGACAGCCCGTGAGGCTCCCCAAATTGCCCCAAATAGACCCAAACGGATCACCAAATTCCCCAATCAGCGCTTGCACTGAAGGGGTCCTAACGGAAATTGACAGATTTGGCGAACATTTCCCGCCGATTTTGGTGGCCGGCTGGGTTCCTGGGTTCCCCGTTCCGCTTTCCCAGGTTCCTGGTCATTGGTTCCAGGCCGATTTTGGTGGGTTCCGGGCTCCCGGGTTCCCGGCCGATCTCCTGATCGCTCTCTTGATCGATCCCATGTCAAACCATCCACTGATTGGGGTTTTTCTCGGGTGTACTTGCCCAAGAGGTTCCCAAGGGCCTAGGGGCCGCAAGACGGCGCCGAAACGCTCCAAGAACGCACTGAGACTGCCCAGGGAGACGACCAATACAGCCTCCGAAGGCGTCAAGCGGGCAAAGGGCTTCCTGAAACGGCCCAACGAGGCCCCACGCTGTCCCACGAGGTGGCCAAGAGTGCCCCAAGAGGCCTTCCAGGAGAGCCCGAAGAAACAAGGCCAGCGGAACGAACAATTACACAAACATAACAAATCATAGGTCCGCACGGATTTCTTGGATCGGCGCTGGAGCCCGCTGGCGGCGCCTCCAGTACCGCCCCTGGCGCGCTCCGCGCGCCATGGAGGGGGTCCATCGCGGATCCAAGAGATCCGCGCGGACCTCCGAGTTTTTATGTTTATGTAATTGTTCGTGCCCCTATATGCACCTTTGGGGTTTCCGAACGCCCAAGACAGCCCCAGAGGCCTCCAAGATGACTCCAAGAATGGCCCAATGGCCCCAGGACGGCCGTAAGTCGGCCCGAGAGTACTCCAGGTCGCCCAAGAGTTCCCAAGAAAGCCCCAAGACGGTCTCAAAGCGCTCCAAGAAGGCACCAACACGAGCCAGATAGGCCCCCAAGACTGCCTCCGAAGACGTCAGATGGGCCATGAGCAGCCCAAGGCGGCTCACGAGGCCCCCAAGAGGCTCCCAAGAGGCACCAGGAAATCTCCGAAAGGCCCTCAAAGGGCTCAACGAATGCCCGAAGTGGTCTCCTTCTCTCCCTCGTCCTAGTTTTCCTCCCTCTCCTCCTCCCCCTCCCCCTCCTCCTCCTCCTCCTCCTCCTCCTCCTCCTCCTCCTCCTCCTCCTCCTCCTCGATACTGAGCGGACGAAGACAAGGTCGGGGTCACGGCCCTCCCCTGTTGAGACTACTCACTGAATTGCCGCGGGGCGTGAACTCGACATTCCTACCGTACGGACGAAGACGATGTCGAATTCACGATCCGTCCTAGTTCAGACCGCTCGTCGGAATTGCGTTGTTTCTACGCTCAGTCTCCTTCCTGCTGCGCTGCTGCACAGGCACGGCTGCGGGGCTTGCCGCAGGCAGCTGGATAATCAGACGTTTCCCTCGAACGCATGTTGAGATAAGTGGCAATGCTGGACCATGCGATGATTGACACATCACGACGTCACCGCGAGAAACAACATGGCCCAATGCGCATGGAATGTGACAGAGGCAAACCAATACTACTCAGAAAACAACACTGCAATCAGTCAACGTCAGTATAGCAATAGCACTTGCTCAACGCAACTTCGAACACACAAAATACATAGCTACATGCTACCGACAGCGGCAATGCCTCTTCAAATCGAGAGTCACCGATCAAGGAGGCCATGTACTTCGTAGACAACGTTTGGCATCATGCAAGCCCCGACATCGTCCTTCACAACTTCCGACTTGTAGAGAAGCTTGCTGCCATAATACATCCGGACCGATGGCTGGGACCTGCCCTCACAAAGCTTCTCCTCCTACTTTCCCTAATTGTGCCCTGCCATCCTCCTCCTCCTTTCCTATACTTTCCCTCCTCCTCCTCCTCCTCCTTTACTTTCTCCTCCTCCTCCTCCTTTCCTATACTCCTCCTCCTCCTCCTCCTCCTCCTCCTCCTCTTTTTGCATATTGACATTCCCTACCCCTGTGCACCACCGTGCCCGCACGCCGTGGCCGTGGCTGAGCACCTTGGCCCCACGCCGAGCCGCACCGCCGATGCCCCGCCGGTGCCTCGCCGCTGCACTGCCGAGGCACTGCCCCATTGCGACGGCGACGTCGGCGATGCCTCGGCGCCGTGGGCGCGGAGGACATCGGGCTCCACGTCGAGTCGCACCGCCGGTGCCTCGCCGATGCACTGCCGAGGCACTGCCCCATGGCGACGGCGACGTCGGCGATGCCTCGGCGCCGTGGGCGTGGAGGACATCGGGCTCCGTGTCGAGTCGCACCGCCGATGCCTCGCCGATGCACTGCCGAGGCACTGCCCCATGGCGACGGCGACGTCGGCGATGCCTCGGCGCCGTGGGCGTGGAGGACATCGGGCTCCATGTCGAGTCGCACCGCCGATGCAGCGCCGACGCGGCACGCTGCTGCGGTGAGAAAAGCGAAGGAGAAGACGATTGCGGCATCGTCTGTGCCCCCCCCCCCCCAGTCCAGGCACTTCACTTCTCCTCTCCTACATCACTGTTCCCTCCGTCTGTCCACCCTCCTTCCCCTGGGCGCCGCACCGCTCCTCCTCTCCGATCTTCTCGTCACCCGCCCCCCCTCATCTTCCCTCCTCCTCCTCCTCCTCCTCCTCCTCCCTCCCTCCCTCCCTGTTGCAAACGAGAGCTCGCAGAACTCCGCCATGCCTGCGTCCCACCACCCTCCCTCTTGAAGCCCTGCCACTTATTGCCTACCCCTTCCGTCTCCCTCCACACTCTGGTCTCCCATCCGTCTCCTCCTCCGACCTCATCCCTCCTCTCCATCCTCCGTCCACCTCGTCCTTCTTCCCCCTTCCTTCTCCCTGCGGTAAGATTGTGCGGAGCTGGCGCGCGGGAAAGCTTTTGACACCGCGCCGCGCTGATCGTCTAACCCGGAATCGGTCGCGGCCCCAATCGTTCAAGGCTGAATTCCGTCGGGTCCAGACGAGTGACCGTGTCCCTTGGTGCTTCCACGTCGCAGAATTCAACTTTGACCGCGTTCGCTGGCTTTGCCAGCGGGCCATCGCCGCAACCTACAGTACCCCTTCTCCTCCTCCTCCTCCTCCTCCTCCTCCTCCTCCTCCTTCTCCTCGACCTTCTCTCTTCACCTCCAGTTCCTCACCCATCGTCACCCTCCTCCATCTTCCCTCATAGTCCCTCGTTCTTCCTCATCCTCCCGTCATCCTCCTTTCTCTTTTTCCCTCCCTCTTCACTCCCCTCACCAGAGTCCTTCCTCCTCCTTCTCCTCCTTCTCCTCATCCTCCTCCCTCCTGCCATATCCTGTCCCCTCGCACTTCGCGGCCATACTCCTCCCCTTCCCTGGATCCTCCCCTGTTTCCTCCTCCCTGCCTCCTCCCATCGCTTCCTTCCTCCCCCTTTTCTTCCTTCTCCTCCTCCTCCTCCTTCCACTTTTCTTCCCACTGCTCCTTCTGCTCCCCGAAGCAGCCTCCGAACGCCACCGAGAAAACCTCCTGGCCCCACCCACCCCGCCAAGAGAACAGGTCCAGCGACCAGTCCAGCAGGACCGCCTGCCCACGCCGCCCACCCCTGCTCCTCTCGGCTAGGTCGGGCCTGTCCTTCTACAGGAGGGATATCCAAAAATAGTTTTCAAAACATGGGGGCGATTTTCTGGGTATTTTGGGGTATTTATGCATATCTCCAATTTTTCGTCCAAAATCTGCTTGTAGGGGGACATGCCCGACCTAAAGGTAGGGGGAGGGGGGGATCTTCTTTGGAGGGGCACAGGGCAACACATAGACACAAGTCCCAAGACTCACCGCATTCTTCCCCAAGCAGTGTTTGCACTGAAGGGGCCCTGGACTGAATGGGCCCTGGCGGACATTGCAAGATTTGGCGAAACTGCTGGGCCGATTTCGGTGGACGGCCGGGTTCCGGGCTCCCGGTTCTGGGTTCCAAAGCTCCCGGCTTCTGGCTCCAGGCCGATTTCGGTGGGCGGCGGGGTTCGGCGGCGGGGCTCCCGGGGTTCCAATGTTTGGGTCCTGGGTTCGAGGGTTCCCGGTCGATCTCACTATCGATGTCATTATCGATCTCACCATCCATCTCGTTCAACCGATATCAATCGATGTCACAGCCGATCTCACTCTTGATATCACGATCGATCCCACTATCGGGTTCACACTATTCATACCACCGTCGATTGCACGAAAGATCTCACGATCGATCTCACGATCGATCTCACGAACAATATCACGACCACTCTCACTAGCGGTCTCAGTATCGATGTCATCATCGATGCCATGATCGATGACCCTATCGATCTCACTAATAATATCCTTATCGATCTCACCATCGACCTCACTCAATCGGTATCACCATCGACACCACTATCGAACACACGATCGATCTCTCGATCGATGTCACAATCGATCCCACTCAATCGATATCACGATCCATATCACTATCGATCATGGTACCGATCTCACTACTAATCTCACTCAATCGACCTCACTACCAATATCACTATCGATGTCGCTATCGATCTCACGATCGATCTCACTTTCGATCTCATTGAATGGATCTCAATATCGGTCGCGCTGACTGTCCATCTCAATATCGCTAGCATGACGTTGCGTATCATATAACATAGCACGAGACACCCGCGCGCCACGGGAGACCACGGGACACCATCGGGACACTTTCGGGAGATCAACGGGACACTATCAGGACACCACAAGGCCACTGCCGGCCAATCCGGAGGACAGCAAAGTTTGGTTCGACTTCGCCCTGGCAATGGCGAGTTCATTCCTCTCGCCCGCCCACGCAGCTTCGCCTCGCCCGCGCGCGCGACACGAACGTGAATCCGAACCAATATCCCAGTGGGGGGGTCTCCGTTTCTCTGCGATCTCACCCCCCAGCCTCCGATATGAATGGAGAGAGGGAGAAAGAGAGAGAGAGAGAGAGGGGAAAAAAAAAGATAGAGAAAGAGAGAGAGAGAGAGAGCATAACTACACATTTGTTTTGAAGCCTCGGAAGCGAAACTGTGCATGCTGCATTGGGGCAGGCCGGCCGGGTTAGCGCCACCACATCTCCCGAACCACCACCAGCTCCCAGCACAGACTGCGGACCCACCTGCGCACAGCTCAATGTGCATCGACCAGGCTGCACAGATAGGTAACGTCTCGGCCAAGATGGCGCTATACAGGGTACGGCCACAGAACAAGGAAAACCGGCCGCCTGAGCATAACTAAACAAGTATGGTAGATAAATAATGCGAGAGGCGGAGTAGAAAGGAGTGTCGCCTTTCCTGCGCGACATCATTCTGCCCTGCACGTACCACTGGCCACCGAGAGCCAGATCACGATCGGGCTGACACCGAGCAAGCTGCTGTGAGCGCGTCTTGGGCAGCCTGCTCACTCGAAAATGCGTGTAGGTACGTATATGTGTGTGTGTGTGTGTACATCCGCCGGCCCCCTCCAGGGGCGTAAGGCTGCGAAGGTGTGTGCAGGTTGCTGTCATTTGTGATGCGTTATCATTTGCTGTTTGGCCTTTTGTCTCTCCAGTCCTGTTTCCTGCGTCCTGTTGACTGTCTTCCAAGTGGCCCCGCCGCGTTACCAAACAGCCAGCGGGGGGGAGGAAGCTCAAATCCAAGCTGCTCTGGGCCACCCCAGGATTCTCATGGTGACGCCACCGCGCGGCCAGAACGGCCCGAGAGGCCTCCAAGATTGCCCGACGAGGCTCCGAAGAGAGCCTCAGGAGGCCAAAACGGCCCAAGATGCTTCCAAGACGGTCCAAGAGGCCTCCAAGAGGCCTCCCAAGAGGGCCCCACGAAGCAACAATCAACGATTTTCCTAAAGTGTTTGAAGGTTGTTGGCCTTCTCGCCTTTTCGGCTTTCCGACGCTCCGAGACGGACTAAAGGTTCCCAAGATCGCCCCGCGATGGCACTGCAAGTGGATATGGCGACCCCAACCCCCGACTTGGAGGGTTTTCGACTCGACCAGAAATTTGGTGCCCAACCCTGGGATTTTCGATGGGGGTGTGCGTCCATCCTCGATGGGGGTGCGAACGAATAGTCCCCTGGGGATGTATCCCAGAGTGTCGCCCCTTTTCTGAGCGGCCAAACTTTTCCGGCAGAACTCGGGGATTTGAAGAGAAAAATCATGGGAACTGGGAGGAGGAGGAGGAGGAGATGCAGGAGGAGGAGATGCAGGAGGAGGAGGAGGAGGAGATGCAGGAGGAGGAGGAGGAGGAGAAGGAGGAGGAGGAGATGCAGGAGGAGGAGGAGGGGAAGGAGGAGAGGAGGAGGAGGAGGAGGAGGAGGAGGAGGAGGAGGAGGGAGGAGGAGGAGGAGGAGGAGGAGGAGGAGGAGGAGGAGGAGGAGGAGGAGGAGGAGGAGGAGGAGGAGGAGGGAGGAGGAGGGAGGGAGGAGCCCCGCCTTGTCTCTGGTCATCAGGCTGCCGTCGTGGGCGAGGCCCAACCAGCCCGCGGGGTCCCCGAGGAGCTGCACGCGCTCGGGCAGCAGCGCGAAGGCGCACCGCTGGGCGTCCTCTCCGCAGGGGGCTTCGGCGAGGTCACGACGACGACGACGACGAGGAGGACAACGACAAGGACGGCACGGACACAACGACGACAACGACGATGACGACGACGACGACGAGGACGACGACGCGGACAACGACGACGACGACAAGGACGACAAGGACACAACGACGACGACGACGACGACGACGACGACGAGAAGGACCACGACGAGAACAAGGACGACGACGACGATGACGACGGCGGCGACGACGACGACGCCGACGCCGACGCCCCTGGGTGAGCAACGGCGCGACGACGAAAACCATGATGCGCTCGAACCAGAATTTTCCAGATGTACTGGAACTAATAATGGCATAAAACTCTGAGGTCCGCGTGGGTGCCTCGGATCGTTGCTGGGGCGCCCTGGCGCCCCTGGCGCGCTCCGCGCGCCAGGGAGGGGTGTTCAGCGCGGAGCGCGCCAGAGTTTCTGCAGTTTATTGTTCTTCGACCAATGCACCCGAAGTATTTTTTTCCAGATGAGCGTCCAGATCGCCCCGAATGCTGACGCGGTGATCGTCCCACTCTCTGCAACTTGACTCGATGATAGCACAGGCTGCTGTGGCCACGGCTCCGCGGCAGAAGCCGATCGGCTAGCTCAACACGATGGTTCGAAAGTTAAGCCCGTGTAAGCCAGGGCCAACGACATCGATGGTGGGTCAGAGATGAGGGGACTGGCTTGCTGTCGAGATCTTCATTATCGCCAACTACTAGTCGGCTATGGTGCCGCCTCAAAATGCCCTGGATGAGAACTACTGACACTGGTGATTTTAACTTTGCGACGGCGCCTTTGGCAAACAACCAGGTACCCTCGGTGCGCTGGCAAGGGGCGGTGGCATCGCAAACACCTGCCCTACATAACAGACGGCAAAATTCGCCGGCCCAACGGGCCAGAGGCGTGCTAGGATCTCCCGTAACTGCGTACAATATTTCTACTTCGCGCGCGCGTGGAGCGGCCCCTGGGGGTCCCTGGACGAAAAGTACCCCAGGCCGTCCCCGGCCGGTTCGTGTCAGAGATCCCCGGCCAGGTCGGGTCGGGTGGGCGCCGCCCTCGAGGCCCTCCAGAATGCCTCAAGAAGGGCCAATAGGCCCCCAAGATAGAACAAGAGGGCTCCGAGATGCCACAAGATCGCTCCAAGATGCCCCAGATTGCCCCCAGACGCCTCAAGAGGCTTCCAAAAGCACTCCCAAGAGGGCCCGAAGATATAAAATTCATAGATTTTCTTAGGTTTCGGACAGATTTGGGCGTTTCCGCCTCAAGACAGCCCAAGAGGTCCCGAAGATCACCCCAAGAGGGTCCAAGAGGGCCCCAAGAGAGCCCCAAGACGGCCCAGGAGGCCTCCAGGACCGCCCAAGACGACTCCAAGACGGCCCAAGAAGGCCCCAAGAACGCCCCAAGAGAAGCAGCCCCCAGGAGGTCCCCAGAGGTCCCTACGAGGCTCTCAACATGCGGTCAGGAGGCCGCCAAGAGGCCCCCACGAGCCCCCAAAAAGGATCCAGGTTAAGACGTCCCCGAAAGCCTCGGAGAACTCCCCAGAGCTTCCTGACTCCATAACAAAAACTGGATGCACGCGGGGACTATGATCTAATGAATAGGCCCTGGAAACGACAAGGCCGTTTTTTACCGGTTCCGTTTCGCCGATGTCTCGCCGGTTCCGTCGCTGCTTGTTTCCGGTTCTGGCGCGGCCTTTCAGGACGAAGTGGGCACTCCCAAAACGCTCTCGGCGAGGCGCAGCCGCGGAAGGCACCCCGAGGCCAGAAAACCGCAGAGAACCGACAAGTCGTTAAAAAACTCGGGTCGGGCGAAAGGGGGGGATTGGGAAAGGGGGGGGTACGAAATTTGCTGCATGCAGCTGGTTTCGGCCTCACCGAGGGGCCCATTCCTCGATACATAGCTCCATCCGGCGCCGGGAGGCGCCGGGAAAATCAGCTACGTGAGCTGATTCTCAAACCCCCCCTTTGCTATCCCCCCCTTTCGCCCGACCCGAAAAACATAAAGCCTGAATGCCCCACGAACGTTGCCCCTGATCCTCGTTTTTTCCTACCTCTGTCCCCTCTTGGCGGGGAGCCCAGGGGGGGCGTGAGAAGGCGGCGGGGCTTCTCTCCGACGACAGCGAGATCTGCTCAGAAGGCTCGAGGGCTCCAGATCAGGGTTAGGTCGGGACTGTCCCCCGACATGGGTATTCTGGACGAGAGACAACGAGTAGTCAGAAAATACTCCAAGAGAGTTCAAACATCGTGGAAAAGTTGCCCCCAGACTATTTCCCTACTATTTTTGAATGTTCCTCCTGTGGAGGGACACGCCCGACTTAAATATAAGGGAACAAGACATGGCAGAAACAACAACTTTCGGAGGTCCGCCCAGATTTCTCGGATTGGCACTGCGGCCCCCTCCCTGGCGTGCGGAGCGCGCCAGTGTGCGGCGACGGAGGCGTCGCAAGGGGGGCCCCAACGCCGACGCGAAACATCCGCGCGGACCTCCGAAAGTGCATGCTCATGCCATGGTTTGTTTCCCGATCTGAAAAGGCGGAGCCATGAGGAGGAGGAGGAGGAGGAGGAGGAGGAGGAGGAGGAGGCGGAGGAGGCCTGCCCCTCTCACTCCCCCCCTGGGCTCGTCGCCGACCCTCTTCCCGGCGCCAAAGAGGCGCCGCCAGGGGGAGCGAAGCGCCGGTCTAAGAAATCCGCGCGGTTCTCCGAGCTGCTGTGCTCGTGTCATCGTTCAGTTCTCCATGCGATTCTTTCCCGCGTTCACCGGCTGGGCGAAGCTCTCTATGAGAGGGGTCAGGCAGCAAACCATGGAAACCTTGTATATGCCTTCGTGTAGCTCCGTCTTTAGAGTGCGGTCAGCGTCGGTCAGCGTCTGGCAGTCGATGGGAATGTGCCGACCTAGACTCCGTTCCCTATCTCTCCCTTCCCCCACGGGCTCGCCGCCGACCCCCTTCGACGCCCGCAACCGCACGCCACCTTTGGTGGCCCCCAAACGTGGTGGTGAGAACACCCGGTGGTGAGTTTTGGGCGATTTGGGTTCTGGTTTTCGAGCGCTGGCTGGCCCAGGAAACGCAAAGCCTCGTGGCGACCACGTGTCCCCAACCCGGTGGTGACCCAGAGTTAATTTTTTGGGGAATCGGGGTCACCACCGGGTGTCTCACCACCTGGTTTGGAGACCACCAACACCTGCGAACAGCAGGCGCCCCGGCCCGCCGAAGGCACGCGCCCCGCGCGCGCGCCTCCCCCAGCGCCGTCCTGGCCGCGGGTGGCGGGCTGCTTCTCGGGGTCCGTGGACCTGGCCCCGGCGGGACGTGCGTAAGAGGTGAGAAAAGGGGGGGATGCTGCGAAGCCCCTTCGAGGGAGGGCGTGTGTCCAAGCTGCGGGGCTGGCCTCAAAGGATGCCTGTCTCGGTTTTCCCCCGCGGGGGCACAGGTGCGGGCGCGCCCGTACTCTGGAGGCCAACGCCTCCTCACAGACGTGGGGGGGGGGCCTGAGATCCGGGCGCTGCACTTCGCTCACCACGGGCGTCGTCGCCCTGCTTCTGGCCCCGGGGACCCCTCACAGACCGGTCGGGCTCAAGACAGGGCGCACAAAAGGGTGGGGCCGGGGCTCCGGCCGTGCTTTTTGCGCCGCGATGCTGCCGCTTTTGTTGGACGGGACGTCAGCTCGAAGGGGGGAGGGAGACAAGGACGAGGAGCGGTCCTCCTGTTTTTGGTGCAGTCGTCGTGCTACCATGGGGAGCGCCAAGTGAAAGAACGAGGGGGCTTTTGTGGCAACGGCGAATCTCGGCCAAGGACGGGTTCCCCGACCGGGATTCAAGGAACGGCTCGACACGAACCCAGGGCGGCTCTTACTTCAGCTCGATCCTATCGTGCTGAAGGGCGAAGTGCATCATGGCGGCAACTCGGCCTCGGGACCATTTTTTGCGCGCGTTCGGCTGGCGAACTTGATCTCGATACTTAGAGCAGCAATAGAACTCTCGATTGCACAAATCGGTTCAGCAGCCTCGAAAACTTTCATCTGCAACCTCGAGAGACCCGAGATCGACCCTCCACTCGAGCTACCTCCGGAAAAAAACAGCATCACTGTGCAATCGTGTGCTGCTCCGATAAACTGTTCTTGTTGACTAAGCCTCGAGACTCAGAGCGAATGATGTGAGAACTTGCCATCGGGCGAACGTCCATGTCCCGTGCATGTTTCGGTGTTATGCGTGCCTTTTTGTGTTGGGGATGCATCGACCTCGAGTCGGCGATACCTCGCCGATAGCTCGGCGATGGGCCCCCGATCGCGAATCCGCACCTTCCTGTGCAGGTTGGGGCTGTGGGGCCCCATATCGGCGATCAGTGGGCGATTGGGGGCCGATGCCTCCACCCCTGACTACCCACCAGACCACCCCAACCCAACCCGAAGACCCGAATTTCGGCTTGGGGGGGGGTAAGGGTTTCACACGTGTTTTTTCGATGTTCCCCGAACCCCCCCCCCACTGGAAATCGAGGGTAAACCTGAGCCTTCGGGTCGGGTTGGGGTGGTTTGGTGGGTGGTGACCCCCTATGCCTATTCCCCCCCTATGGTTGCCCCTGACGAGGGGCGGCCGCGGAGGAAGGAGGACGGGCGGCGCGCAGAGGCCGTCGAGAGAGGGCCTCGCGAGCAGCGCGGCCGGCCTCCCGCGAGCCGGCTGCGCGACGCGGGGAGGCAGCGAGAGGGGATGATGATGATGATGATGATGACACGCCCGTTGGAGGCGGAGACTCCCCGGTATCACAAGCTCTCAGGGGCAAGCCTCTCCAAGTCTGTCTCTGCAGCCGAGACTGCGCGAAAATTCGTCCGCTAAATTCCAAATGATTTTGGGATCCCGCGTCCCCGCCGGGTCAAACCGGGAAGTCCAGCCCGATTGGTCCCAGCGGTGGACCTTGCCCCGGCCTGTTCTGGGGGGGGAGGGGGGGGAGGAGTCGTTGCACCGGCCATGCAGACGTGCTGCAGCGGATCACGAGTGGGGGGGGGCACCACGCGGGGGCACTCCCTGCCGAGAGGCTTTTTCCTGATGGAAGGGATGCGCTGCTTGCTCTCTTGGCTCGCCTGCAAGAGCCCAGGAGTTCCCCGACATACAGTCGGGGCGATGACCTAAGGAACCCTAAATAAGGAACTAGGCCCCTTTTTTCCAGAAGTTGGTCTTCGATTTCCCATCGAAAACCTAAAAGAAAATCCAAGGCAAGCTGCGAAATACTCAAGGAACACGGAGCCCCTCCCCAATGAAAAGGGTTCCTTCTTCAGGGCCCCGACTATAAATCCAGGGCCTGTCAGCATTGCCCGTCGACTATCCTTGCTGTGTGCAAGCCTGCCCCGCCCGCTTGACGCTGAGTCTTTTGGCCCCCTCTCTGCAGGGGAGTCATCTGCCGCTCGTAAGTCTGTCCAGGTTCTCTGCTCGTTGGCCAACTTTCTCTGGGCGCCCAAACAACGACACTTGCTCTGACTGTGTTGCTATGTGTGTTGCGGCCTTGGGTCAGTCTGTGCCGGGGCCTTTGATTCATCCAGGCAGTGCCATCATGAGTATTCAGCAATGCGCTTACCTCATACCGTACTTGCTTCGCTGTCTTGCATTGCCTGTGCAAGCGGTGGTTCTTGCGGTATCCAACATTTCGCAGTCTCTCATTGACGTGTCAACATCTGCTCCGCTCGGGTCTCTCGCTGTGCGCCTACGCCCAAGGCAGATCAAGCTCGCTTGTTGCAGGTCGCCCCCCCAGCCGCTTTTCCGTTTCTGCCGCCTGGCCTCTTTCTACTTGCTCAACCGGGTGCTTTCCCATTTCGGGGGCGCGCAACCATGGATTAACGATTTATGGATTGGAGCGCGGTCGCCAACTCCATGGATCGGGGGAGGTGTCCTACCCAAAATGCGGCCAGTGCCACCTCGCTCGGTGGCGGAAATCATGGATTTCCCATGGAAACGGGACCCGTCGCTAATCCACGCCCCTTTAATCCATGTTTGCGGTTGCCTGAATTCCGTGGCCTTCGAGACCATGTCGGCAGCGGCGCAGTCTGCGAGTCACGAGATGGCTGCGTACTGTCTAGCAGCCCAGCGGGCCGTTCCACCTGTAGTCTCGCGCGCCATGTTGGCCAGCGACAGAGCTATCGGCGATCGGATTATCAAAAGGTGTTTGGCTTCGGGTCGGGCATGTCCTCCCACAGGCGGACTTTGGAGAAGTAAAGCATGTTCACAACATGCTCAAGAGATGCTCAAACAAGGGTAAACATCGTCCCCAAACCTTTGTGGGCCCCAGAAACGGCAGGGCCGTTTTTTCACCGTTTCAAAAAAATGTCCCTTGAAAATGGAATCGGCAAAAACACGGCGACCGGAAACGGCAAAAAAACGGCTCCAAGATTGGAGCCGGAGCCGGAACCGGTCAAAAAACGGCGACGGAACCGGTAACAAAAACGGCGTCGGAACTGGCAAAAAACCGGCAAAACGGAACCGGTAAAAAAACGGCCCTGTCGTTTCCAGGGCCCACTAAGCCCCAGACTATGTTTCGAACATGCTTTGAGATTCCCCCTGTAGAGGGACAGGCCCGACTTCACCCTCACCTGCTCCCGCCTGCCGAGGTCTCCCCACGGGCCCCACGACCATGATCCACCCCCTTCTGTGGCGCGTCGGCACCCTCTGGCGCGTCGGCACCCTGATGTGGCCCTCGTGTTGTGGGTCGGCGGAAGTCGAAGGACGGGCACGAAAAATGAAAAATCGTCAACAACACAAAATGTCCCAAAAATCTCAAAAACAGTAGAAACCACGCCCCCAGACTATGTTTTGACTATTTTTGGATGTTCCTCCTGCAGAGGGACACGCCCGACTTAATCCTAGTCGCCCTCCTTGCGGTTGCTGGCTCTTCCCCGCCAGAGGTCCGGGCCCTGATCACGAGATGCACGTCGCGAGCACTCGCTCTGGCTCTTTCCGCGTGCATCTTTTGGGGCGCTTGCCGCCACCTCCGCACGCCTCTTCAGGCACCGGTCGTGGAGGAGGAGGAGGAGGAAGAGGAGGAGGAGGAGGAGGAGGAGGAGGAGGAGGAGGAGGAGGAGGAGGAGGAGGAGGGAGGAGGAGGAGGAGGAGGAGGAGGAGGAGAAGGAGGAGGAGGGGAGGAGGAGGAGCAGGAGGAGGAAGATGAAGAGGAGGAGGAGGAGGAGGAGGAGGAGGAGGAACAGATGGAGGAGCAGGAAGAGGAGGAGGAGGAGGAAAAGAAGGAGGAGGAGGAGGAGGTGTCTCGCCTTTTCTTGCCCACTGTGTTTGTAGCTTCAGCCCTCGGCGCCTCTGCAGTCTGCCTCACGGGCCGTCGCCCACGTTTCCTCACCCTCTTGCGCTGCACTCAGGGAGCAGAGCCTCCACCCCCAGAAGGTCGGACCTTGGTTGGACAGGGCGCGCGAGAGGACACGAGACCCTCCCGAGGGCCACGTTGCCACAGGAATGCAGGAGGCATGGGTCGCGAGACTCAGGACACCAAGATACCCTTGATCTGGCAGGGTCGACCTACTAATCCGGGCCGACTGACATGATCACACCGACACGCGAAGCCGTTTAGCAAGCGGACCCAAAAAGACAATCAAACAGGGCAGGGCCGTTCAGCAAACGCCAGGGCCGTTTGGCAAACGCCAACTGTCGGGTCCAGGTGTTTTTTCCCTCCCTTGGGTACTGGCGGTGGCGCCAGCGGCAGCCCACTTGGCTCCCGCGCCGCCCGCCGTCGCACAGCGACGCACATGGCGAAGCCGCGCGTCGCAGCATCACCCCTCGCGACTTCGCTGTGCTCGCCCTACCCGCGCGTAGCCGCTTTAGCTCAGACGAGCGTTCACGTGAGTGAGCGGAATCCCGTGTAGAAGGGTGACAAATAATCCCCTTTACTCTCTTGATCTCCATCCCTGCCGATGCCCGAAGATGGTGACAATCCTGACGGGGCTGCCAAGAAGATGACGAGACCCAATCTGAAATTTGACGCGAGCTCCCGCTACGAACATCCCACGAACACTGGCCCGTCAAAATCCAGGACGGGTTCGTCAAATCATCGTCGGCAAGCACGAGTTCTAGCGCATCCGAGTCTTACGCTTCCCCGATTTTCTTCTCGATCCTCAACCCACGAGCCGTAGTCCTCTCGGCGGCGACGATGAGGGCGAATAGCCCAGGGGCGGGCATGACACGCATTCGCCCGGGGGCCTTGTCGAAGACATGGATCCTCGACGCCCCAAGGGATACATTGTATTGCTCTCCCCTGGGCTCTTCGCCCCCATCGTCGCCTCTGATCCTCGAGCCTCCATCCTCGAGCCTCCATCCTCGAGCCTGGGGCCTCGAGCCTCCGATGCCCGGCGGCGGGCGGGCGGGCGGCCGGACCACGTGGCCCGCGGGGCGCCCTGGAGCGGGCCGGGCGAGGGCCGACAGTCCAAGGAGCGTGTGCTGTAGCGGCGCGCAGAGGGGGGGGGGGGGCAAAAGGGGGAGGGGGGAAGGCTTCTTTCGGCGGTGGACAGACCTCCTTTTGGCAAACCTCCCTTTGGTGAGATCGGCCTGGGGGCGAAACCGACGGACCTGGAGCCGCAAAAACGACGGCCGCGACGCCCTCTCGCGAACCGGAAACGGCCAACTCGCTAATCGACGTGTCAGGGTAGGAGGTCTGTCCCCCCCGATTCTTGGAAGGAGGCTGCTTCTCAAAATGCGCCGGCCTCACATCTACAGGCAGGGCGCGCGCCTTCTGAGAGGCAGGGGCGCTTCTAAGAAGCCCTCCCCCTACCCTGAGGTCAGGCCTGCCCCCTACAGGGGGATTTTGGACGACAACTAAAAATTACTCACTGCGTGGAGATCCCCATATGTGCATCTTTTTAAAAAGATGGGATCTGGGAATGCGCGTCTAGCCATTTGGGCGCTTGGGACTGCTCCTGGGGCCTCTCGGGGCCTCCTGTTGCCTTCCGAGGCCTCCTGGCGTTTCCTCTGGCCTCCTGGGGCCTCATGTGGCTTCCTGAGGCCTCCCGGAGCTTCCTGGGGCCTCTTAGAGCCTCTTGGGACCTCATGTGGTCTCCTGGGGCCTCCTGGAGCCTGCTTGAGCCTCCTGTGGCATGCTGAAGAGAATCTGTGCCCACGAGTCTGGCCACCGATTTTGGACGACAACTAAAAATTACTCACTGCGTGGAGATCCCCATATGTGCATCTTTTTAAAAAGATGGGATCTGGGAATGCGCGTCTAGCCATTTGGGCGCTTGGGACTGCTCCTGGGGCCTCTCGGGGCCTCCTGTTGCCTTCCGAGGCCTCCTGGCGTTTCCTCTGGCCTCCTGGGGCCTCATGTGGCTTCCTGAGGCCTCCCGGAGCTTCCTGGGGCCTCTTAGAGCCTCTTGGGACCTCATGTGGTCTCCTGGGGCCTCCTGGAGCCTGCTTGAGCCTCCTGTGGCATGCTGAAGAGAATCTGTGCCCACGAGTCTGGCCACCGATCGGGACATCCTCAAAATCTGGCCCACCCTTGGGAACGTGAAAATGAACGCCTCGCTCGAGACATCCTCCAAATCTGCTCCGAAAGCGAAGGATGCTGGGACAGAAAACATGCAAACCGCTTCAGACATCCCCACAAAACGGCCGCGAACGGGTCCGTGAAAACACCCCTGGCGGCTCCCCTTGGGGATGCTGAAAATGAGCGCCTCGCTCGAGACATACTCCAAATCTGCTCCGAACGCGAAGGAAGCTGGGACAGAAAACAGGCAAACCGCTTCAGACATCCCCACAAAACGGCCGCGAACGGGTCTGTGAAAACACCCCTGGCGGCTCCCCTTGGGAACGTGAAAATGAGCGCCTCGCTCGAGACATCCTCCAAATCTGCTCCGAAAGCGAAGGATGCTGGGACAGAAAACGTGCAAACCGCTTCAGACATCCCCACAAAACGGCCGCGAACGGGTCCGTGAAAACACCACTGGCGGCTCCCCTTGGGGATGCTGAAAATGAGCGCCTCGCTCGAGACATCCTCCAAATCTGCTCCGAAAACGAAAGCTGTTGGGACAGAAAACAGGCAAACCGGTTGAGACATCCCCACAAAACGGCCGCGAACGGGACCGTGAAAACACCCTTGGCGGCCCCCCTGAAGGGGGGCTGAAGTCAGCGCCCCGCCTGAGACATCCTCCCCGCAAAACGGCCGCGAACGGGGCGTGCGTGAGTCTCACCATGAGTAAATATGAGTAGGAGTAGGTCTGAGTATGAGTAGGTCTGAGTATGAATAATTTTGTGTGTGTGAGTAAGTCTGGGTATGAGAAAGTCTGAGTGTGAGTCAGTCTGTGTATGAGGAAGTCTGGGTATGAGGAGGATGGGGGAAAAGAAGAGGAAGAAGAAAAAGGAGGAGGCGTCCAAGCAATAACAAAATTACTCGATGCGGGGTTCCCCATATGTGCATCTCATTCTCTTGGTACGTATTTCTCTTGATATCTGTCAATGAGCGCCTGTGTGCGAGGGCGAACCGTTCGCTCGAGACATTCCCACAGTCTGTAAGCATGACTGCGACCAATAGCAAATCTGAGATCGACTGATTCTGAGTGTGAGTTAATCTGGGTGCGACTGAGCCTGGGTTTGAGTGGGTATGCGTGAGTAAATATGAGCGCGAGTGCGTCTGTGTGCGAGTGGGTCTGAGTATGGACGAATCTGAGTGTGAGCCAGTCTGAAATCGTAGCATGATGAGTCTGAGCATGAGTGAGCCTGGGCTTGAGTGGGTCTGAGTGTGAGACAAAGTGTGTCATTGAATATGAGTGCGGGTGAGCCGAGTGTGATTGGGCATGGATGTGAAGCAGTCTGAATGTGAGTCGGTCTGCGTTTGAGCGGACCGAAGGATGATGAGTCTGAGCAGGAGCGAGTCTGAGTATGAGTGGTTTTGCGCGCGAGTCAGAGTGGGAGTAAGTTTAAGTATGGATATGAGCGAGTCTAAGTGCGAGTGGGCCTGCGTGCGGCTGAGTCTGAGTATGAGTGAGTATGAATGCAGAAGAGCGAAGGAGAGCGGAGAGCGAAGGAGAGTGAGGCGGAAACGTTTGAGTAAAACCTAAAACTTTGGAGCATCGAACCTCGATCGTCTGGCCCTGGCTACTCGAGTTGCCCACGTCCTCCTCCTCCTCATCAACATCATCATCATCATCCTCCCCTTCCTGCTTCTGCTCCTACCGTGTTCATGCTGTCCTCCTTCTCCTCCTCCTCCTCCTCGTCCTCTTCCTCCTCATCCTCGCTTCCTCCTCCTCCTCCTCCTCCTCCTCTTCCTCCTCCTCCTCCTCCTCCTCCTCCTCCTCCTCCTCCTCCTCGTTGGGAGTGCTGAAACTAGCAAATCGCCTGAGACATCCTCCCCAAACTGCTCCGAAAACGACAAGCGCCCAGCATCAGAACGGCCAAACCGCCTGAGACTTCCCCGCAAACTGGGCGCGAACGTCGTCCAAATCTGCTCCGAAAATGAAACATGTTGGAAGAGAAAATGGCCAAACCGCCTTAAACATCCCCACCAAATCCCGCGAAAGGGGCCGAGCGAAACACCACCCCGCCGCTCCCCTTAGAGTGCGGCAACCAGCGAATCGCCTGAGACATCCTCCAAATCTGCTCCGAAAGCAAAACATGTTGGAAGAGAAAATTACCAAACCGCCTGAGACATCCCCACAAAACTCCGCGAACGGGACCCCGTGAAATACCCCCCCCCGCCGCCCCCTTAGAGTCCTGAGACGAGCGAATCGCGTGAGACATCCTCCACATCTGCTCCGAAAACAACACATGTTGGAAGAACAAATGGCCAAACCGCCTGAAACATCCCCACAACACTCCGCGAACAGGACCTCGTTAAATGCCCACCCGCCCTCCTCTTTAGAGTGCTGAAACCAGCGAATCGCCTGCGACATCCTCCAA
The DNA here is from genome assembly GCA_963575745.1 of Prorocentrum cordatum. NCBI lineage: Eukaryota > Dinophyceae > Prorocentrales > Prorocentraceae > Prorocentrum > Prorocentrum cordatum. The sequence continues at coordinate 302,441 of CAUYUJ010002058.1, read as the reverse complement.
ATCTGCTCCGAAAGCAACACATGTTGGAAGAGAAAATGGCCAAACCGCCTGAGACATCCCCACAACATTCCGCGAACGGGACCCCGTGAAATACCCCCCCGCCGCTCCCCTTAGGAGTGCTGAAGCCACAGAATCGCCTGAGACTCCTCAACATCAGTGTGTGTGAGAGTCACCCGATGAGTGGACCTGAGTGGCTGTAGTGAATGTAGAGTACAAGTACGAGTGAGTCTGAGTGATGAATGAGTCTGAGTGATGAGTGAGTCCGAATGATGACTGAGTCTGAGTGATGAGTGATGAGTCTGAGTCATGACTGAGTCCGAGTGATGAGTGAGTCTGAGTGATGAGTGAGTTTGACTGATGAGTGGGTCTGAATGATGAGTGAGTCTGAGTGATGAGTGAGTCTGAGTGATGAGTGAGTCTGAGTGATGAGTGAGTCTGCGTGATGAGTGAGTCTGAGTGGGTCTGAGTGAGAGGAGGTGAGGGTGTTCCTATTATCCTGTGTTCCTCCGGCGCGGTCTTCCAATAACAAGAACCCCATTCTTAGGATATGGGAAAACACATCTTAGGATATGGGGAAAAACAAGCGAACCGCTTGAGACATCCCCACAAAACGGCCGCGAACGGGGCGTGCGTGAGTCTCACCATGAGTAAGTCTGAGTAGGAGTAGGTCTGAGTATGAGTAGGTCTGAGTAAGAGAAATTTTGTGTGTAAGTCTGGGTATGAGGAAGTCTGAATGTGAGTCAGTCTGTGTATGAGTAAGTCTGGGTATGAGGAGGAGAGGGGAGGAGAAGGATAAGAAGGAGGAAAAATACTACGCTCTTGCAAATTAGTTCGTCACGTTTCATGAGAGCGTGAAGGTGGCATGGGTTTCGTGTCTTCCTTCCGCGTGAGCAAGCGGGCAGAGGCTGACCACTGCCCTGGCCGCGCCGAGCTGGCCCCCCCTTCAGTCAAGAGCGGTCGGATCAAAGATCCGGGATTTCTAAAAGTGGGATTTCATCCCTTACTATAATAGTATAGATTTAAAACGGGACATTTTGAAATCCCGACGTAAATTCACGCGGTTCTAGAAATCCCACCGGGGCGGGATTTGTCTTTGCTTATGCAAGATGATCGACTTTTATTTTATGACGAAACTTTTGTAACGCCGATGTAGGAGGCGTCCAAGTAATAACAAGAACCCCATCTTAGGACATGGGGAAATACTCACAACATTCCCAAAAGATGCCCTAACATATTCAAAAAATAGTCCCCAGACTATGTTTGACTATTTTTGAATATTCCCCCCGAAGAAGGACAGGCCCGACTTAACCCTACCCCACTCTGCGCGTGGCCGAAAGATGTGCTTGTCCACCGGAGCACTCAGCTTCGACGCATGCCGTGTCAGCAAGGCTGGCGCAGGCTGCGTGCTATCGGTGGAGCCCGGCAGGATACACATGCGTGGGGCTCACACGCATCCTGAGGACCGTCGAGGCAGTTGGGGGAGCCGTGAAGGGCGGGTTTGGCGAATCAGCTCGCGTAGCCAATCTCTCCGGCGCTTCCCGGCGCCGGAGAAATCGGCTACGCGAGTCAGGAAAAGGAGGAGGAGGAGGAGGAGGAGGAGGAGGGAGGAGGCAGGGAGGAGGGGGGAGGAGGGGGGAGGA
>CAUYUJ010002058.1:260801-288301 GCA_963575745.1 Prorocentrum cordatum | reverse complement strand
GCGCGCGCGCGTGCGTGTGCGTGATGCGTGTGCGTGTGCGTGTGCGTGTGCGTGTGCGTGTGCGTGCGTGTGCGTGCGTGTGTGCGTGTGCGATGTAGTGTGTGTGTGTGTGTGTGTGTGTGCGTGGGGGGGGGGGGCGTATCGGGTCGGAATCGACATCGGCTGGGTGCACTGTGCCCCCAACTGTCCAAACGCCACGTCGGGGGGGGGAGGGGGCAACTGCTCTGAGCTAGCACTGTCCCGAGTGGCACATCCAAGGGACTGCAGCCCATTCAGCAACACAGAGCACATCCAGGACGACCCCTCAAAGGAGGAGGAGGAGGGGAAGAAGAAGGGAGGATGAGGAGGATGAGGATGAGGAGAAGGGGGCATAGGAGGAGGATGAGGAGCAGGAGGCGGAGGACCAAAATAAACCCAAGAGCCATCAACGATGCTGGAATGAATCCTCCCTCCAAACTACCTCTTCATAGGCCCCTATAACGGTTCATTTCCATTGAGGGAACCACCTCGTTGGAAGACAACCGTTTGAAGACCTTGAAACATGCCAGAACATTGTTCTCGGGATTTCCACGCCACGGATCAACCTGACTGCTGCGTCCTGGCGACCTGGAACAGTGCCATAACGCCTGTTGTTTGAGACTTCAACACCGCGAATCAACATAATTGTTGCGCCCGGATAGTTCGGAATCCTTCCAAAACGCAATTCCTGGTACGATGATGGTGGAATTTCGTGGAACTCTTGCAACTGTTTGTAAAAAACTGTGCGCCGCGATAAGGAGAGAATAACATGTTGAAAACCACCCGCCCTCAACGCGTGCAACTCTTACAACAAACGAATGTGCGCGACGCTAAGGCAAGAACCACATGTTGAAAACCACCCGCCCTCAATACGTGAAGCATTTGCACATTTGTTAAACTCTTTTGCGCCGCGCTAAGGCGAGAACCACATGTTGAAAACGGCCCGCCCTCAATCCGTGAAACTCTTGCAAATGTTTGAAACGAATGTGCACCGCTCTAAGGCGAGAGCTACATTTTGAAAACGACCCGCCGTCCATCTGTGAAGCTGTTGCCATTGTTTCAACTTCAAAGTCATACATTGTGAGGAAGTCTCAAGCGAAACGCCCGGCCCGCCCTAAAAACCGGCCTCGGGGTGCGACCGGGAGAAGTTATTTATAGGGAAAGCAATGGAGGAGCAGGAGGAGGAGGAGGAGGAGGACGAGGAGGACGAGGAGGAGGTGGGGAAGGAGGAGGAGGAGGAGGAGGAGGAGGAGGAGGAGGAGGAGGAAGAGGGGGAGAGGAGGAGGAGGCTGACGACCTTCCTCCCCCTCCTGGTGGTGGTGGTGGTCCCCTTGGGTGCTGACAGCCGTCCTAATTAGCGCCGCTTCAGTCGTGTGGTCCACCGGCCCTTTTCCCGCTTGTCTTCTGCGGCCCGGGGGCTTCTCAAGGTTTGAACAGCGCTACGCGCTGTTTTAAACAGCAGCTAGGGCAAAGGCACCCTGCTGCTTCCATTTCTCAGGACGAGGAGGAGGTCGAGGAGGAGGAGGAGGACGAGAAGGAGGAGGAGGAGGAGGGAGGAGAAGAGAGGGAGGAGCTCGAGCACCTCGGGGCGAGGCGGGAGCGCGACGGAGGCGCCAATCAGGGCACCCATCTTACACTGCGGACCAGGTGTGTCAAATTCTTCGTGGAGAGGAAAAACGAAAAATGGAGAGTGCGTCGACTCACGGCCGCAGTTTCTCGGGGGCACCAATGTCTGGGTTAGCCCAAAATCCCATCCCAGGTGGCCCTCAGCCGATGTTGCGCTTCCCGGCGCGAGAGGCGCTTGCATAGATTGTGTACATGAACATCGGTGCCCATTCACGCATATAATTACGTACGTGCACACATGCATACATACATACGTGCATACAATCGGGGCGGTGACCTAAGGAGCCCTAGATAAGGAACGAGGCCCCTCTTTTCCGTGCATTGAACTTCGACTTCCCATAAACCTGGGAACTGCCTAAGGCGAACTGCGAAACAACTACAGAACACTGGCGGGCATGGCGGCTCCGAGCCTCCCCGCGCGCGTCCGCTCTTGTGTGGGCGGGCCCGCCCATGGGGGGGGGGGGGAGGCGAGAATGGGCGGGCCTTCTCAGAAGGCTCGGAAGTCTTCCGGCCTCGGCCATCTGAGAAGTTTTCTGGAAGCTTTCCCCGAAGACGCCATCAACTTCTCAGAAGACCAGAGGGCTCGTGGGAAGCCTCGCCGCCTTCCGAGAAGGCCTTCTCTTTTCCAGAAATCCGACGCCGCGGAAGAATCGAAGCGTTGCGAGAAATCACGGCTGGAGCCCAGGGCCCCAACCTTCCCTGCGCCATGCTCCGAGTCCGATCCATCCGCGAGGGTCCTGGGGCCCGAAACTGGGCGAAAACGCCCGGCTCGAAAAAGTTGAGTCGCCAGGATCTCAGGGCTCTCACTTCCCCCCAACTCGGCGGCGACGATAGGGGCGAATGGCCCAGGGGCGGGCATCACACTCATTCGCCCCCAGGAGCCTCTTCGAAGACACAGATCGTCGGCGCACCCGAGTACTCGGGAGCGGCCAAGAGGGGGGTGTCCAAGAGGGGGGGGTGCAAATCATGACCGGCGGCATGTGCGCGGCCCAGCGAGGGGGCCAGGGACGTAATGAAATCAGAAGAGGCGCCATGACATCTGGGGAAATACCATGGCCCACGCCATGATATCCATCCCCCGCCCCTAGAGTCATCACCCCCCTCCTTTCCGCCCCCGAAGTACACGCGCTGCTCTCCCCTGGGCCGTTCGCCCCTTTTCGCCGCCTCCGACCCTCGCTCCGCCCTCGAGCTTGGGAGCCCGGCGTCCCCGGCGAGCGCCGGCGCCGCGGAGCCGCTTCATTGCCCCCAACCGGCGGGCCCCCCCCCCCGACCCTGGGCCGCGGGGGCTGCGCCGCGCGGGCGGAGGCGCACAGCTCCTCCCCCCCCCCCCACCCTGCCAAGCATCTGCGCTCCTCGTCCTCCTCCTGCTCCCCCTCCTCCTCCTCCCTGCCTCCCTCCCGCCCTCCCTCCATCCATCCCTCCTCCTCCCTCCCTCCCTCCCCCCCCCCCTCCCCATCCTCTCCTCCTCCTCCTCCTCCCCTCCTCCCTTCCTTCCTCCTCCTCCTCCTCCCCCTCTCTCCTCCTCCTCCTCCTCTCTCTCCTCCTCTCCCTCCTCCTCTCCTGCCCTCCTCCTCCTGCTGCTCTCCTCCCTCCTCCTCCCCTCCTCCTCCCTCTCCTCGCCCTCCTCCTCCTGCTGCTCCTGCTGCTGCTCTTGCTCCTGCTCCTGTTCCTGCTCCTGCTCCTGCTCCTGCTCCTGCTCCTGTCTTCCTGCTCCTGCTCCTACTCCTGCTGCTGCTCCTCCTTCTCCTCCTCCTTCTCCTCGTCCTCCTCCTCCTCCTCCTTCTCCATCTTCTGAGGGGAAGCGAAAGGGGAGGGGACAGCTCAGATCGCCGATAGATCGGTGATAGGTCACCGATAGCGAAGCCGCACGTTCCTGTGCGGGTCGGGCTATCGTGCCCCTTTTGGCGATCAATGGGCGAACTAGGCTCGATGCGTTTTCCCCCTGAGCCTACCCCCCTATCTACCACCCCCCCCCTCATCCCTCATAATCCTCCTCCTCCTCCTCCTGCTGCTGCTCCTGCTGCTCCTGGTCCTGCTCATCCTGCCTGGCCCCTTCGTCCTGCATTGCCTTCTCTTGAGAACTGCGGGGCTCCCCCTGTCCCACCCCCAGACGTGTCGGCAGGGCGGGCCGAGCATTCCGCCTCAGACTCCCTCGCCAGCTACGATTAGGTCGGGCATGCCCCCTGCAGGCGGATTTTGGAGGAAAAACAACAAATTCCCCACACTGGTAACAAACAAACAGAAACATCGTCCCCAGGCTATGTTTGGACCATGTTTGAATATTCTGACTCAAATAGACGACCCCGAAGCTCGAAATGCGCAACCGTTGCAGGGACGGAGGCCAGCTCCTTTTCAAGGCTGGGCTGTCGCTTTCACGCCGCGCAGGAGTCGACCTACAATGTTGCACCAATTGCAGGACTGGAGCACAGATGATGTCCGCAATGGTTAGGTCGGGCATGTCCCCCTACATGTGGATTTTGGACGAAACATAAAATTATACACCAAAAAAGCTCGAAATGAGTCAAACATCGTCAAAAAGTCGTCCCCAGACTATTATTCGACCATTTTGGAATATTCCTCCTGTAGAGGGACAAGCCCGACTTGAACCTACAATGTTGCACCAATTGCCAGACTGGAACACAGATGATGTCCGCAATGGGGCGCTTGCCACGTCGCTGCACACACGAGTAGTAAAGTTCGCAAAAGCTTCAAGGACGGAGAGCGGTTCCTCCCGCAATGCCCAGCTTGTGCCCCCCTGTCTTCCTCTGGTCGGCTTCCTCTTTCACGGGAGGACGGAGCGGGAGGAACTAAGTGGATCCCAAGCATCCGATGTCATGCTTGCCTACATGCGGGGTCCCCGAAAGTCCCGACCCTTTCACCAGAGCCGGCTTTTCATCTAGAGCCGCTTTCTGACGGACCCACCCCTGGAGGCCGCAAACGACGTCTACATTGTGTGTTGTGATATTTGCCGAATGGGCGCTTTCTTATTCGGAATTTCGACATTGAGCGGAAGGTGGGGGGAGAGGGGGGTCTGGCTTTAGTGCGACTGTTTTGAGCAGCCCTCTCAAGGGCAATCCTATGGGGAACCGTCCACCTGCTTGAAACAGGCGCCCAAGACAGGCAAGGCCTGCTCCATCGGAGGGAGGGGGGGAAGGGGTGCGAGGGCCCGCGCCGATCGGCGAAACGAGGAGTGAGACAACGATCACCAACGCGTGGAATGCTTTGAATAGGGGAACGAATAATGACATAAACAGAACAATTCGGAGGTCCGCACGGATTTCTCGGATCGGCGCTGCGCCAGGGGCGGCGCCGGCAGCGCCGCCAGGGGGCCCCAGCGCGGATCCGAGAAATCCGCGCGGACCTCCCAGTTGTTATGTTTATGTCATTGTTCGTTTCCCAAGCTCTGCACCTACACTTAGGTCGGGCACGTCCTCCTACAGCGGGCCTTTAGAGGAAAAATCTGAAAATAATCCCAAAATGAGCGAAAATGGTGAAAACATAGTCCCCAGACTGTGTTTTGACTATTGGAGAGGCCTGACGGCCGGTGCCGCCGACCCTGATCGAAAGGGCTAGGAGTGGGGGAAGGAAGCGGAGGATGAGGAGGAGGAGGAGGAGGAGGAGGAGAAGGAGGAGGAGCAGGAGGAGGAGGAGGAGGAGGAGGAGGAGGTTGTCAAAACATAGTCCCCAGACTGTGTTTTGACTATTTTTGAATATCCCTCCTGTAGAGGGACAGGCCCGACTTAAACCTACACGCCTGGTCGCCTCACGTCGCGCACCCCGACCCGCGCTGCGCGACGCGGGCTGTCCTCCCCGCACCCTCGCGGCACCCCCTGGAGAGAGAGGGCTCGCTCGTCGGCCGCTGCGGCCGCCGCGACGCGCGCAGCGCGGCTGCACGTCCGCGCCCTCTGGGGCTGACCCGCGCCTCCTCCTCCTCCTCCTCCTCCTCCACCTCCTCCTAAGTCGGGCGTGTACCCCTACAGGCGGATCTTGGAGGAAAAATAGAGAATACACCGACAACACTCAAACAGAATCTAAAACAATCAAAAAATCGTCCCCAGAGTATGTTTGACTCTTTTTGAATATTCCTCCTGTAGAGGGACACGCCCGACTTAATCCTCCTCCTGCTCCTCCTCCTATTCCAGCCCACCCCCCGCTACGCACTATCGCCAATGATTGCTAGCCGCGGGGGGATGGGGATGGTGTGGATAAGAAACACAAGCTCTGGACGAAAGAAAGGCTAAGCCCGATCAGGAAGGCTTTAAGCCCGATTATGGGACGGATTAAGCTTGGGATGAGGCCAAATGACGCCGGATGAACAGAAACAAGCGGATTTGAAACTGGATGATGCCAGATTCGAATCGGCCAGTCTCCGAACACGGACATACCTGAGATGGCTCAACGACCTTACGCGGTGGCTTATGCGGTGCGCCAGCGCGGTGCGCCACATTGGAAACGAAGAGCTCACGCGCGACCTTACGCGGGCAACTCACCCGCCAATGTCAGTGAAGGCGAACCCGTTTTCCTTCGTGGCTCAACTGCCGATGAGTATAGACTAGTCTTCCTCCTCCGATGATCGGCGGCGAGCGAGGGGGGGAAATGAAAAGGAAAAAGCCTTCTCAGAAGGCAGCGGATTCCCCCCGGGCGCGCCGCCGAATCTGATCTTCGGGTCATCACTTGACCCTCCGGCGGCCATTCGGGACGATCCGGGCAATGCCGGAACGCCCTCGGCGAGGCGCAGCTGCAGGAAAGAATCCCGAGGCTGGAAGACCGTCGACAACCGACGAAAACGCCCGAAACCCTCGATCGAACCCCGGAAATCTCGAAGCGCAATCTAGAAGCCTCCTAGATGGGGTCAGAGCACATGGAGTCAAAGGATCGCCGCATCGCCAATGCATCGCCGATGTATCGACGATGCATCGACGATGTATCGACGATGCCTCGTCGACGTCGGCGATTCATCCGCGACGTCGACGTGGAGAAACCGGGCTCCACATCGAGCCGCATCGCGGATGCATTGGCGATGCGGCGCGACCCTCCGACCCCATCAAATTACTCCGATCCCACCTAGGAGGCCTAAATCTATCGAACCTCGAAATCCTCGAACCTCAAGCCCCCTGGGCTCGCCGCCGAGATTTGAGCAGGGACCGACCGTCCGGGCATTCCTACAGGCCTACCACGAAATTCCCTTAGAACCCGGACAGAAGCAATGTTCTTAGCACATGAACCCGATGTGATAAAACAAGGCAGTCCCAGCCAGAATCGTTCTAAGAACATCTCGTGCAGACCACAAACGGTTCTCAGACCATTCTTTGGTGGGCCCATAGGCGAACCAGGACGCTTCGCCACTGCTTGAATCTAACTACTCCGATCCCGCCCAGATCGATCGAACCTCGAAAACCTCGAGCCTCAAACCCCCCGGGCTCGCCGCCGAGCTGAGGCCGGGCTGGCCGCTCGGCGGGGCGCGCGACGCGGCGGGGGGCACCTCTGAGCTCACCGGCTGGTCCCACGCCAAGTTCACGCACTCCTCGCGGGCCGGCCCCCTCCGGCCTCGGAGGCTCTCCCTCTCGGAGGTTGACAGACCTCCTGACCTGACGCGTCGATTGGCGAATTGGCCGTTTTCGGTTCGCGAGAGGGGGTCGCGGCCGTCATGTGTTGCGGGTCCAGGCCCGTCGGTTTCGGTCCTGGGCCGTTTGGACTAAAGGGTGGTTTACTGAAGTGAAGGGGCCTTGGGACACACAAAAAAATACACACAAATAAAAGGATTCCCCATATTTTCCTATATTTTCTAGTTTTTGTCTTCCCCCCCACTTCCCATATTTTCCTATATTTTCCTGGGAGTCGACGATTAATTGTGTCTGTGTTACTTTCCCTCCTGATGAAGGGAGGCTCGTCCACCGCCGACTCTGGGGGGGCGTCCAAGCAGAGGGCGCCACCATGGCTGTGTGTTGCACCTTCGGATGACCTCATCTGTCCCGACGCGCCGCGATCCACGTCGCAGCCGTGTCGAAGCCGTGTCGAGCGCATCGAATCCGTGTCGAATCCGTGTCGCATCAGTGTCGACTCTATGCCGAATCCACGTCGAAATGCCCGCGTCGAAGCCACGTCGGAGTACAGGACAGGACTGCCACCTACAGGACAGGAAAGGTCACCCGAAGATGCAAAGAAAAAAAGGAGGGGCCACAACTCTTGTAAGACGAAGCGAAGATGATAATACATTCGGGCGAGGATAAATCCAGAATCTCTGAGATTCGGCGGCTCTGGAGGAGATCTCGGGCGCCGCGGCCGTCTCAGAGCGTTCCCGAACGCTGTGAGCGCGTTCGAGATCGCTCTGGAACGTATCTATCTTCGTCCCAGCCCCGCCCGCCCCCTCCGGCTTCGGAGGTTCTCTCGGTGGCGTCCGAGGAGGGCACCCAAGAGGGGGTTCGCAACTCATAGCCCGAAGCACGTGCGCGGCCGAAGAGGTGGCCCGGGAACGTACAATCGGACCAAAAGGCAGAATAACATCCTTCAATAACATGAGACCCTCCGCCGGCCACCGCACCCCAGACCATAGAATCGCTCGAAGGTGCCTTCCCCTAGGGCGCACGAAAACATCCAACGAGCACGAAAAACATCAGGGTACCCTCGACGAGCCGACCTTGACATCATACCTCGGCCCGATCGCTTCGAAGTAAGAAGAGTCCATGAGATCTACGGAGATACCGTGGACCCTGGCCTGGCCATGATATCCGCCCCGCCCCCCGCTGACCCATCCCGATGATCGAGGACGCGCAAGCATGTTATGAGAAAAATCCCTGGAAAGTTGCTCATCCTTACTGCGCGGATTGACTGTACATCGGATTTGCGTCGAGTTCACGCCAGCTTTAGCTCGGACTTGCACAAGAAACGTCGCCGGGCGAACGCCATCCCATACCTTACGGGGCGGACATGTGCACGAGCAGCTATTGCACGCCGCGCGAAGGCCGTCCCATACCTTACGGGGCGGACGCGCGCACGAGCAGCTATTGCACGCCGCGCGAACGCCGTCCCATACCTTACGGGGCGGACGCGTGCACGAGCAGCTATTGCACGCCGCGCGAAGGCCTCCAGAATTCCTCACAGCAGCTGCGGCAAGGACGGGCCCCGCTTCCGTGCAGGAGCGGGGCGCGGAGCCCCGAGAACGCACGTCCCCGGTGCTGCTCCTTCTCCGAGTGAGGCGCAAGACCCCGCGCCACCGATGCAAGAAGACTGGCCGCTGGTCCGCGAGGGCCTGGCGAAGACATGCAAAGCATGATTTTTGGATTCGCGGGTCGAGAGCGCACCTCTTCCGGTCGAAGCTGAGCGGGCCGCGCGAAGCTTGGCTTAACCAGAGATGGGGGAGGGAAAAAGGGGGGCGCAGCCTCATAACGAGGCCGGGAGGAGGCAAAGCCTCGGGATCAGGCGGTGCCGCAGTCGACGTACTTGCAAAGGCGCGCCTTTTCCATGAACCCGGCGGCGAAGTACCGGTAGAAGCAAAATGCTGTGGTTGGTGCTGCCGTCAACGGCTCATCACTTACACCAGCCTCGAATTGGCGGCGAGAAGCGACGCGCCTTGCAACCGAGCTGCGTCAGGGATCAGGGAGAGTGGAGAGCGACGCTGAGACGAAGTGCAACCTTGTGCCATCGAACAGGTAGCAGGAACGAGTGCCCCAGGGCCGTGGTTGTCCAGGGTGCCACGGGTCCAGGGTACGGGAGCCGCAGCGACTTGAGGCGCGGCAGTCAGGACACGACAGGAACATGCCGCCTGTGACGACAAAGACATACAAAACAGGAGGAGGCCACGGAGGCCCGCTTTGCCCCGAGAGAACCAGCCGTCGCGGCGCCACAGTGGCCTCCGACTTGCAGGAATTTCGTGACAGGAAACGTCACAAGCAAGACTTCAGCTGCCCAAACATGCTCGCGTCGTAAAACATCAGGGCGGGAAGTTTTAGGCAAGTTTCAGCTTCAAGGGCCCTCGCTGAGCCCCGGGACCGTCGGAAAACGACTCAGGATGAACAACCAGCCCTGGGGAAAAAGTCGGGGCTTTAAGGGGCCGCGTGTTGAAATTAGCCCGGCGAAAGATCCACACGACCATATGCAGCCGTGAATACCGCAAGACAAGTGGGAACTTCGGGAAGGCAGGGGCTCGCAAAAAGACCAAGGCGTGCGTGAGAACAAAATCGCACGGGTCGGCCGTACCAGGTTGCATAACCCATTACGTCTGATCTGCGCGTCTGTCGGCGCTGCCTTGGGGAGCAGCAGGCGGCGGGGCCTTCGGTGGAGCGCCCTATGGAGCCACGGAACGTGTGAGATGTGGGCCAAAACGGCCGCGGTCACGCATGTGACTCCTGCCACTGGGGTTAGGTCGGGCCTGTTCCCCTACAGGGGGATTTTGGATAAAACATAAGAATAATCAAAAATACTCCCAAATGGTCAAACAATAATAAAAACGTTATCCCAAGACTATGTTTTGACTATCTTTGAATTTTCCTTCTGTAGAGGGACAGACCCGACCTAACCCTATGGAGCCACAGAACGTGTGAGGGGTGTGCCAAAATGGCCGCGGTCACGCATGCGACTCCTGCCACTGGGGCCTTCGGTTGAGCTTTGCATGGGGGCCACGAAGCGTGCGAGGGCGTGCCCAGCTGGGCGCGGTCGCGCATGCGACTCCTGCCTTTGGGGCCGTCGGTGGAGCTCCCTGTGGGGCCAAGAGATGAGGGGCAACGATAGGGGGGGACTGGCATAGGTGGGGATGCATCGACGTGGAATCGGCGATACATCGCCGATAGATCGGCGATAGGCCCCCGATAGTGAATCCGCACCTTCCTGGGCAGGTTGGGGCTATCGGGCCCATATCGGCGATCAATGGGCGACTTGGGGTCGATGAATCCCCCCTTATCGTTGCCCCCGAAGAGACGTGTGAAAGGTGTGTCGAAATGGAAAGTGGAACCGCATGTTAACGCAACTGCTGGGGCCTTCCGTGAAGCACTATATCGGGCCACGAAACGTGTGAGGGGTGTGCCGAGATTGTGCGCGGTCATGCATGCTTTTCCTGCCACTGGGGACTTTGTTGGAGCCCCCTATAGGGCCACAAAACGTGTGAATGGTGTGCCAAAATCGGTGCAGTGGCGCTATGCGAACCCTTCCACTGTGACCTTCGGTGGAGCTCCCCGTGAGGCCACGAAACGTGTGAATGGTGTGCCAAAAAGGGGGGTTCTTGACCCCCCTCCCTGGCGCGCTCCGCGCGCCAGGGGCTGCGCTGGAGGCGCCGCCAAAGGGGGCCCAACGCCGATCTACACAATCTGAGCGGACCTCCGATTTGGACGCCCGGAATGGGTGCGACAAACGACAAACATGGGTACGATACCCAACAGCACATGTTGGCAGTGGCTGCTGTTGGGCAGGCGCCTGTCTGTCTCAGACGGACACCGTCCGCGGCGACGCCGACAGCGAGTCCTGCCCAACATGGGCCGAACTGCTGTCGGTCCGTTCCTGTTCTTTCCCTTCCCATTTCGATCGTGCCGATCCGAAGAATCATGCTAACGTTTCGAGGCGGCCGGGGGGTCTGACTTGGATGGGCCCCGAGAAAACTTGTCGAGAGCGGGGGATGCCGGCGAATCCGCTCAGAGTCGGTCCCCGTACCGTACCCCTCCCGGGTCCATCTGGTGATTTTCTTCCTCCTCCTCCTCCTCCTCCTCCTCCTCCTTCTCCTCCTCCCTCCCTCCCTCCCTCCCACTTTCCCTCCCTCCCTCCCTCTCCTCCCTCCCTCCCTCCCTCCCTCCTCCCCTCCCCCTCCCCCTCCCCTCCTCCTCCTCCTCCTCCCTCCTCCTCCTCCCTCCTCCTCCTCCTCCTCCTCCTCCTCCTCCTCCTCCTCTCAAATATTCACGGCCCCGGAGCCCGAAAGCGGATCCCCCTGAGGCTGAAAAAGGCAACAGAAACCTTCCCGAACCCGACCCCTCGAACCTGCCCGCCCTTCCTGCTGGCCGGAGCCAGCGCTCGGCCACCTCAGGCTCCCTCTAGCATCAGTTTCGCTCGTGCACAGGGCTCTCACACCAGAATGCTCAACTCATGCATCGCAGACAGCCGCATCTGTCGCCTCGTCTAGCCGAGGAGATACCCCAGACGGAAGCCCAGACGCAGCGTCGACTGCGTGGGCAGCGTGGAAGAGAAAAGTTGCCTGAAAGCCTGACTTGTGTGCGCCGGCCCCCAAGGGAGGAATCACGTCCATGCAGTGCAAGGATGAGGGGGAGGGGGAGGAGGAGGAGGAGGGGGAGGAGGAGGGAGGAGGAGGAGGAGGAGGAGGAGGAGGAGGAGGAGGGAGGAGGAGGAGGGGGAGGAGGAGGAGGAGGAGGGGGAGGAGGAGGAGGAGGAGGAGGAGCTGCCCTGCTGGCCTGACTGTCGGGCCCGCGTGGGGGGCACGCGGAGCCGCCGCGCCGCCGCGTCCTCGCACGCGGTCCAGCCGCTCTCGCTGCTCCTGGCGCGCTGGCCAGGCGCCGCTCGGACGCTGCTGGCTGGGTGCGCAAATAACCCGAATACCGATTTGAGAGTGGACATACGCAGAAAGCATCTATACACCACCACCGTGCCAGGCCAGGGCCATCCTGGGCCCTAGGATGGTGTATACGCCCTCCCGGCCGAGCCAGGAGGGTCTATACACCATCCTACGGCCCAGGATGGCCCTGGCCTGGCACGGTGGTGGTGTATAGATGCTTTCGTCGGAGGACAGAGACCCCTAGACCCTAGGGCGTTTTGCTCAAGGGCCTTGAGCAAAACGCCCTTCAATGAAAACTGCCAGGGACAGTCCACGTGCGCACGGTGCCGCATTCCGAGTGGACCCGGGCGGGGTAGCGAATCGACATCCAACAGCAAGCAAATGTATCTGGCGAGATGCACGTCGATTGTCGAAGTCGACTGGGGACTACATAGACACACTCGAATGCCAGTGTCGAATGAACCGGTGCAGATTTCCTTAGTCGACTTGTCGGGGGATGGGCGTTCTGTCAATGCCCGACCAATGAACACCCCAGTGTAATCAGTAGCAGTCAAATGGATCAAGTAGTTCCAAAGGGCGAGGGGACAGCCGAGCGATATCGTCTGGCACCTCGGCAATATGATTCATGAAGCACGTCCGCGGAACTTGTGGGCGGTAGGAGTAGACAAGGAATCCTTAATGTGTTTCCGTCCAAAAGGAATCCTGATTTGGGGAGTCCTTCGTTTTCATCGAAGAGGAATCCTTATTGCGTTTTCGTCGAAGTGGAATCACGCCCTTTCATCGTAGAAGAACGCTCTCAAGGTGGGCTCGTATCGGGAAGTCCCATGGTGGAATCCTACTGGGGTCCGATCTTACCGGGATCCTTTTTGAACTCTATCGGAATAAGATTGGAAGATCGTCGGGATCTTATTGGGTCGGAGTATCATTTCCAGGGGGCGAGAAGCGGTACAGCTTCACCGAACAAGGTAGTCCTTACTTGCATCCTCGGGTTTCAGGGGGGTAGAAAGAAAGGGACACTCTTCGTGCACATTCAGGACACCATAGGGGCCCCCCTCGAGGCATTATAGGTCTCCGCTCCTGACCCCGCCCCCTTTCTAGAGGCCTCGCAAGAGGTGTCGGAGCAGATGAGGTCGGAGGGTCGTGCCGCATTGCCGATCCATCGCCGATGCATCGCCAATGCGTAGGCGATGCACTGGCGACGTCGCAGAAGCGCAGCGGCGACGTCGGCGTGGAGAAAATCGGGCTCTACGTCCAGCCGCATCGACGACGCATCGGCGATTCGGCGCGCTCCTCCGACCCCACCTGCTCCGATCCCATCTGGGAGGCTTCCAGTTTCTCGCCCCTCCTCCCATCACGCATTGCTCGAGCCACTCAGAACGAGCCCATACACAGTTCCCCCCGGGGCCGCAGGCGACCCGAGGAGGAGGGGGAGGGGGAGGAGGAGGACGAGGAGGTGGAGGAAGGGGAGGGGGAGGGGGAGATGGTGGAGGAGGAGGAGGAGGAGGAGGAGGAGGAGGAGAGGAGGAGGAGGAGGAGGAGGAGGAGGAGGAGGAGGAGGAGGAGGAGGAGGAGGAGTAGGAGGGAGGAGGCGGAGGCGGAGGGAGGAGGAAGCGGAGGAGGAGGAGGGGGGAGGAGGAGGAGAGGAGGAGGAGGAGGAGGAGGAGGAGGGAGGAGGAGGGAGGATGAGGAGGAGGAGGAGGAGGAGGAGGGAGGAGGAGGAGGAGTGGTCGCCCAAGCCCTTCGGAGAAGCCCTCCAACGAGCCCCCCCCTCCCCCCCGAGTCGATCCGCACCCTCCGCGGCCTCCCTGCCGACGCGGGCCTCGGTACCTCCCCCCGAGGGGAGACTTCTCCGCCCCGTGAGCGTCACCGACGGCCCTCGGCGCCAGCTCAGTCAGCCTCGACCGTACCGTACCCCTACCCCACGATTAGGTCGGGCATGCCCCCCTGCAGGCGGACTTTGGACTAGGAACAAACATGGCC
Organism: Prorocentrum cordatum; assembly: GCA_963575745.1. Lineage (NCBI taxonomy): Eukaryota > Dinophyceae > Prorocentrales > Prorocentraceae > Prorocentrum > Prorocentrum cordatum. The sequence goes on along the minus strand of CAUYUJ010002058.1, from coordinate 274,188 downwards.
AAGCAGTACTCAGACGGTATTCAAACATACTAGAAAAGGATCGTCCCCAGACCATGTTTCGACTATGCTGAATACTCCTCATGTAGAGGGACAGGCCCGTCTTACCCCTACCCCTACAGCTGGCAAGCCCAACGGCGATGACAAGCTCAGGGATGAGCCCTCAGGAACTGAGGGATTCCTTACGATCGGCACTGGGAGGCGGTGATGTCGATCATAGGTCGGCGGCGAGCCCGGGGAGGCATCGAGCAGGGGCGGGCCTTCTCAGACGGCTCGGAAGTCCCCTGGCCTTATAAACAACTGTCTGAGCATTCCTCGAAGACACAGCAAAAACATATCATGAGGCGCGAGGGCTTCTGAGAAGCCCCGCCGCCCTCTGAGAGGGCCCTCTACTTCTTTCTTACTTCCCCCGTCGCGCGCCGCCGACGGCTTGAGCCCAAAATGGCAACGGAGCCTCTGGGCGCTCTCTTGGGGCCCTCTGGGGTTCCCCTGGGCCTCTCTTGGGGCCCACCCCAAGCGTCTGACAACGGGCTTGGAGACGCCGGCCTCCGTGCTCAGATTCTCAGGGGAAACATCGGGGGCCGAACCCTCGAAGAGGACCTGAACCTCCTGGCAGTTCCTTGACGTCCGAGGGAGCCTCTCGGGCAATTTGGCGCTCGGGGGTAATCCGATCCAAGGGCTGGCACCATCTCTCAAACGGACTTCGTGCCACAAGCTTCGGGGATCTACTGACCTGGGTCAGCCCAAGCTAAGGTCAGTCAGGCGTTGCAAAATCCTGTAAGATCCCGCACCCAAACCCGGGTTAGTGCAGCCCTGGATCTGTAAAATCCTGCAAGATGCGGCGATCTGGCTGACCCCGTTTGCCTTGATCCCCGTCGCCTGAGCTCCGAAGGCTGCCTCCCACGAACCCCCCCGGGCCAGGCAGGGACAAGAGAGCCCAGAATCGAATCGATAAATCGGGTCGGCAATCGACACGAATCGGCTCGGCGGAGATCGGCAGCCGAGTCGGGAAAAGTCGAATCGGCGGAGATCGGCAGAGTTGTAAGACCTCATTGAAGAATCGGAATCCAAATCGGAATCCGAAGTCTCATTGCACCGACCTTGCAAACGTGCTGCCGCGGATTTTTGAATGGATTTCTGCCCATACAAGACCCCGAAACGGCGAGCGAAAAACAAAAAAACAACACATACAAAAACATCGAGCGCTGTTTCTGCTAGCCCTCCTGGAATGTCAGGGTTGCCTCCGCGGTGGAGCAAGTGGCACGTGGCGCGATCTCCTCAGGGAAACTGGCTTCCAGGGGGGCCACCTCGACTTGTCAAGGGGCCTCCGAAAGCCTCGAGCCCTGGTGCTCACACCCCCCACCTTCGACGCCCCCGAGAGAAGAAAAGGAAGCCCTCGCGCGCCTGCATTACAGGAAGACAAAGCGCCATAAGTTTAAGTCGGGCGTGTCTCCCTACAGGGGGATTTTCGACGAAAAATGAAAAATACCCCACAAATGCCCAAAAATTGCAAAAAAATGCTCAAACAATAGTCCCCAGTCTTTTTTTTTATAGTATTTTTGAATATTCCTCCTGTAGAGGGAGAGGCCCTCGCGCGCCTGCTTTACAAGGAAGAAAAAACGCCATACATTGAAACTGTTGGCGCTCCGCGCGGGGTTCCTGGATCTGCGCTGGACCCCCCTCCCTGGCGCGCGGAGCGCGCCAGGGGCGGCGCCGGAGGCGCCGCCGTGGGGCCCCAGCGCGGAACCAAGAAACCCGCGCGGACCGCCGACAGGTTATGTTTATGTTTTTTGTCGTTCGATGCTTCCCCCCCGGGATACGCACGAGGAGACACGGCTGGCGAGGGACCCGAACACATGTAGTCGCGAGTGCCTTCTTTGTAAGTATCGCCTTCGGTGGATCTCCTCATGGGATGCGGGCGCCACCAGTGGGGCCACGAAACGTTTGAGGGATGTGCCAGAATGGGGGGTGGAACTATATGCGGACCCTGCCACCGGGGCCTTCGGAGAAGCTCCCTATGGAGACACGGAGCCTGTGATGGGGGCCGCCGACATGGAAGGTGGAATTGCATGCGAACGCAGCCGCTGGGGCCTTCGGTGAAGCTCCACATAGGGCCACGAAGCGGTTGAAGGGTGTGCCGACATGGGCAGGCGGAGCTGCATGCGAACGTAGCCACTGGGGCCTTCTGTGGAACTCCTTACGGGGGAACGAAACGTGTGAGGGGTGTGCTTAAATTGGGGGTTGGGTAACCGCATGCGAACGCTCCAACTGGGACGAGACGAGACGAGCGCGCGATGTCGGTCCAGCGGGACCGGCCCTACGAGGGCAGCGCGGGGGGGCCGGGGCCCTCAGAAGACGTGTTGCGAGCAGAAATCGGAGTGGTGGATGTTGGAGACTCTTTGAGGAAGAAGAAGGAAGTCCTCCATGTAGTCGAGAAAGCCGTCCTCAAGACTTTTCCACAAATTTGCATCCGATGCCATATCCACCCATTGGTTGTCGCATTTATATTATGTAGCTATTTTAAGAAATCACAAGATGTCGTCGTTCCAAAGTCTTCCGTTGACCGCCGTGTCGTCGTTCTGCTCGTCGTGCGTCTTGAGCGCTCGGGTCCCAAGTTATGCAACGTCTCGTCCATCTGTCGTGACTGTGGCTTGCGACTCGAGCTGCGTAGTTCCATTTCGTTTTGAAATATATGTGTGCCCATTTTTTCACACGCATGCGCTCGGCAATACTTATGGGAGTGCGTGTACTCCTGCGTATGAAATCCATCCAGGGTTCCAGGTCGTCGTCTCTGCTGCGCGGTCCAAATTCGTGCTGGTCACCAGTGTCGTCGGTTGTGCTGTTGGTATCGGGTGCTGCGTGTTTGTTTCCCTGTCGGAGCCGTCTTCTCGGCACGCCCACGACCAGACGAATCATCTTCCGTTGTGTCCTCTGCAGCGTGAGGAGCATGTCTTTGGTGAGAGTCCATGAGCAACATCCATACATAACGCAAGGCGTGATTGTGCCGTTGAGAAGTCGTAGTCTACTGTGCAAAGAGAACCGTTTGTTCGTGAATTCAGTCCGTAGCTGGTTGAACTTCGCCCAGCCTGCGGCGATCCTGTTTGCTAGCTCGTACTCGTGGAAGTTGTGGAACGACAGTTTTCTGCCCAAGTATTTTGTGCACTGGTCGTTGTGTAAGATGTCGATACGTGCGTCGTCCAACTTGATGTGCGTTATGGTTCTACCCATCCTACGGCTAACGTTCGTCAGAATCTTGGTCTTGTCGGGGTGTAGTGAAAGTCCGCAGAGCGCCGCCTGGTTGTTCAAGTGGAGCTCTCTATGGGGCCGCGAAACATGTCACGGGTGTGCCGATCTGAAAGGTGGAACCGCATGCGAACGCAGACACTGGAGCCTTCGGTGGAGCTCCTTCTGGGGCCATGAAGCGTGTAAAAGATGATGGGCGGAGCTGCATGCGAACGCAGCCGCTGGGGCCTTCGGTGGAGCTCTAAGCGTGCGAGGGGTGCGCTGAAATCGGGGGGGAAGCTGCATGCGAACGTCGCCACTGGGGCCCTACGTGGAGCTCCCTGTTGAACCACGAAGAGTGTGAGGGGTGTGCCGAAACCGAGACACGCCGAGGGCAGAGGCACAACTATCATTAAGATCTTGCCGGCGCTTGACGCTTGGGCACTTCTCGGACGATCCGCAGAAATCTGCGAGAACCTGATGGCGTCCGGTATGGTATGCAGGAGGAGGGGCAGCAGGAGGTGGAGGTGGGACGCGGGGCGTTGTCCCTTCAAGACGAGGACCGAACACCACAATATGTTGGGGAAGTGCGATGCCCAGCAACAAATGCTGTCCAAAACCGACTGCGCCCGCAATTGGGCAGGCTGCCTTCTGTCTTAGAAGGCCACGGCGACGCCGGCAGCTAACCTTCTTCATAACGGAAAAGAACTGCTGTTGGAGTTTGCGAACGTTTTCTGATTCGGCGTTTCGACATTGGGCGTAAGGGGGGGAGGGAGAGGGGGTCTGGCTCCAGACCTCTGCTTAGCGCGAATGTTTGCGCTACTGCGCCCGGTGGGGGAGACTCCACCGGCTCGAGACAGGCGCCGAAAGACCTCTAAAATCTGCTCCTCTGGGGGCAGAGGGGGGGGGTCGAGGGCCCGCGCCGATCGGCAAAACAACGAACACCCCAAGTTTCTAAATACGCGTCGGGGGGGCGTCACCCCCACCGACAGCCCCACATCGACCCCCGTCGCGGGCAGCCGCCGCGCGCCGAAGGCGCCCCGAGCCCCGTCGCGGCGCGACGTCGAGGCGAGGTTGACCCCCGTCGGGAGGGTACCCCCGCACGCATATTAAGAAACCCAGAACAAGAAAGTGAGCGTTTTCTATTCGGCGCTTCGGCATTGAGCGCAAGGGGGAGGAGGGAGGGGGTGTGTGGCTCCGGACCTGTTTAATGCGACTGATGGAAAAGTGCTCCCATGGGCAATCCTATGGGCAGCCGTCCACGCTTGTAACAGGCGCCCAAAAACAGGCAAGGCCTACTCCATCGGGGGTGGAGGGGGGACGGGTGCGAGGGCCCGCGCCGATCGGCGAAACGATTAAGAAAACGATAAAAAAACGAGCACTCTGTGCCCATTGTTTCGGTATGCCCATTTCGATCGTCCCGACCCCCTGGGGCTCCGCATCGCGAACGACCCGTTGCGCTGCACCTTCCCGCACGAGGAGCATACGGTGTCCCTGGCGGCGGGCGGCGGGGGGGCAGGGAGGAGGCATCCTCCCCACCTTCCTCCTCGTTCTTCTCCTCCTCCTCCTCCTCCTGCTCCTCCTCCTCCTCGTTTTCCTCCTCGTCCTCCTCCCCCTCCTCATACTTGCACATCCTTTGTAATTGCCACACGGGTGCGACCCACATCGACGACGCACGTACCGATGATGGGCGCGGTGGTGAGAGAAACATCCACCCGGCACCCTGGGGGGTATTCCGTGACACCCTCCAGCCCCTTTCGATTCCCTCCCCCTTTTCCCCATTGCTCCCGCACCCCCCCTCCTTTGGCCTCGAAGTAGGGGGGCCGCACAGCCTGCGCTATTGCACTTGTGGGCGTAACGTACACGTTGGGTCGTCTGTGGTCTGTTGGAATCCTGTCTCGTCCCATCCTGCGGCCGCCTGCGCAGTCTGCAGATCGTTCCTCTCTTCGGGGTTGGGGATCCATACCGGCCGAGGACCCCACAGGAGAGTTCGGCAACAAGTAAGCGTGACGGCTTGCTGCTCTCAAGGTTCAGAGGGGGGAAGGGGTAAGAAAAATCCGGCATCGCACACCTTGTGTAATTGCCAGATGGGTGCGACACACATCGACGGCGCAGGGATCGATGATGGGTTTGGTGAAGATAGAAGCCCCTACCCGGCCCTATGGGGGATATTCCGCCCTCCCCGGAGGCCCGCTGCAGCCTCCCAGCGACCGCGTTTTTGTTTACCTCTCGTTCTCTCTCTCTCTCTCGCTCTCTCTCTCTCTCTCTTTCTCTCTTTGTTTTTCCCAACCATCCTATGGTGTTGGGTCCTCGTTTTGAAAAGACGGTACCCCGCGTTCTCCTTCTTCCTCATCCTCCTCCTCCTCCTCCTTTTCCTCTTCCTCCTCCTCTTCTTCCTCCTCCTCCTCCTCCTCCTCCTCCTCCTTCTCCTCCTCCTCCCACTCCTACTCTTCCCTCCTCCCCCTCCTTGCCTTTGCGTTCCGAATGTCTTTGTTTTGGCACACCCCTCACACGCTTCGTGGCCCCAATAAGGAGCTCCACCTAAGGTCGCAGTGGCGCAGTTCGCATGGCGCCGCCGGCCCATTTTAGCACACCCCTCACACGTTTCGTGGCCCCACAGGGAGCTCCACCTAAGGTCGCAGTGGCGCAGTTCGGATGGCACCGCCGGCTCATTTTGGGACATCCCTCACACGTTTCGTGGCCCCAAGGAAGCCCCACCGAAAGTCGCAATGGCGCAGTTCGCATGGCGCCGCCGGCCCATTTTGGGACATCCTTCGCACGTTTCGTGGCCCCCACAGGGAGCTTCACCTAAGGTCGCAGTGGCGCAGTTCGCACGGCGCCGCCGCCCCAGTTTGGCACACCCCTCAAACGTTTCGTGGCCCTACAGGGAGCTCCACCTAACATCCCATCGGCGCAATTCGCATGGCGCCGCCGCCCCATTTTGACACACCCCTCAAACGTTTCGTGGCCCCAATAAGGAGCTCCACCTAAGGTCGCAGTGGCGCAGTTCGCATGGCGCCGCCGCCCCATTCTGGCACAATCCTCACACGCTTCGTGGCCCCATAGGTAGCTCCACCTGAGGTCGCAGTGGCGCATTTCGCATGGCGCCGCCGCTCCATTTTGGCACACCCCTCACACGTTTCGTGGCCCTACAGGGAGCTCCACTTAAGGTCGCAGTGGCGCAATTCGCAAGGCGCCGCCGCCCCATTTTGGTACACCCGTCAAAATCGTGGCCCCGGACGGAGCTCCTCCTAAGGTCGCAATGGTGCAGTTCGCATGGCGCTGCCGCCCCATTTTGGCACACACACACACACACACACACACCTCACACGCTTCGCGGCCCCATGCGGAGCTCCGCCTAAGGTCCCAGTGGCGCAGTTCGCATGGCGCCGCCGCCCCATTTTGGCTGTCTGGCGCGTTGCTCCTTCGGCCGACCTCGCCCAGGCGTGATCCTGGACTGCGGCCGCCACGAGGTGGGGAACGGCAAGAAGGACGACGACTGGGGTGGCTAGAGCTCTACGCGCTGCTCTCGCGCGCCACGCGCCACGAGAACCTCCTGTTCACGCGGGCGCCGCGCATCGAGCTCTTTCCGGCGGGGCCGCCGGAGGGCTTGCGGAAGCAGCTGGAGCAATTTGCCACGCGCGCGAAGCGGTGCAGGAGGGAGGCGGCGGCCCTCGCCAGGGAGCTGAGCTTCACCGAGTTTATACGCGAGGCTTGACCTGAGGAGCAGCCCGCCCCAGCCCCGCCGTCTCTCGGCGGTCTGACTGTTTGGCTTCGCGCCGCGGGCGACCCGCGCGCGTCGCTGGGGCCCTCGGGGCGACCAGCGCGCGTCGCGGGAATGCCGCGCTGCGCTCTGCCCAGAACCTCGCTCGCCCCCGTCGTCGCTCTGCCCAGCGGCCGCAGCCTTGCCCGCTATCAGCCAGCCAGCTAGCTCTCTCTGCTCCACGCAGCGGACGACCCGCGCGCGTCGCCGGGACCCTTCCGGGGCGACCGACGCGCGTCGCGGGGACTCCGTGCGGCGCCGCGCCCGCAGCCTTGGACATGGGCGCGCACGGGCAAAGAGGGAGAAAAATAACGGGAAGGAAGCGGGCGCGATCCTCGTGAGGAGCGCGCCGACATGGGCGTCGCGGCGTGCGGGCGCTGCTGTCGGGGTTCCAGGGGGAGTTTCCTGCGGCGGCCACGCTCAGTGTCACGAGTACTCAGGGTCAGGCGTACGTGAACCATTCACATTCATCTATATATATATACACACCCGGCGCGGCCATGCTCGCATCCATGCGAATATACTCAATCGCGCGCAGACTCATTCACACTCAGACTCACTCGCGCTCAGACTCACATTCGCTCAGTCTTTCGTAATTCGACCTATCGTCTTCGCACGTGTTGTGTACCCCGCCACGCAACTCGGCGCACCCCTCATACGGTTCATGGCCCCATAGGGAGCGCCACCGAAGAAGATATTTACAAGTGCGGTACTCACAACTGCACGTGGTTGGGTCCTTCACCAGGCTAATGTGTTCTTTGTTTTTGTGTGTTGTTGTTATTTTTGTTTGTCTCTTTCTCTCTCTCTCTCTGGAAGGGGCGGGATGAGAGGAAGTGGGAGGAGGGGGCTTTGGACACCGCATCCACACGTACATTTGCGAAACGCGTGCGGGCACGAAGTCGTCCGCCGGACAAGGGTGTGTAACAAATCGTGCCCCGCCTCCTGTGTAGTCTGGCCTGACAGTCGTGATGCGGCTGTGCGCGATCAGCGTTCAGCAGGACATCAGATACACGATTATTGCTCAAGGTGAAGGGCGATTTGCTATCACGACAAGAACGGTTTCGTCGGAGAACGCTGTGGACCGTGGGGGCTGTGCGATTCGCTTGCCGTACTGTGCGGCGGGCTGCGGGGTGGCTGGGGGTTTGTCCTGGACAGGGACTCCCAGAGTTCTTGGGAGACGGTCGGGCGTAACGATTTGGACGGGCGCACCCCTGGACCGACATATTGCCCCCGAAACCCGTCTCCTCAATCTCGTAGGTTTGTGGAAGAGGTAAATCCGTCTTGAGCCTTGGGCGTGCCCGAGCTCTTGGGCAGACGGTTTGGCGTAACGGTCTGGACGGGCTCACCCGTGGACCAACCTATTACCCTGTCTTGGGTTGATGGTCGGGCGTAACGGTCTGGACGGGCTCACTCCTGGACCGACCTGTTGTCCCCTCAAAACTGTATCCTCAAGCTCGCGGGTGTTTTGCACGAGGTCCTACACCCGACTGGAGCCTTCGGGTGCTTCCCCGAGTTCTTGGGCAGACGGTCGGGCGTGACGGTCTGGACGGGTTCACTCCTGGACCGACCTATCGCCCCCAAAAACTGTCTCCTCGAGCTCGCGGGTGCCTTGCACGATCATGGGGTTGAGCCTACGACGTGCTGACCACACCAGAGGGTTCATTAACCAGAGCGTGGAGCACGCACGTTCCGCATTGTGAGGGGCGCGTTCGCATACGACCCCGGCCTTTTCCCATGCGAGTACCTATCGCACCACACACACTCAGGACTTTAAGGATGAGACTTCCGAACGGTCGTGGATCACTGAACTCTGAGGGTCGTGACATCCTTACAGATGGGCTTAGGCGCCCTGGAAGCCTATAGAGCATTTGGCAGTCCTCCTCCTCCTCCTCCGCCTCCTCGTTTTCCTCCTCCTCATCCTCCTCCTTCTCGTCCTCCGCCCCTCCTCCCCTCCTCCCCTCCTCCACTCCTCCCCCCCTGGGGAGACCACACGGTATCGATACCGCTACTCCCCAGACCTCTCCCGGGGTGCGTTCAGACCAGAATTTCGGGGCAAATCCGGCGGTGGCGACGAGGGCCTCCCAAGTGGCCGAACAAAAAAGGGAAAACCGCGAAAGATAGCGGTACGACAGGTTCGTGTCGTGCCGACTTCGGCCGGTTCCTGACACCACGGGAATCGTTCAATCTTGAACGATCGGCCGCTTCCGAAACGTCAGGTCGTTCAATATCGACCGTTTCTGGGTCGCTGGCGGCGTTCAACGTTGAACGCCCTCGGCGGGGTCGCCGCCAGTCGACACGGCGCGAACCTGCAGTATCTGATCCTCCTCCCTCCCTCTCCCCCCTCCCCTCAGCCTCACCCCCTCCTCTTCCTCGTCCCCTCCCCAGTGGTGCGGCAAAGCGCGTGGGCGCGGGGGGGGGAGCTGCCCGGAGCAGGTGAACGGCTCCAGGCGGAAGCCCGACGGGCACTGCCACTCCCAATCGTCCTCGGGGGGCTGGGGCGCACACGCTTTTTTTTCCGTCGCGGCGCGGCAAGGGCGATCCGCTCGCGCGTCGAACAAATCTGGGCTGCGGAGTTGCTAATTGTCCCCCGCATGCAAGAGTGGGGCGCACACACGAAGCCAAGACGAAATTCGGGTGGGGATGAATCGAGTATCTCTGAGATCCGGCGGCTCTGGAAGATGTCTCGGGCGCCGCGTCCTTCTCAGAGCGTTCCAGAACGCTCTGAGAGCGTTCCAGACGTTCCAGGGCGCACACGGTGGGACGCACAAGGGCATACTACAACCCTCGTCAAAAGTAACCTCAAAAATGTCTTACGTTGCTGAATTGTTTGTGGTGAGATGTTGGGCAGAGTAGCGATGACTGCGAAGGACTTACATGTCGGTCGCCATCGAACTTCCGAGTCATTCCCGATCAGACCAACTTTGCCCCGGCCCCAACATTGGAAGGGCGACGTATCGACACCGTAGGGCGCGCCGGCATCGCAGGGGCGTGTTCGCCGTTTTTGATGTCAATTTTGACGAGGGTAGCAGTGCTGTGTATCATCCTCGGAGGCGTGCGTCCGACCCGAACGTGTAGAGCACGAGTCTTGTAGCATGACAGTTCCCAAGCGGTGCGGCCAGCAAGCGTGCGCCGCGACACATGCACTATAAGATTTCTCGGTGCGCGCGTCGCCCCGGGGGATGCGACTCACACACACAGACACATAGACACATGCACACACGCACTCACGCACTCACACACTCACACACAACACACACAAATACTCACACACTCACAAACTCACACACTCACAATCCTCACACACTCACACACTCACACACTCACACACTCACACACACATTCACACACTCACACACTCACGCACTCACGCATGCATACCCACACTCACACTCAGACACACACACTCACACACACACTCACACAACACACACACACACCACACACAACACACAACACACAACACAACACACAACACACACACACCAACACACTCACACACCAACACACACCAACACACACCAACACACACCAACATACAGACAACACAGACAACACACACACACACCACACAACACACACAACACACACCACACACAACACACACAACACACAGCACACACAACACACTCACAACAGACACACACACACACACAACACACAACACACAACAGACACACACACACACACTCACAACAGACATACACACACACAACAGACACACACAACAGACACACATGACAGACACACACATGACAGACACACAACACACACACACACCACACACACACACCACACACACACCACACACACCACACACACACCACACACCACACACAACACACACCACACACAGACACACAACACACACACACCACAAGCACACAATATCAGTATGTTGGGGTGACGCCGACACGCCCCCCCGCCCTCCACTGCGACTCTGCAATCCTCACCCTGAGGGGGGAGGGGAGGTATGGGTACCTTCTCCTCCTCCTCCTCCTCCTCTTCTTCTGATGGTGCACATTTTTCTGGACCCGAATCCTCCTCCTCGTCCAGGTCGTCCGCCCAACGCCGGCGCTCGGGCGTCACGGGCTCCTCGGCAGGGCGGGGCGCGCGAGGGCCCGGCGGCGGCGTGGCCACGGCCGGCACGGGGCCGCGGGTGCTGCGAGAAGCGGGCGGCCTGCGCGCCGCGAACGTGCCGCAGCTGTGCTGGAGCGAGCGTTGCGCTGCTCCCGTCGTACTGAAGGACCACGAGGGGGAGGAGGAGGAGGACGTGGAGGAGGAGGAGGAGGAGGAGGAGGAGGAGGAGGAGGAGGAGGAGGAGGAGGAGGAGGAGGAGATGGAGGAGGAGGAGGAGGATGAGGAGGAGGAGGAGGAGGAGGAGGATCCCAGAACTGGCGCTTACAGTCACCGCGTGTACAAGAAGGGCGCACGATGAGCAAGCAAGGGCCTTGGAAGGCCATGTCGACACTTTGTGAGCGGGGCTCGGCCAGCGACAGCGGCCAAAGATGGGTCGAAGGGGCAATGATGCAAGGGCAACCTTGAAAAATTGCGCATCCTCACTATGCGGGTTGACTGTATCTTGCCGTCGCTCAGATGTCCATTACTCGTCCATTTTGTCAGTGTTGTGTTCCGTTTTGATTTTCGCCAGATGATATCCAAAATACTCCTTGAGGGTCCTCGCCGAGGTAAGCTGTACATGCCCAAGCGATGCCACGTGATATCGGGGAGACGTTGGACTCAGGTTCGGGGGACTCGGGTTAGCCTAACGAGGCCGTCAAGAAATGACGAGACCCCATCTGAAATTTGACTCAACCTCCCGCTGCAAGCATCCCACGGACACTGGCCCGTTAAAATCCAGGTCGGGCTCGTCATAAAGCGTCGAAAGACCCAACTTCCGGCGAACTCGAGTCGGAGGTTTCCCCGGTTATACCGCCCCTATGTAATAGAAACAAGCATCGAGCAACAAATGCACAACACCCCTTGCACAACCTGCGCAAGCTCCCCTATTCCATAACATGGGCCCACTCGTTACGAGGGATAGTTGGCAATTCCAGCGCAGCACTGAAGGACAACGTTGGGGGGCACCAGCTCAGGCGGGGAAAAGCACCGACCCAGAATCGGCAATACATCGTCGATAGGTCGGCGATAGGCCCACGATAGCGAATCCACACGCTCCTGGACGGGGTAGGCCATCGGGCACCTATCGGCGACCAATGGGCGCTTCGGGGTCGATACATCCCCCTCCTGGGCCTACAGCCAGACCAAAAATAGAAGAGCATCCTTCAAGAACATGAGACCCTCCGCCGGCCAAACTGCATAACATTCGAGGGTACCCTTAAGTCGGGCCTGTCCCCCCACAGGGGGATTTTCGACAAACATAGAAAATACACAAAAAATAATCAAAAAATAATCCAAAAATAGTCTGGGGACTATTTTTTTTAGTATTTTTTGACCTTCTTGGGGTATTTTGGGGGCATTTCTTCTTCTTCGTCGAAAATCCCCCTGTAGGGGGACACGCCCGACATAAGGGTACCCTCCCCCGCCATGCACAAGAGCATCCAACAAGCACAGAGAGCATTAGGGCGACTGCCCTCCCCGAACCGACCTCGTACGACCGTACCCCTCCCAGGCGTTGCTCAAGACTCGCCGGAGGCCTGGCACCTGCCGCCCCTGCCGCTTCTCCTCCCGGGGTTAGGTCGGGCATGTCCCCCTGCAGGCGGATGTTGGGCGAAAAGCTGAACAGATTCAACAACTATCCAAACCATATGCAACAAAATGCAACAAAAATCCTCCCCAGACTGTCTTTGGCCTGCTTCTGAGCATTCTTCCTGCAGAGGGACTGGCCCGACTTGAGCGCTGCCCAAGACTTGCCGGGGGGCCTCGCACCTGCTGCCCCTGCCACCTCTCCTCCCGGGGCCCGTGCCCGACTCTGCGCCGCCTCCGGGCCACTTGCGCGGACACGCCCTTTCCTCGGTGACGTCCTCTCAGCGTCACTGCCGCCCGCCACACATCGGGCACCCATGATTCGGCGGCGAGCGAGAGGGGGGGGAAGTGAGAAGGAAAAGGCCTCCTCAGAAGGCGGCGGGGCTTCTCAGAATAGAGGTCGAACAATCCACCCCCAAAAAAAACACCCCGACACGCGAAGTCGTTTAGTAAACACGCCCTGAGAAGGAATCACACAGAGCAAGGCTGTTTAGTAAACGTCCAAGGCCGTTTAATAAACGCTAATTGTCTGGTCCGGGTGTTTTTCCTCCCTTGACAGAAGCCCTCCGGCCTTCTGAGAAGTGCTCTGTGTCTTCGTGGAAGGCTCAGAACACTTCTCGGAGAGCGGGTGGACTTCTGAGCCTTCTGAGAAGGCCCGCACCTTCTCACTTCCCGCCGGGCTCGCCGCCGAATGATGATCTG
>CAUYUJ010002058.1:173301-255801 GCA_963575745.1 Prorocentrum cordatum | reverse complement strand
CGGGAGGAGAAGCGGTCCCCGGCAGCGGGTTTCGGGGTCGGCGCTGTGGACAAGACCACGACATCTGAGGTCTTGGTCCCGCATCCCCTCGCTGCTTGGAGCAACAAGGGATTTGTCGACCCCTCACCAAGGCTTCGTGGGGTTCTCGAACGGACTGAAAATTTGGGGCCCACCCCTGGGATATACGAGGGGAGGGCGCCTGCCCTCCCTCCATTGTCGTGCGTCCGAAGTCCGAATAGTCCCCTGGGGGTGCACCCCAAGGTTGCCCTTCTCCTTCTTCTGAGCGGCTTGATTCTTCGTCGAAAAGTCGGGAGGGAAAAGCTGCCTGCGACGGACCCCGATGTGGCTTCTTGCCGTCCCTCATCTGGGAGGCCCTCGACTCGAGCCGAAGGGAGGCCGCTGGCGCGGCGCAGCCGCCAGAGAGCGTCCCGAAGCCTCGCCTCGAAGCCTCGAGGCCTCCGAGCCTGACGCGGCCCCTGATGACTCCCTGCGCCTGGGCCTCGAACCTCGAAGCCTCGAAGTCTCGAACCCTGACATTGCACCCTCGGCGGCGGCGGCAGCGGCGACGGCGACGGCGACGGCGACGGCGGCGGCCCTCGAGCCGAAGGGAGGCCGACCTTCCAGGTGGGCTGAAACACAGCACCGGACCTGAGAACCTACCCCAAGCTATTCCACGCCTTGGTTCTAGGATGCCCCGTCCCGCTTTTCAGGTTTCTATAGGTCTCCAGTGCTAAAACACAGCTCCCTTTTGGACGCCCGAAATGGGTACGGAAAAAATGGGTACAATGCCCAACAACAAATGTTGTCCCAAACCAACAGCAGCCGCTGTTGGGCAGGCGGTCTTCTGTCTCAAATGGACACAGGCCGCGGCGGCGCGGACAGCGAGTCCTGTTCAAAATGAACAGGAACTGCTGTTGGGCATTGTACCCATTCTTTCCGTACCCATCTTGGGCGTTCAAATCCTTGGAAGGTCCGGGGAGGCTCGGCGCCGGCGGCCACGGCGGCGGCGACGGCGGCGGCGGCGGCGACGGCGGCGGCAACGGCGGCGACCCCCGAGCCGAGGGGAGGCTCGGCGAGGCCTCCTCCGGCGCCGCGGGCGGCGTCCGCGGCTCCGGCGGGGGCGCGGCCCGCCGCGCGCCCGGGGCGGCCGCCTCGGGGGCCCGCGGGGGGCTCGTGGGCCGGAGGCCCCCCCCCGGCGGCAGAGGGGGCCCTCGCGGAGGGGGCCCTCGCCCGCGGAGGCTTCTTGAGCATTGGGCGCGGGTGTGGGGGGTGGGGGCGATGGATGAGGGGGAAGAGAGGTGCCCTTTTCGAGCCCCGTGGGCCCCCTTGGAGGCCCGGGCCCCTGTTCTGCAGCCCTTCGCTGCATGTACCGCCCCCCCCCCCCTGCGCGTCCTCTGAGATAAGCCTTCTTAGGAGCCTCTGGGCGCTTCTAAGAAGGCCACCGCCCCCTATCAGTGGTTCAAAGATGGGGTCCTGAGGGATGGGGCCCCGAGGACGAGGTGCCTCAAAGAACGTAAATCCGCCCTTGGCTCCCTTCCTGTCCTCAGGCTCCCCTTCCTCAGGGCCCGATCTTGGGACCGCCGATCCTAAGCAACCCCCCCTGCCTCTCAGACGGCCTCCCCCCTCGTGCCGGCCCCTGATGCCCGCAGCCAAGCGTCGCGGTTGGACAGTCGGGCGTTGGCAGGACTGGGCTTCGTGGGACCTGGCTTAGTGATGTGTGCAGGTGGAGACTGGAACTGGATGATGTCGCATCGCCAATGGATCAAGAGCATCTGAGCGAGTGCTGCTTCGCCAGCACCTCGGGCTACCGCTGGAGCTTCACGGCCAGAGGACAATTCAACATGCACCATGTGTTGATTGATTGCACGTGCAGGTTTCATCCAGGATACCCTCCAGAGAGCGTGCGTGCACGTTCTTCAAGAGCAGGGTGCGATCTGCAGCGACGTGGGGGACGTGTGACGAAACGATGTCTGCAGCACGCCAGCGGAAATGTGGTAAAGCAAGACGGTCTCGGCCAGAAGTGTTCTACGAATATTTCGCGCAAACTCGGGAGCGGCAAAGAGGGGGGTGTCCAAGAGGGGGGGGTGCAAATCATGACCGGCAGCATGTGCGCGGCCCAGCGGGGGGACCAGGGACGTAATGAAATAAGAAGAGGCGCCATGAAATCTGGGGAGATATCATGGCCCACGCCATGATATCCCCCCCCCCCCCCCCAGTCATCACCCCCCTCTTCGCCGCCCCCGACAAACCACAGACGGCTCTCAGCACATGCTCTGGTGGGCCTGCAAGCAGGCCTGGACGCCTTGCCCCGGCCGCTTCGGGACGGCCGGCGCACGGGCCGGCCGTGGGCCGTGGGCCCAACATGGGCAGGAAGGGCGCCTGTCAGCGGCTACCTGGGTAGGTGGCGAGAACCCCACCCCACCAACCACATAGATTTTCCTGAATCGATGGGCGGCGGGGGTAGGGATCGGATTCCGCCACGTGCTCGACGCATCACGAGCCCTAAACCCCGCCGCCCATCGAGCTGCTTAAAATGTTGATCAGCGAGGGTAAGGGTTCGAATTTCGCCGCCGAATGCACGGGGGAACATCTCCCCCGCCCCATTTCGCTGACCAGAGCTGCCTTCACCCGAAGAGACATCAAATACAGCAGACTAGGCTTGGCAGTCGGGAACCATTTTCTGGGCTTCGGGGAAAAATCACTGACCGGCTCCCCTTACCCAAAGTCCTCGCCCTATTCGACTTCTTCAGCACAACGCCCTGTGAAAGCTGCCACGGGCACTGCACGTGCACACTGCACCGCACTCCGCGTCTGCACCCCAGCGGGGTAGCTCATCTGCGGCCAAAAACAACCCAATGTACCTGGCGAGACGCATGCCGATGACCGACACCAGCAGCGAACTGCATGTTTGACCCTGGTCCCAAGAGGTGTGCGCCCCCCCCGAGGCCGACAACAAAGATGCAACAACCTCATGGCTCCTCCTCCTCCTCCTTCTCCGCCTCCTCCTCCTCGCTCCTCGTTCCTCGCTCCTCGTTCCTCGCTCCTCCTCCTCCTCCTCCTCCTCCTCCGCCTTCTCGAATTGGATTTACTGAAGACGAGGGAAGAGCACCGACAAGGAAGAGTGAGGATGGAGCGCGGTAGCGAGCAGGAGACAGGAGAACAAACAGTTCACAGGGAAGAAGGATGCACGAGGAGGATGGGAGTAAAAAAAGGGGGAGGGAGGATTAGGGAAGAGAAAGCGGGAGGGACAAAACAATGAGGACCGGGAGGCAGGAGGAAGGAGGCAGGGTGCCAGGGTGCACTGGCATATGCGGATGAATCCGTCTCGCCACCGCGTGGCGAAACACATGCCAGGCACCTGCTGCCCCAGGACGGGGCCGAAACTCGTCCGCTTCCCTGCGGCTTCGTCGGGGCTCGTTCGCCCAATCGACCGCCGAATCGGGCGAGGAGAAACCGTGCAGGAAGGCGAGCTTATAGTGGTCATGAAGGGGACCTAAGTGTTAGGTCGGGCATGTCCCCCCACAGGCGGATTCTGGACGGAAAATGTTCAAACAATGATATCAACCAATGCTCAAGCAAAAGAAACAATACGAAAGACATCGCCGCCAGACTGTGTTTTGACTCTCTCTGAATGTTCCTCCTGTGGGGGACCAGGCCCGACGTGAACCTGGTCCTGTGCAAGGGGCCGTCGCGCACCCCGGGACCCGCACCCTGAACCTGCAGGGGCCCTGGGGCGCACAAAGAAATAGACACAAAAAACAGGATCCCCCCCCTATTTCCCCATAGTTTCTGGGTTTCTGTCTTCCCCCCCCCCCACTTCCCAGATTGTCCCAGATGTTCGGGGGAATCGGCGATGCATTGTGTCTGTGTGTTTGTTCGCTCCTGAAAACCACCCAGGAGAGGCCCGCCCTCGGTGTGTGTGTGTGTAAGTGTATGTAAGTGTGTGTAAGTGTGTGTGTGTGTGTTTGTGTGTGTGTGTTTGTGTGTGTTTTGTGTGTTCGTGTGTGTAAGTGTGTAAGTGTGTAAGTGTGTATGTGTGTAAGTGTGTAAGTGTGTAAGTGTGTGTGTGTGTGTGTGTGTGTAAGTTTGTGTGTGTGTGTGCTTCCCCTCTCGCGTTCTCGCTAACTCCTCTGAACCCAGCGGGCTCCAGAGACGAGACCACAGACGGGTGCAGGCGGCACCCGAAGCGAAAACGCGGGAACCTGAGACCCGCACGCTGAAATCCGAGACGCTTAGCAGCAAGGCCTTTCCCTGGGGACGCGCGCGGCATCACCGAGGCCCCGCGCGTCTTACAGAAGAACGGGGTCGGGTGGTCGTCGGCGTCGCCTCCTACATCACACGCCACAAAGCGCCCAGAGAGCCGCGGCCGTCCGTCGATCTCCCCCGCCCCGAACGCCACACCGCCCCCCGACGGGCTCGGGCGTGGGATCGCGAACTTTCTGTCCCCCCCTGAGAGCTCGCGGGCCTCCCAAGCCTCGTGCAGGGCAGCAACTTCGTCTTCTGGCCCCGCAATCTCGCCGAGCTCCAGCGCCGCCTCCCAGAGGTTCCAGCTACTCCGCCGGCGTCGGCAAAACCTGGGTCCACGAGCCACGAGTTCACGCGACCAACCCATATGACAAGCTCCTGGGCTCGCGCTTCGTAAGCTTCTACAAACAAGATTATCTGCTCAGGGGTGTTCCACAGGCTGGCTCCTTTCTTGGCCCGTCGATCTGCCGCGGCATTGCCGAGCCTGCGCAATGCGTCTACAAACGAGACGTCCTCGCTGGCGTAGGTGCGAGGTTTTACTTTGTAGGCGGGGTGCCGTGCTTGGCCCATCATTATGTCCAGGAGTGACGATTGGGATCCGACGGGCACAAGGCATCCCTTGGGTCCGTTGCGCAGCCGACCGCGCCCGCACAATCAGAAACAACAAGACGCACGGGGCCTTCCAGGTTGTGCGAGGCAAAGAACTTGCACAGCATGCAATACGCAAAACCTCCGGCACCTCTCCAGCTCTGACCCGGGGACCGGGCCAACGAGGACAGCTCCGTACATGGCGCAACGGAAGCTGGCATCATCGTCGATGCGCTCCACCGACCAAGCCGCCCTGCGCAAGCCACCGTGGGAGGCGAAGAACGACGACTCATCCGCGAACGCCGCCGCCCGAGAACATCCACCCTGGCGCGCAACCTACAAATCTGCACTGGTCAGCATCAGTCACGTCCGTCTGGCCGCAGCAGCGATCTGGCGAGGCCGTGATGTCACGCGCAGAAAGCTCGGCATTTTGTGGCACACTGGCCTCTGCCATCTTGGCAACCTCGAGCAAGTCAGCAGAACGCTCCTCCCACCGAGCGACAGCAAGACAAGGGCGGTCAAAACCCTTTGCCACATCGAGCCAAGGCAGCCGCACTGCCTGCCAGAGGGGCCAGTGGGCCCGCCAGCTAGGATAGGGGCGCTGCTGGCGCAGGTGCGCTCCAGCACTGTCGGGCCGAAGCGCATCCATGCGCCTCTTGCACCGAACTTCCGAGGTGTCCTTCGCTAGCTCGGCTAAGGCGGGGGCCCGATGGATCTCCGCCACCCGCGGGGCCTGAAACCGACGCGAAGCCACGACATCAGAGGCCGCCAGCGCGGCCTGGCGAGCCACCTGGCACAGGGAGCCGAACGAACGGACAAAAACAAGTTCACATCTCCGCCGAGGTGGTCGGCAAGGCCGCCGCGCCGGCGCAGCTGGCAGCCGACTCGCGAAAAAGTCAGCACTGCAGCCCAGCTCGGGCCAGTGCGCACGGCCCATGGTCGGCGCCGCGACTCTATCTCCTGCCCGCGCCTGCGGATCTCGTCGAGCACCGCATTGTTGGTCAGCCGCTGCCCGTCGTCGACCGCCGTCGCCTGGGCCTCGCCTGTCTCCGCGCTGCGCGCCGCCTGCAGGGGTCTCGGTGGATCGCCCCGCTCATCGCGCGGGCGCGCAGGCCGATGGAGGCCCCAGGGGCCGGGCGGCCCAGGGCCCTCAGCGCGCGTTGGCTTCGCCAAGGGCTATGAAGGGACGCGTGGATATTTTTTCCTTTTCAAATTTCATTTTAGTGGCCTCGTGCCGAACAACGACAGATCTTATTGAACTGATCTGCTCAGCAAAAAAAAAACAAACGCGCGCAAAATCCACTGCGGATGCCCTCAGAGGAAAACGAACAATGGAATGCTGCATAAGCGGCGCCCGCGTTCCGCCCGCAGTCCAACTGCAGACAAAACCACGAATGATCAGCCCACCGGAAAGCTCACGAGCATTGCGGCGGGGACGGTTATACATCGAGCGAGGGCAGCGGAATTATAGCCGTCTGATGGGGCTCAGCTACAAACATACAGCCGCAAACTGGAGGCAAATAAACAAGAGCAGTGCGAAAGAAGGTCACTGCGAAACCAGACAGATGTCTCCAGGAAGGCGAATGCCTGCCAACGCGCCGCTTGCAATTGTTAATCATACTGGCCCGCGGTAAACCCCAGCGGCAACGCCCATGCGCCAACAATAACACCTAGACGCCCGCTGAAGTCATTGACGCGTTGCTCAGATCCTCACGAGCCAATCCATGAACAACCGCGAGGCGAGTCGCCCTGATCAAGGCCGGGTAATCGGGCAAGCGGCGAAAATAGCGAGCCGCATCCGCATTCGCGGATGATGAGGTGCAGGAAGCGGAGCAAAGGAGGTGGGCGGAAAATGAAAATCATAATGAACACGGTGAAGAGAGGAAGTATGGTGACAGGAAAGACTGGAAACGTGCAAGAGCATGAGCAGGTAGGGGCACGGAAGAGGAGCTTGGGGGAGGTAGGAAGAAGCACAAGAAGCCTGAGGGAGGCAAAAGGCGCACCAGTGATCCGCGCGGAACGCGCGTGCGCCGTGCGCCCATCACCAGCGAGGGTGTAGGAAGAGGTGGGAGGATCAAGAGCAGGGGGAAGTAGGAGGGAATAGGAGGGGCAAAAACATGCAGAAGAAAGCATTTGCAGACTCGAATCCCAAGCAAGTTGCGCTAAACATGAAAGCGAAGTGAAGCAGCATGCAAAGCAAGAAAAAAAAGATGACAACCGTTGCATTAGGGAAAGAAAAGGGCGCAGGAGTAATTAATCGGAAGATACACAGGAACGGGGAGGGAGCAGAAAAAGGAGGAGGTCACGGAAGAGGGACGAGGAGGAGGAGGAGGACAAGGAAGGGAAAGATAAAGGATAGAGAAAAAAAAAAAACACGCTGACGACGACGGGCATCAATCATCGAGGATCTCGAGTCGCTCGCTCTAGGTGCCTGCGGGGCGCCCCATCAACGTCGCCATATCGGTGCCGCCGCGGCGCTCTCTTAGGGCAATTATGGCTGCCTTTGGCGGCTGTCTTGGAGCCCCTCGGGGCCCTCTTCGGGTCGTTTCGGGGATCTCCTGGGCCCCTCTGGAAGCCTCGGGGGCCCTCCCGGGGCCAGATTGAAGCCGTCTGTCAAAGAAGTGGGGCCCTAGCAACGCCCCATTCCTTCTCGAGCCCCCCAGTCGCCAAATGCGGCCCTCTTGCGACGCCCTTGAAGCGTTTTGGGCCGCTCTTTGGTGCTCTTGAAGCCGACTTGGGCCCCGATGGCCCCCTCTCAAAGCAAATTCAAACCAACTCGCAGCCATCTCGAGGCCTCTAGAAACTACGGAAAGCAAAAAGGCGAGAAGGAAAAAAATGAAGCGCACAGTGATTGTAAAGGAGGTGAACCTGTTGGAGGCCTCCTTCAAGAGCTCGAAAGATAATTGCGGGCTGTCACGAAACGGTCTTGAGGGGGCTTGGAGGCGCATTGGAAGCAACATTGTACCATCTGCAAGTATATGGAGCGATCTCGGAATCCTTCTTGGGTTGCCTGCGGTTCCTTTGGAGACATCTTCGGCCATTTCGGGCACTCCACCGCCCCGCGGCCACTCTCTGCCCACGCCCGGGGACGAGAGAGGGCAGGGGGGGGGCCCCCGTCCCTGCCAGGGAGAAACGCGCGGATAAGCTAGCCCTTTAAACCGCCGCCCACGCTCTGCATGGCTGGTGGGATTTGTCCACGACCGCCTGGGAATACTATCCCGGATTCTCGAGTGAATTCTGCCCGGATTTTTCCAAATCCAAATGTGAGTTTGCCCCGGAAACCGCGTGAATTTTTCCGGGTGCCCCCCGGATTTTTCCGCGCGTGTTTTTTCGACGCGCGCGCCCAAGGAAAAATCCACCAAGAATTCGGAGAGGTATTCAAGACGAGTTGTTGTGTTTCTCCCCGAAGTTTTCACTCGGCCGCGCGCGGAGCCTGGAAGGAGGGAGGGAGGGGGGGGAGAAGTCACAGGGAGGGAGGGGGGGGGGGCACGCCGCGGGAGAGGGCCGGAGGGAGACAGGAATCCCAGCACCCCTTTAAGCGTGAGCGGCGTGACGAAGTAATTCATCCAATCCCACTCTTCCCCTTCATGGACACGGTTCCCCATTTCCCCGCCCAATCCTTCATGCGCGGGAAGGTGGCAGCGGGTCGTTGGAGCGCCGAATACGGCCCAAAATGTATCCGAGATGGCTGCAAGGAGCCCAAATACGCCTCCAATATCGCTCAATGCATCCCAGGACGATTCCGAATAGCCTTCAACATGCCTCTGAGAGTCGTCACGACCGCGTCAAGACGGCCCCGCGTGCCCTTCGAGCTCTCCAAGGAGGCCTCCAAGACAAAAAAAAGTGAAAACCATTGCGTGCTTTGTGTTATGTCTCGTCGCCTTTTTCGTTTTCCATGGGCTCTTGAGGCATCAAGATGGCCGCGCTGGCCTGAGATGGCCCTCCAGAAGAACCCGACAGGCCCCAAGACGGCGCCGAGAGTGCTCAAGAGCAGCCGAAGAACGCCCCAAGAGAGCGCCAAGAGGCGACGTGGGCGGCTCCAGAGACGGGGCGCTGCAAGGACCCTCCCCCCGTACTCTTTGACTGGCGGCGTTTCCAAGATGGCCCCGAGAGGGCACCCAAGGCCTCCAAGACGGGCCCACGAGACCCCGAAGAGGATCCCAAGGAGGCCCGAAACAGCCTCAAGAGGACCCCGTAGGCCCTCCCAAAATGGCTCAAAATTAGCTCCACAATGGCCCACAAATCACCCCAATGGGGCTTCTAATAAGAGCCGTGTGCGAAAAACAAATTACTCCGACGGAAGAACCCCACATGAGAATCCTCTGGGCGAATCTGGAAAAAGCCATCACCGTCGTCCTCGTGGTTGGCGAGGCGCCCTGGCTGTCTCTTCTGCGTATATTTCCTCTCGCCTTGGCGCGGGCCCCCCTTCCACTCCTTACGTTGTCCCCATCCTCGCCCCCCTGTTTGTTCCGCGCCCCGCCACCTCCTCCCCTTCCTGTTGCACGAGCGCGCATGTCGATGTTCCTCGGCGCCGTCGCCGCCACGGCCAGCACAGGCGCGTTCTCTACTGGTCACGTCGCGCAGCCGTTGGGACAACCCCGCGGGCCAGGCTGTCGGGACAACCCCGCGAGCCGTTGGCGCGCAAGACCAAGCCGTTGGGACAGCCCCGCGGGCTTCGAGCGAGGCGCAGCCGCGCTCAGGCGGAAGGCAGCGCGAAGCCCAGCTCTGCCGCGAGCTGCTTCGCCTCCGCCCTGGACAAAACCGCTCTCTTGTCGAACTCCAGGAGCGCCTCCCGCAGGGACGCCGGCGGCCCGCACTCCAGGAACTCTCGCGGCGGCGGCCGCAGGATCAGCATGTTCCGCATGCACGTGGCGCGGGAGAACATGACGTAGAGGTGCAGCCACCACTGCTCGTCCGACATGCCCGTGCGGCCAGCGTCCTCGTCTCTCGCGCAGTCGATGGTGACGCCCTTGCGCAGCGTCTGGCCCTGCGACAGCGTGGAGGTCAGGTAGGGCGCGTGCGTCAGGGTGAACCCCGAGCGGCGCACGCTGTGCGCCCCCGAGCTCTGCCATGTGAACTCCCTTTCGCTGGGCCTGAACATCAGCAAGCTCCGCGCCCGCGCCTCGGCCTGGCCGTCGTCGTCGGCGCCTTCGGCGCCCTGTCGCAGCACCTCGGCGACCTGAGGGGCCCAAAAACTTCCTTGTTGCTTCCAAAAAGTGGCCTGGGAACTGCGTTCTGGCAGCGCGAGAACCCAAAATTGACGACAGTTACAGGTGTTGGATGACCCGCTCGGATTGCCAACATGATCTGCGGGCCCCATAGGGAGGGGGCCCCCGCCTGAGACTTCCTCGCAGTTCACTCAGAGACGAGGCTCCCGCCTGAGACTTCCTCCATATTCAGGCTTGAGGAACCCAAAAGTGACGACAGTTACAAGGTTCCGATGACCCGCTCGGATTACCAACATGATCTGCGGGCCCCATAGGGAGGGGGCTCCCGCCTGAGACTTCCTCACAATTCACTCAGAGACGAGGCTCCCGCCTGAGACTTCCTCCATATTCAGGCTTGAGGAGCCCAAAAGTGACGACAGTTACAAGTTTCCGTTGACCCGCTCGGATTACCAACGTGATCTGCGGGCCCCATAGGGAGTGGGCTCCCGCCTGAGACTTCCTCACAATTCACTCAGAGACGAGGCTCCCGCCTGAGACTTCCTCCAAATTCAGGCTTGACGAGCCCAAAAGTGACGACAGTTACAGGTTTCCGATGACCCGCTCGGATTACCAACATGATCTGCGGGCCCCATAGGGAGGGGGCTCCCGCCTGAGCCTTCCTCAGAATTCACTCACAGACGAGGCTCCCGCCTGAGACTTCCTCCAAATTTAGGCTTGGGGAGCCCAAAAGTGACGACAGTTACAAGTTTCCGATCACCCGCTCGGATTACCAACGTGATCTGCGGGCCCCATAGGGAGGGAGCTCCCGCCTGAGACTTCCTCCCAATTCACTCACAGACGAGGCTCCCGCCTGAGACTTCCTCCATTTTCAGGCTTGACGAGCCCAAAAGTGACGACAGTTATAGGTTTCCGATGACCCGCTCGGATTTCCAACATGATCTGCGGGCCCCATAGGGAGGGGGCTCCCGCCTGAGACTTCCTCACAATTTACTCAACGATGATGAGGATGAGGATGATGAGTGGTGGTGAAGATGAGTGGTGAAGAGGATGATGATTGATTGTGAGTGGTGGTGGCGATGATGATGTTAGAATGAGGATGATGCCGATGCCGATGATGATGATGATGATGATGTTCGGGAGCGTGTGAGAGAGTGCGAGTGATGATGATGATGAGTATGTGAGTGACTAAGCATGTGAGAGAGCATCATCGATGATGCTGATGAGGTTGATGATGAGAGTGTGAGTGAGTGTGAGTGGGTGTGTGCGCGTTCCTGTCCTGTTCCTGCGCGGGGTGCCCAGAGAAAACAAGAACCCCACTTTGGATGTGGAGAACAAAATCCTCCATGATTGATTCTGGCCGTCGTCGTGACTTTTTCTCTCCCATCCTTCCTTTTCCTACTCCGCGTCCTCATCCCGCCCCTCCTCCGCTTCCTCGTCATCCTCCTCCTTGTCCTCCTTCCCCGCTGCTGTTAATCCTCCGATTCCTCCTGCGCCGTCCTCACGTTTCTAACGTAAACAGCGTCGCCCTCTTGGTTGAGCACCATGCTGGAACACGTTTCTGATCAACGCAATTTGCCTGGGCACCGTCTCCGGAACTGCTTCGTCCTGAGCGTTCTTGCCCCCATGTCCTCCTACCTCCCCCATGCCCCCCCCCCCACCTCCCCGCCTGGCACATTCCTACATCCTCGTTTACGAAAGGATGCGGCGCACTGGTGTTCTGCGCGGATCACCAATGCGGTCGCTGCCTCCCCGTGGCTCCTCGTAACCCTCCCCCCCCCCTCAGGTCCCTCATCATCCTTCCGACCTTCTCATGCTCTAGCATGTTGCTGTTTCCTCCAGCGCGCGCCCATCCTTTTGCTGTTCCTCTTCTTTCGTTACTACTGGTCCTTCGCCACCAGATTTGTTCCTTCGCTTCCTCCACCTCCTCTTCCCCCCCCCGTGCAGAACCGGTGAAAACGCATTCGGTTCGCTGCGGCGCCGCATGCTGCTACACGTGCTGATCGAGGCAACTCGCCTGATGATTGCTCTTGCCTTGGCTGGCGGAAATACGCGAGACGTCGGAAATGAAGGCAAAAAGGCGGATGAACAGTAAAATCCCGCGGACCACGGCCGAAGCGCGTCAGAACATATGCGAGGAGACAGGTCTGCAAGTTGTTTTGGACCCCTACAAAGCCTGTCTTGGGACCCTAGGGCCTGCTTGCAATCCTTCTCGGGACCTGCTGGACTCTCCTCGAGCTCACATGCAGCTTTCCCGGCGCCCTGTTGGATCCTGCCGCAGGCCCTGACAAAAGAAGATGACAACGGGAGGGAAATAAAGAGAAAAACCATGCAGGCAAGAGGAATAAGATAAATGAATACGATGAGGAAGAATCAAGGGCACGGAAGACATTCGAAATTCGCTGACCACGCGGCATTCACACGAACGCCCGAGCCACATGATCGATTGACGTGAGCATATCAGAAAAAAAAGGAAAATAAAAATGAAAAACGAAGACGCAAATCCACGCTGAATTCACTCTTAGCACCGGCGAAACCAACGCGTGGGCCCTCAGCCCGTGCAGCTCGCCGTCGGCGACGCCAATGACGGCTTGGCCCCGCGCCGCCGCGGCGCGCGGCGACCCGCGAGACAGGTCGCGCGCCTTGGCCGCGGCCGACTGCAGCAGCTCGACCATGACGGCCGTCTTGCCGGCCTTGCGTGGCCTCTCGTTTGTACTCGGCGTCGGCCGTAGTCGTTGCCGTCGCCCCTCAGGCGCCGCAGACCCGCGCGCCTCTTGAGCCCTGCAGAGCCCCGGCGCTCGCCGAGGGCCGAGGCGACCTCGGCGTCCACAACCGGCCAGAGCTCCTGGGCCGCAGCGAGCAGCTGCTCGGCCGCCAAGCGCGCGGCCCCGACTGCCTGGGGCAAGCGGTCGTCGACCGAACTCTGCGCGCGAACGATCGGCGACCCGACCACAATCCTCTTTAGTGGGGTGTGGGTGAGCAACTTGGCGACTCCCACCGAGCGCGAGCACCGCGTCGCCGCGACGACGCCGCTCGGCCCCGCGATGGCGCGGATCCCGCTGCCCAGCAGGGCCCAACGCTGGGCGCGGTGCGACGAGCGCAGAGCGCGCCGCAGCACCGGCGGAGAGACCGTCACAACTGCTTCCTCCCTCAGCTCGCGCGGCGGCAACTGAATTCGCAATACTTCGCGAGGTCAATCGCCGAGGTGCTGGCGGCTCGCGCATGCCGCGATCTGCCGCCCCAGCCTCCTCCCACGTCCTGCCCGCGCTGCCCCAGCGCAAGGGGGAGTCGATCCGCTGCTCCCACTTGGCTGGCTGGGGCGCGGGCAAGGCCACCGGAATCGGCGACGGGAAGCGCCCGGTCGGCCCGCGCCCCCAGGGGCGCACCGCGCCCAGGAAGGCCTGGCGGCAGTGGAGCGGCAGCCGGCGAATCTGCTCCAGGTGTGTCCTGTCCGGCCCGGCCGCCGCGCCGTCGCTGCACGGGGCGAGGGCCGAGTCGAGCACCCCCATGGTGATGGGGGGCAACCCCTCCCAACATCCGTCGGAGTCAGACGCCCGCGCGAGCGGGTCGGAGTCGGCTTCGCGCTCAGGGCGCGGCCAGTCTCAGAGGGCCCTCCATTCTGCCATCAGCACCTTCATTGCAACACCACGTGCGAGTGGCAGCGGCTCGGCCTCCGCACTGCCGTCGTGACTCTCCAGGATGGTTGGCCTGATCTTGGAACCCTGGAAGAACCTGCAGGCGTCGCGTCCCCCCGCTTCTGCGGCCGCTTTCGGTTCAGCACTCCTTTAAGCTCTGTCTCGCAGCTGCGTGGCCTGGGTGTGTTTGGCGATCTCCACAGCGACAGCCTGCGGCGCGCGCGGAGCAACCTCCACTCCGCCGCGCGTGCGACGGCGTCGACGCCCAAGCCGGCAAGCTGACCGTCGCGCGCCCAGCCGTCCGCCGCAATCACGAAGCGCCTGGCGACACGTATCTGACCCTCGGGCTTGCTGCAGCGTCTCCAGCTGGAGTCCTCCAGGCATCCTCGCAGCGCCGCTGCTCGGCGGCAGGCGGCCAGGAACCCTGCCCGCAGGCGACGGGCTGGGCTGGTCGTGGCCCTGGGCGCGGCGGCCCACCCCTGCGCGAGCGGCGCCTGCTCCACCTTGAGCCCGGCGCCCCTGCCGCCGGGCTGCTAGGTGACGGCCTCGCCCAGGCCGTTGAGCCTGGCCGGGTTCGTCCGACGCCATGGCCCGCTGGAACTTCGACGCCTGCTCCGCGCAGCTCTCGGGGAGCTCGCCGATCTGCCACCTCGAGTCCTGCGCCCCCAAGAGCAGCGGCGCTTGCTCCGCGGGCGGCTCGTGATCGGCGGGGAACTTGCCGGGGCGCAGCGCCGACGTGATCGGGGTGCGCCGATGGGGCCCCCAGAACGCCGCCTCCGCCGCCGAGTGGGGCGAGGTGGGCCCGCCGCTGAGCGCCGGCAGGGTGTCGAACCTGCTCGAGAGCACCTCGGACATAATCGCGTAGCCATACTCATTAGCTCCGCTCGCGGGGGCCCGCGGTCGCACTGGCGCGGCGCTGGCCTTCTTGCCCCGCGAGGTCAAGTCCGCGGGCTCGACGTTCCAGTCCGCCGCCACTACCCCGGGCCACTTCAGCCCGCCAGCCCGCTGCATCAGGGCCCCCAAATACTCGACGTTGGCCCCCCGCGCCCCCGCGCTGCCCAGGGGGTGAAAGGACGGCCCGCAGATCGGGGAGCCCTGGCCAGCCTGACGCTGCGCGCCGCAGGGACAGCCGGCGCGGCGCGCCCTCCTGAGCTGCCCTGCCGCCCAGCGCCAGTCGCCGCGGCCAGTCCAGCGCGCGGGGGGAAGCACTAGCCGGTTACTTCCTTGCCGATTCGATGCGCCCCTGGACCAGCAGGCGGCGTTCCTGGAGTCACGCGACGTGGGGCTGTTTATCTGCTCGCCCACTCGCCGGTGCATCGGGGTCGGCGGGCTCGAGACGCCCACCCCCCCATTGCGGGCCGACTCGCCGCCCCCTGAGGCCCCGCCCCTGGGGCCGACGGCCGACCGTCGACGGGGTCCGATGGGGGGGCGTCGCCCGAGAAGACATCGACCGCCCGCCCGATGCCGCCCGTCGACAGGGACAAGGAGAAGGCATCACACATCGGCCACCCGCCCGTCGGCGACGACTCCTGAACATCAGGGTGGGGGCGCGCGGGGGCGCCTCTGCTGGCTCTCCGCTGGGCTAACAGCTTCCTGTTCGCCAGCGGTGCGCTGGCGTGCCCTCCGCTGCGCGCGCGGGCCCATGACCGAGAACCTCGGGCCACGCCGTGCATCGTCGAACCCGCTGTCAGACACGTGGGTCCCTTGAAAGACTGGGCGATGCGCTTGAGCTTAGCTCTGTCTCCCTCATTCCCGGGGTCGAAGGCACGCATGGTGGAGCCGCAGTCCTCGAATCATTCATTGACCCCTCCGAGCAGACGCTCGTCGACGTCGAAGTCTGGGGTGTCGAGATCCACGGCCATCCTGCTGTAGCGCCCAAAAGGAGCAGTCCAAGCAGGAGTAGCCTCTGCAGGGGGGGCCCTGGGCTGCGGCGGCCGCGGCGGCAGCTTGCTTGGCTGCCCTCTCGGCCTCCTCGCGGCTGCGGCGATGCCCCCCTGCGAGTTGCTGCCCGCTGGCCCCGAACTGCTGCAGCCCGAGGCCTGGCAGCTTGAGCGCCTCGGCTGCCTCCTGGATCCTCTTGGTCTGCGCGCGCTTCTAGAGCTCCGCCAACTTGGCCTGTGTTCACGCAGCTGTCGCAGCTCTTCGTCGTTCGCCTGCTGCGCCCATGCCAGGAGCTCCGCCTTGTGGGCCACACGGGTCTCGCTCTTTTCGCATTGGCTGCGTTTGTCGGCGACCCGCTGCAACACCTGTGAGAACGGTTTCGTCGACAGGTCCACGGGCGCAAGGGCATGAGGCTCGGCGACCGTCAGCTGTTCCGGCGGGAGGCCCTCTTTGCCTACAGCCCCTAGCTTCTCGTCGGCCAGCGCCAGGAGCTCCGCCCAGGCCGTCCGGCGCAGGCTTCCCCTCTGGCTCCGGCGTGTCGGCGAAGTTGGCGGCCCATTCCTCGTCGGTGTCCTATTTCGTCGGCCTTGGCGGCTTCGCTTTCGGTTCGAGGCTCTGGCGAGCCACCTCCGCCTCTCGCCTCGACACGGCCAGGGCAGGTCCATGGCGCAACACCAAGCGTAAGGAGGAGGAGGAGGAGGAGGAGGAGGAGGAGGAGGGGGGGGAGGGGGAGGGGGAGGGGAGGGGGGGGGAGGAGGAGGAGAGGAGGAGGAGGAGGAGGAGGAGGAGGAGGGAGGAGGAGGAGGAGGAGGAGGAGGAGGAGGAGGAGGAGGAGGAGGAGGAGGAGGAGGAGTACGAAGTCCTTGTGCGTAACCAAGACCTGGAGGCGGCGCGCTGGCACCGCAGAACCTGCATTTTTGGGACGAGACAAGTTTAAAGGGAAATTAGGACACACAAATAAATACACACAAATAAAAATAGTCCCCATATTTTCCCATATTTTCTGGGTTTTTGTCTTCCCCCCCAATTCCCATATTTTCCCATATTTTCCTGGGGATCGACGATTAATTGTGTCTGTGTGTTTTTTCCCCTCCTGAAAGTTGTTGGGGCAGCCGCCGCAGCTTCCCTGACACTTCCATTGCATCTCTTTCGGTTGAGCTCGCTTAACAGGCGCACCATCGCGCGGTGCCATGGGCAAGGCGGGCTCGCCGCGGCGATTGGCTCGCACCCGCGAGCCGCTTCGAAGCACGCGGGTGCAAGCCCGGGCTTGCGCGCAATATCACCAATGCCCGAGCCGAAACGGTTCAGAGGAAGGAGGCCAGAGGAGGAGAGGGTGATGACGTCGTCGTCCTCCTCCTCTTCCTCCTCCTCTGCATACGCTCCTCTTCCTCCCTGCCTCCAAGAACATGAGACCCTCCGCCGGCCGAAACACACAGCACGTTCAAGGGCACCCTCCCCAGGATGCACAATAACGCCCACCGAGCACGCAGAACATGAGGGCACCCTTCCCTAACTGACCTCAATCTTATACGTACCTCGGTCCGACTGTACAACAACGGGGCGCCAATTGAGAACCCGATGTCTTTCGCCGATGGCCTCAAAAATGGCACCCACGACCCGCAAGAGGGCCCCAGCCGGGCTCCAGGAGAGCCCCAAGAGGCTCCCAGAACTGTCCAATTTGGGCCCCAGGATGGCCCGAGGAAGCTACCAGGATACTTCCAGACCGAAAGCTCCGCGAAAATATGTATGGTTGACTTCTAGGCCTCTGGCTATCGGCCGAACCGACCTCGATCTATTCGGGCGATGGCAAGACTGGGTTTAGTGGGACCTGGTTTAATGATAAAGACTGGGGGACGCCCTCCCGCCCCATTCCACTAACCGGAACTGCCGTCACCCGAAAAAACACCAGCTACGGCAGACCTGGTTTAGGGATTCTGGCCAATTTAGGAGCTCGGGGGCCCTACTACTTTACTAACTGGGACCCCTTACCTGCGTTTCTGGTTACACCCGACTTCTGCCTCGGCCCGACCGTGCTTGACATCCCTGGAGTCGGCAGCCAAATCATCCCTGGCATCGCTGCACAGGTCGGCGGCCTGCGGCGGAGTCCCTGCCTCCCTCCTCCTCCTCCTCCTCCTCCTCCTCTCCTCCTCCTCCTCCTCCTCCTCCTCCTCCTCCTCCTCCCTCCCTCCCTCCCTCCCTCCCTCCCTCCCTGCCCCTCCCTCCCTCCTCCTGCCTGCCCTCCTCCCTCCTCCCTGCCTCCCTCCTGGGAGGCCTAGAGGTTGACACCAACACCAATATCGGCGGTGTGCCTCCACCGAGGGAAGGTGCTCCCGATCTAGGTGATGGTGGTAACGGTTTGACTTCCTAGCTGGCCGAAGTATTACCGCCAACACCGAATTCCAGGATCATCTCCCCCCGGTTGAGTCATGCCCGTGTGTTGGCGTTGGTGCCAAATTCCAAGCCTCCAACCTCCTCCCTGCCTCCCCCTCCTGGTCGTCCCCCTCCTCGTCCTCCCCCTCCTGCCGCAGCAGGGGCCCACGACGGGGCCGCGCCTCGGCGGCACGGGGCGGCGGCGCGCGGCCCCCGTCCTGCGCCGGCCGCCCCCGTGCGCCGCCGCTCGTCCGCGCGCCGCCGCGGCCGCCCGCAGCCGCCGCCCCCGCCGATCGGGGGAACGACTCGCGTCCGCGTCCGGGTCCTCCTCCTCGTCCTGGTCCTCGTCCACGTCCTCCTCATCCTCCTCCTTCTCCTTATCCTCCTCCTCCTCCTCCTCCTCCTCCTCCTCCTCCTCCCTGCCCCCTTCCCTTCTCTGCCCCCAGCGCCGCTGCCGGGGCCGCCCGCGCCGGCCCCCGCAGCTCTGAGATGGGCCGGGTTCGAGGCTCGAGGCTTGCGGGCGTCTTCGTCGGTCCTCGGCGGTCTTCCACGCTGGGGATGCGGTCGAGCGGCTGCCCTTCGCCGAGGGCGTTCCGGGGTGCCCGGATCATCCCGAACGGCCGCCAGAGACCCGAGAGATGACCCGGAAGCCGATTTCGGCGGTGAGCGACGGGGGGGGGAATGAGAAGGAGGAGACCTTCTGAGAAGGCGGCGGGACTTCTCAGAACCTCTCGCGCCTTCTGGTGAATTTTGTGCATCTTCGGGGAAGGCGAAGACAACTTCTCAGAGGGCCGGGGGACTTCCGAGCCGTCTGGGAAGGCCTGCCCCGTCTCACTTCCCCATGGTGCTCGCTGCCGAGATTGCAAGGGCCCAGGGACACACAAAAGGAATAGGCTGCCCGGGATCCCCCCTTGTTCTGCCGCAGTTTCTGGATGTATGCCTTCCCCTTCCACTCCCCACGTGATCCATATCCCCATGAGGATCGGCTATTATTTGTGTCTGTGTTTTCTTCGGCGGTGGACCAACCTCCCTTTAGTAAACCTCCCCTTAGCGAAAACGGCCTGGGACCGAAACCGACGGACCTGGACCCGCAAAAATGACGGCCGCGACGCCCCCTCGCGAACCGAAAACGGCCAACTCCTCAATCGACGTGTCAGGGCAGGAGGTCTGTCCTGACTACCTGCCAGGCCACCCCAACCCAACCCGAAGACCCGAATTTCGGGTTGGGGGGGGTAAGGGTTCCACACGTGTTTTTTCGACGTTTCCCGACCCCCCCCCACTGGAAATCGAGGGTAAATCTGAGCCTTCGGGTTGGGTTGGGGTGGTTTGGTGGGTGGTGGTGTCCACCTCCGATTTCACCCTCCTGAGCGATCGTGCGACGACGGTGCCCATGCACCGTGCGTTTCCGGGCCCTGGTCCGGAGCTGCGCGGAGCACCGCATCGCTGGTGGATCGTGGACCGACGGCGCCTCTGTGGGTCGCCCGTGCGGCACGGTGCGCACAGTCGTCGTCCGGGAAGAGAAGGGGGGCATGGAAGGGCTGAGCCGAGCATCCCGAAGGACGCGTGGGCAGGAGAGTCCACGATTGGCAGCTCTTCGTGACAGTGCAAGGGACATCTTGCAGATGATTTTGCGTGAACACAGAGGCTCGACTGTGAGGGGGGGGCCAGCTGAAATACGAGCTCCTGGGAGGCACTCGTCCGGGCTCAGAGGATACGAAACCCGATTGCAGGGCCACCACGAAGGACCTGTCCAAATGAAGCCCAAGAGTAGGCCTGATTGGGCCGGGGTCGGCGGCACTCTGTGAAGTTATACGCGGGACTGTCCTGGGATAGGTCCCGTTTTCGACTACAGATCTACCAGCACCGATGCTGAAATTAACGTCCCAAAATTTGCGTCCTAACAAATGGAGAATGTTCTTTGATCCCCCCCTTAACGTCCGTGACGGGGGGGTCCGGCCGCCGTTGGGTGGTCTTGGTGACGTGGCGAGTTCGGGCATGGTACTAGCAATTGCGATGGTAGCAATAATGCTATCAGTGGTCGGAGTACCGGCAAAGGCCACGAAGACTAAGACAACGACGACGACCACCAAAGGCGACGGCAACAACAACGACAACAACAACGGTAACGACAACGACGACGACGACGACGACATCGACCGGCCAGGACGGCGACGACGACGACGACCAGCGGCGGCGGCGACGACGATGAAGAAGACGACCAGCGGTGACGATAACGACGACCAGCGGTGACGGTGACCGTGGAAACAATAGCAGTTGCAAACAAGAAAGATTCGTAGTAGCACTGTTAGTCGCAGTAGTACGAGTCGCGCTAGTGGCATCACTGCTACTACTTCACTAGAATGACGACTACAATGACTACTCCTACTACTAGGGCGCCTACCAATACCACCATTAATACGTGCACTACTACTTATGCTACTATTTCTGTCACTGCTGGTATTATGAGCCGGACCGTTATGTAATACGTAGTACGCACTGCGCCGTAATTGCGAAACTAATGGTACTCGTGGCGGTAAGACGAAATTCAAGTATTATCCGCTGTAGTCGAGATTGAGTCGTAGCATTACTAGTTAGTGATATGTGTCTTATGTGTAATGACGCTTGTGAGTAGCGGTAGTCGTAGCAGTCGTGGTAGTAATGGTGGTGGTAGTGGCAGTTGTTGTAGCAGTAGTGGTAGTATTCGTAGTAGTTCTAGTCGTGGTCGTAGTTGTTGTAGAGATAGGTGTAGCAGTAGTAGTGGTACTAGTAATACTAGTCGCACCCTGAACTACCAGAGCACTACGGGACTCACGACTGTCATTACTCATGCTACAGCTAGGACTAATTACAACGACTACTTTTACGACTACTGCTTCTACCGCTGCTATATGTATTACGTGTACGACTACTCATACCACTATTACTCTACGACTGGTGCTAACAGCATAGCGGCGCAATATCGAAACTAACATGGATGCTGGCAGTATAACGGAGACAGAGATCAACCACAGTAGTCGGGCTGAAGTCGTAGCACTCTTGATTCGTCATCTGTGTCTTGAGTGTCGCCATGGTGGTGGCACTCTGAGTACCTCAGTGTTTTGGGGGAAGCCCTGTAGTCCGGGGGGTGGTCCGGTAGTCCAGGGGGAGGGCCCTGTAGTCGGGCGGGGGAGCCCCTGTAGTCCGGGGGGGGGGGGGGGGTCATTGTCGTCTGGGGGACGGGGGGGGGCCCTTCTAGTCGGGGGGGGGGGGGGCCTGCAGTCCGGGGAGGTGGTCCTGTTAGCGCGGGGCGCGTGTCCCGACGTCTGGGGTTGGGCTGGGCGCGCGGGGAGCGGGTTCTCGTCTCGCGAGGAAATAATAACAATTGCGCGCCTGGAAGCGCCCACGGAGCGCAGAGTGGCGACTGGCGCCCTCGCGGCAGCATCTTTGATTTGCGTGAGGTGAACGCAACCGTGCTGGACCCCAGGGGGGCGCGGCTGATTGGCAGCAGTCGCTCGCCTGGCATCGCTGCCCCAGGGGGGGGCAAAGGAACCGACTTGGCGCGCCTGGGGCGCCGCTGCGCTGGTCACTGAGGGGCGCGGCGATGAGGCGTCAGTCGCACGCTTGGCAGCGCCCAGGAAGGGCGAGGGAGAGTGGGGAGCGAGGAGCCGAGGAGGACACCGCGGGGGGGGGAAGCGAGGGAGAAGCGAGTGGGCTGCGGACGGGCAGAAGGGTCTAGCATTAGGTCGGGTATGCCCCCCCGACAGGCCGATTTTCGGGCGGAAAATCAAAGATAGTCAAACAATATTCCAAAATGGTCAAACATACGCAAAATCTCGTCCCTGACTATTGTTTGACTATCTTAACATATTCCTCCTGTAGATGGACACGCCCGGCTTAAGTCTAGCAGAATGGCGCCCCGCGCGGATCCAAGTTTCCCCTCGCCTTCCGCCTGCTCTGAAATGTCGGGGGGTGGATCATCGGGGCCGTGGCCGTCGTCGTCTCCGATCCTCCGCCTCCGACCGACGATGCTCGCGTCGTCGCAAGGAGCACGACGACACGAACATCGTTGGTCGGAGGCGACACGCCTGCGAAGGAGCCGACCACCGACCTCCGCACGAGCACGACACCCACAGGTGCTCGCGTCGTGAGAGGAGCACGACGGCAGGCGTCTGATCACCTTCGGCCCCTAGACGGGCCCCACCCGGGACCTTCCAACTGCCTCAGCAAACAAGCCCTACTGGCAGCAGAAGTGAAGAGGCGGGTCGAGGAGGTCGAGAGCATCCATGTGAATCTTCGAGCATGTCTCACCAGAGATCGCCGCCGTCTGGACCAAAAATGTGGTCTGCATTGAGGCGAGATGACGACTGAGCCGAGGACGTCTCAGGCGAAATGGCTGACGGACAGGGCGGTCAAGTGCTCCCCGTCCCCCTTGGGGGACTCTTCTGTGGTGTCCCTCTAAATCTCTTAAAACCCTTACGAGAAACCAACACTGCTGGGGATAGGGTCGGGACTGCCGGGGGCCGCGTTTTGAACCATTCTGGACATCGCATGTCCAGGCCCCGACGGCGACCTCGACCCACGACGACGGAGGCGGCGGCGATAACGCAACAACGACCACGACCACGACCACGACCACGACCACGACCACGACCACGACGAGGAGGAGGAGGAGGAGGAGGATGAGGAGGAGGACGACGAGGACGAGGACGACGACGAGGGGGGCAGAGCGAGGGGGGGGAGGGGGAGGCGGAAAAGGATACGGAGGATGAAGGAACATGTTGAGGAGGAGGAGAGCAGTACCCGCGGAAAGGGGGCCGCCCAAGTCGCATGCACAAGCAAAGAGTTCAAATTCGCCCCCCGACTCGTCAGGGTAGTTTGGTACGAAGGGGGGGAAGAGGAGGAGGAGGAGGAGGAGGAGGAGGAGGAAAAGCGGAGGAGGAGGAGGAGGAGGAAATGAGGAGGATGAGGAGATGAGGAGTTGAGGAGGAGGAGGAGGAGGAGGAGGAGGGAGGAGGAGGAGGAGTAAAAGCGGAGGAGGAGGAGGAGGAGGAAATGAGGAGGATGAGGATGAGGAGATGAGGACTTGAGGAGGAGGAGGAGGAGGAGCAAAAGAGGAGGAGGAGGAGGAGGAAAAGAGGAGGAGGAGGAGGAGGAGGTGATGCCTGGAGGAGGAGCAGGAAGAGGAAACGAGGACTCCAGGTGACGAGGGGGAGGCCGTCCTGGGCCTCCCGGCCGCCCGGCTTCTCCGCGCCGGCCCGGCTGGCCGCCGCCGCCGCGTCCTCTGGGCGGCGGGGCGGCGCGGTGGCCGCCCGATCGGCGGGCACTGCGGCGAGAGCGGCGGCGACGGCCAGCGGCGGCGACGGCGATGGTGACTACCTACCAAACCACCCCAACCCAACCCGAAGACCCGAATTTCGGGTTGGGGGGGGTATGGGCTCCATATGTGTTTTTTCGATGTTCCCGGACCCCCCCCCATTAGAAATCGAGGGTAAATCTGAGCCTTCGGGTTGGGTTGGGGTGGTTTGGTGGGTGGTGAGATGGTGGCGGCGGCGACGGCGGCGGCGACGACGGTGGCGGCGACCGCTGGTGCGGCGCGCGATCGCAGGGGGGCACCGCCGCCGCC
Organism: Prorocentrum cordatum; assembly: GCA_963575745.1. Taxonomy (NCBI): domain Eukaryota; class Dinophyceae; order Prorocentrales; family Prorocentraceae; genus Prorocentrum; species Prorocentrum cordatum. Next base: position 232,315 of record CAUYUJ010002058.1, on the reverse strand, counting down.
CGGGAGCGCGAGCCCTCTCCTGGCTCCCGTGGGCGGGGAGGGCAGGGCCTCGGAGCCCAGGCCGAGGAGGCGCTCTGGGGAAGCAGTCAGCATCGAGTCGATGCGTCGGATCGGATCGGAGCAAAAGAGATGCGGGCCGCACCGGCACAGAGCCCGAATGGGATCGGATCGGCCGCGCCAGGATGCACAACTACGCCATGCAAACATCGGGCTGCGTCGGACCGCCAAGGAAGCAGAATCGAAATGCATCGGGCTGGCAAGAATCGATATCGAATCGGATGGATCGGATCGAAACGGGCGTGGGCCCAGGCTTCAATTGGCAACTCTCACGCAACCCGTCGTGAGCAGAAAATATGTGCGTATTCGAGGCCTCGCGGGCCGGGCCCTACGGCCGCGACCCGCCGACACGGGGCGTTTTTTCGCGGATGCCCCGCGCGGAACGCATCTGTGCGACCGCGTATCCGCGGGATCGCGCCCCGGAATCCAGACCGCGAGGGCGCGGATACGGACATGTTCGCCGCTCGTGAGGCTCGTCTTTATCGGGGTGGTGCAGTGACCGAAACTGGAACCGAAATTGTGCTCGAGCGTGACCGCAACTGGTGCCCGAGTCTTCCGAACGCGTCAGAGTGTGGCCGAAATTCTTGAGTCGAAACCAAAGCGATCTTCAAGTTTGGTCACAATATCGGTCACGCTATGTTCTGGGTCGCAACTGCTGGCGCGTTTTCAGTCACCGATATTTTCGGATGCGTAGCTGTTCGGTGGATAGGGGCTGGGCGCCACGACAACCCTGTGCCGGCCAGTTCACTTCCAGATCAACTGTTCGCGGAAGGGATGCCCTCAGGCTTGGGTCCTTCTAAACATCTGCGCCTACAAGCCCTACTGTCGAAGAAGGGCCTGCCAGGGGTAGCTCAGCAACCCCCGCTATTCGAAGTAGTCTTTCCACGCGCTGGCCAGCTCGCCGGGTCGACCGGCTCGGCAGGGGTCGCCCCCCCCCCCCCCCCAGCGGTCTCCGCATCGCCCGGGCTGCCGCCCCGCACTGGCCGCCCACGTGTCAGCGGGGAACTGTTCGTAGCCGTTTGGACGGGCGCACAGTCGCAAGTGTAGGGGTGACCTAGGGCGCCCATTCCTGGGCCTGGATCTGCTCGACCAAGATCTTGCGCGCATTTACCGCGATGGGTCTCGCGTCGCGTTAGTGGAGCCCCAACTCACGCATCGCGCGTAAGACAAAGTGGCGGCGCGCTGCCTCGCTGACATCGCGGTAGACATGCGGCGCGCGGTGCTGCCCCCAAATGGACCTCGCCTCCAGCTCGCCGCGGGCCGCCGGGCCTGGAAACGTCCAAGTGCATACTCAGGAACGCAGCAACGCAATCACGTGATGGCGTCATTGCCGTGACTCTCGCTCCTAATCCTGCTTGCGCTGCTTCCCCCCCAAGGCCCACTTCGCGCCGTCTGCCAAGACGAGGTCGCAGGTGTTCGCGCAGTGTCCGAAGCTGTCGGAGTCGCCCTGCGCGACCTCGCCGAACCCTCCTGGGGAATGCACATCCAATGCCACGGGCTCTGCCCGCGTCGCATTGTAATCGATACCCACGTCCGCCTGCTGGTGGTCTGCTGAGACAGCCGCGCGTTTGCCTTAAGAAGGACCCACGTCATCATGCCAGTGGTGCAGATGGCAAGTACTCGAGGATCACATTCGGCTTCAGCATCGGACGTCGCGCTCGAATGTGTAATCGTCAAAAACGATGCATCCACCACCCTGGTTTGGACATTGGCATGGACAGAATCAGGCCCGCCCATACCACCATGCTGATCCAGCTCATGCGGAAATCTACTGCTAGTGCTGCCCTCGCTTAGCGGCTTCCCGCTGGCGCTGTGGCTGCCTTCGAACCTGATGCAGCGAACTTGGCCTTGGCCTCCGCAACTGCACAACCAGCTCCTGCCGGCTTGGTGTTTAGCTGCGCTCGTGGCTCATGTGTCCTCGCTGCTCGCCAGCTCGCTAGGAACTGCCGTCAATGCCGCTACTGGTGGCGCTGCCAGTGGGGGTGCATCTGCTACTTGCCCACCAGGGTTGGACGTGTTACTATTATTTGCGGCCACACGACCACTGCAATTCTTTGTGGCTCTTGGTGGGCTACACTGCCCAGTGTGCGCAACTCTACGACCACGTTGCCCAGTGTCTCTTTGGACTGCGTCTGTAATGCCTCTTTGTGCCGCGCAGCCTCGCGCCGATCTGCCAATGACGACGTCCCCGAGCTGCTTCAGTTCAAAAAGGCTCCCATCATCCAGCCCGAAATATGCTCCGTCCAAGACACAAACCAAGTCCAGCTTGGGTGGACCATCCGCCTTGGCAGGCTTATCCTCTGCAGTGGCCTCACTTTGGAACCTCTGCGCTGCGGCCTGGTACGCGCTGGAGGTAGCATGCAACTCCCCAGTGCGCCGGGCGCCTCCGCCAGTGCCTGCTCCAGGCGCTCGCACTTCTTGACGCTGCGCAGAAAAGGCGAATTCACAATAGTTCTCCAAGGCATTGGCCAAATCCACTGGCAAGTCATTGTCCAGCTTGCTTCGCCTGTGGTGCTCGAGATTGGGCTGTGTGGACCGCCGCTGTTGCATCTCCTGAGTGGGGAGCTCGACCAACTGAGACAGGCGTCGCTCCTCCTTGCTACCCTCCGCATCGCCGACGTCGAGGAACTCGGGTGAGAGGGCGAAGGTGACGGATGATGGGCGACGCCCCAGGTTGGCTGCCCGACGCCGACCCCATGGAGGAGCACGAGCAGGAGACCGACCGCCATGAGGAATCCAGTGCTGTGATCTCGGCGGCGGCTCCAGTGGATCCGCTTGTCCTCGGCAGCATACGCAGCATCTCCACCATACCTGGCTCTTTCCTCATCCACACGCCTCGCATTTGATGCACGCCGTGACTTCTGTTGCTCCCATCGTACTTAAAGACCACATTCCAGAAATAAATTTGAGCACCTGGAAAAGTGTCGAAAGAGTGTCGAAACAGAGTCGGCCGTGACCACAAAACCCTCCACGGACGCGGATGAATCTTGCCGAGGTGTTCGTCTCACTGCGATTAGGTCGGGCATGTCCCCCTACAGGCGGAGCTTCGGCGAAACATTAAAACACATCGAAACACATGCTCTAAACAATGCTCAGAAATACTACATAATCGTCATCATGCAATTTCTTGTTACTATTCTTAAGTATTCCTCCTGTAGCAGGACAGGGCCGACCTCATGCATTCCGTGACCACAAAACCCGCCACGGACGCGGCTGAATCTTGCCGAGGCGTCCGTCTCACTGCGGCCTCACTCACAGTGAAGAAGAATTCAGAGGACGCTCCTGGGAGCCTTTCGTAATCACATGAGTGGCCGCAGTGGCTCCTCCAATGGCCACCATTGGAACCCCAGCGGCCTCCCGTAGCCCCCCAGTGGCCTCCAGTGGCGCGAGCAAACGACTGTGGACCACTGGAGGCGCAGGAAAGCCAGGCCAACTGACAATCAGAGGCTCCCAGGATCGTCTTCTGAAGAAGAAACCACCGAAGGACCGCGCCGAGCTACCCCGAGGCCTGGGACCTTGGGCCAGCCCTCCGGCCGAGGTCGAGTTGAAGCCACGGGGCCATGGCTTCAACTCGAGCCAAAATGGTTACGGAACCTCCTCCTCGCAGTGCTCCTCCTCCTCCTTTTCCTCATCCTTCTCCTCCTCTCCTCCTCCTCACACTGTTCCTCCTCCTCCTCCTCCCTCCTCCTCCTCCCTCCTCCCTCCTCGTCCTCCCTCTCGTACTGCTCCAAATTGCTGCTCGCTCCGCCAAGCTGCGCTGCGGCGGAGCCGAGGCAGTGGTGGCTCTCCCCCGCCCGGCCAGCACCTGCCAAAAAATCGATATCCGGACCCCTCCCGGGGTCCATCGCGGCCCGCGCTTTTCAAGCGGATCCAGCCGTTGCAGATCCGACGCTGCGAACACAAGAAGCAACACCGCGAACCATCACGAACGGCTTCCCAGACCCCATGATTCTGCTGCATATCTTCCGACCGGACCAGAATGTTATGGCCCCAGGGCCCAGCCCTGGCCGAAACAACGCCCGTTGCGGAAAAATGGCAGCGCCTGGATCGCAGGGGACAAAAGGAGCATCCAAGAGCCCTCAAAAGGATGGGCCAGGCAAGGGAGGAACCGCCATGTTTGGCTCGTCGGCCGCGCTTGTGAGCGTTTTCTCTTTCGGCATTTCGACATTGGGCGGAAGGGGGCGGGGAAGCGGGGGGGGGAGGTTTGGCCCCGGACCTCTGCTTAACGCGACTGTTTGCGACAGTGCGTCCTATGGGGGCGACTTAATTTCTGTTCGTAGTGAGTTGTCCACTGCACAGCTCGCGCAAACATCCCACCCACCCACCCGCAACTTGGTTTGCAGAATCCCTTAAGACCGTGACAGTGGGTACCGAATGGCACTTGGCAGCGACAGCGACGCCGACGACGACAGCGACAACGACGACGACGACGCCGCCGACAACGACGCCGACGCCGACGCCGACGACGACGACGATGACAACGACGACGACGATGACGACGCCGACGACGACAACGACGTCACCGACGACGACGACGACGACGTCAACGACGCCGACGACGACGACGACGACGACGGCGGCGGCGACGACGACACCGACGTCGACGACGACGAAGACGACGACGCCGACGCCAACGACGACGACGACGAAGACGACGACGACGTCGCCAACGAAGACGACGACGAGGGAGGATGGAGGACGACGACGGCGACAATGACGACAACGACGACAACGACGAGGGAGGAGGGAAGATGGCGACGACGCGAACGACGAAGAAGGAGGAAGGACGGCGACGCCGACGACGGCAACGACGAGGGAGGAGGGAAGACGACGACGACGACGACGACGACGGCGACGAAATAGGAGGGACGACGACGAGACGCCGACGACGGACGACGACGACGACGAGGGAGGAGGAGGAAGGACGACCACGGCGACAACGACGACGGAAACGACCACGACGCCAAAAAGGACGACGACGACGAACACGAGGAAAGACAAGAGGACGACGTAGGCGACGACGACGACGACGACGACGCGGGAGGAGGGAGGACGGCGACGACGACGACGACGACGCAAGAGCGCGCGCACGCTTTTGTTGAAAATCCGTGTTGCGAAACCTTGTGTTTTTGTAGTTTTTTGGACATACGATGTCGAACTCCTTCCCAAGCCGATGGGTTTTGAAGGATTTCGGCATACGCGCGCGACGACGCGCGCGTCTGCACTTCGTCCCATTTTTTGCAGAGGATCTTCGCGACGGCACACGCGCAAGGGCGTTCGACAGATTTCGACATGCGAGCTCGCGAAACCCGTTTGGTAGCATGTTGTGCAAATATTGAAGAACCTATGGTTTTTTCTTCAGATTTCGCAAGAGCTCGGGCGTAAGCTTTTTTAGCACATCAGTGTTGCGAAACCCTTTGTTTTTGTGTTTTTGTTTGGGAACTCGATTGCGAAATCCTTCAGATACCAAAGGTTTTTGGAGGGTTTCGGCATGCGCGCGTGACGACGCGCGCGCGTGTGCACTTCGTCAAATTCGTTGCAAGGGATCCGTGACAAATTCTTATGTTAGAAAAAATATCCCCGCGTATGGTGTTTTACAAAAAACCTCAGAGGGGCCGATACCGGCCCCCCTGGGATAGTGTAGATTCATATTTCGGATGGACATGTGGTCAAAATCGTATATGATTTACATACCCGAAAAAGGGGCGGACAACGCCGGGGGGGGGGATGTATAGTCGATTCTCTTTTTAGAAACGAGAATATACCTGCTCGAAACAGGCGTCAAAAAACGCATTTCTTTCTGTTCGGCGATGACGGGCGTCATGAAGGGAGGGGGGCGGGGGTATGACGTAAGACCCCCCCCGCCGCGGGGCTCCGGCACCACAGCCGCGCCCGCGCGCACAACGCGACGAGCGACGAGCAACAACGACGACGACGACGCGAGCAGCATGTAGGTGGCGATCTGCCCCACTGCGCGTGTGTACACCACAACGCTCGCGTGCACCACAGCGCGCGTGTACACCACAGCGCCTGCGTACACCGCAACAACCGTATGCAACGCAACGCCTGTGTACACCACAATGCTTACGACATTATGGCGCCGGTGTACATGTGTACACCGCAACAACCCTGTGCAAGTATGCTTGCGTGCACCGCAGCGCGCGTGCACGCCACAGCGCCTGTCTACACCAGAGCATCCGCGTGCAACGCAGCGCTGGTGTACACCACGGTGCCTGCGTGCATGGGACAAGTAGAAGGAGCCTGTAAGTGAGGATGTGCGAAGGACAACCAAACGCCACGACAAGAAAGTGCTGATAATCGAATGCGACGTTCTTCCAACCTCCCTCCTCCTCCGTCCACCCCCTCCTCCTCCTCCTCCTCCTCCTCCTCCTCCTCCCCCTCCTCCGCTACAGCGCACGTGCGCATCCCAACGTGCACCTCATAATGGTCGATTGAATCGGCCCACTTGGTTCTCACACGGCCAACTTAGCTGGAGACTCCCGGACGCAGATGGGAGGAGTTAGGGTGATGCGGGCGGACTTTGGAGGACTCGTAGATTCCGGCGGCGCTCTTTTTGTCCAGAAAATTGATTTTCGATTGTTTTCTGTGGAATCCACAAGCGATCCATTGTGTCATAAGGACAACTTCTAACATTCTATATGCAACAATGATGCTGTGTTGCACACGATTGCTGTGGTGCACACAGGCGCCGTGGTGCACACAGGCAATCCAATGAGCGCACACATTGTGGTGTACACTGGTGTTGTGTTGCACACGGCTGATGTGATGTACGCAGGCGCTGTGGTGTACACAAGAGCTGTTGTGCCCGCAGGCACGATGGCACAAACTGACGCTGTGTTGCACGCGGCCGCTGTGGTGTACATAGGCGGTGTGGTGTACACAGGCACGGTGGTGCACGCAGGCACTGTGGTGTACACAGGCGTTGTGGTGCAGATCGCCACCTACATGCTGGTGCTACTCGTCCTCCGTCATTCCTAGGTATTCCCAGACGCCGCCGGCGCGAAACGTGACGTCATCGACCCCCTCCACCCCCCCCGAGATGATTGCCGTCATCGGCTCAGAATAAAAAACAAACTCCGACCGCGTCCGCGCGCACGACGACGATGACCGACGAGCGACGAGCCACGAGCGACGACGACGACGACAACAACGACGACGACGACTGCGGGCGAGACTCCTACGCGTATTCCTACGCGGATCACAATGCGCACGGCGGCAGTGCCCGGAGCGCCCTTTGGGGGGGGGGGGAGTTTTACGTCATAGGGGGGGGGGAGCGGGGGCCATGACGCCCGTCATGCCCCAAGCAAGAAAGAAACGGGTTCAAAAACAGCCAAAATCTACTCCATGGGGGGGAAGGGGGATGCGACGGCCTGCGCCGATCGGCAAAATAGTGAATAAGAAAACGATCACCTTCGAACCTGGGCACCCGAGCTGTCTGCGATAGACCCGGGCAGGGTAGGGCCCTGGTTTCGTGCCCCCAAATGGAACAGCGACCGACCGCCCTGGCATTCCTACAGACCTACCACGACATGCTCTGAGAATCAGAAATTCGGGGGCGGCAAAAAGGGGGGCGTCCAGGAGGGGGGGGCGCAAGTCATGGCTGGCGGCACGTGCGCGGCCCAGGGGGGGGGGGTCGTATTGAAATAAGAAGAGGCGCCATGACATCTGAGAAGATATCATGGCCCCCGCCATGATATCCCCTCCCCACCCTAGTCATCACCTTCCTCTTGGCCGCCCCCGAAAGATGTCCTAAGAACCAAAAGTATGCTCTTAGATCACGAGCCCGACGTGTGATAACGGGACAGCCTCAACCAGAAATGTTCTAGCACCACTCTGTGCAAACCACAAGAGTCTCTCAGAACATGCTGTGGTGGGCCTATAGGCAAGCCTGGACGCCTCGCAACTGCTTGACCCAAAGGGTGACGAAAAATATAGCGGGGCTGACGCAGGATGACATATCGACCTTACGCGGCGGCTAACGTGGGCCCTCAGCGCGGCAAGCTACACTGGAGACGAGGGCGCTTACTCGCGACCTTCTGCGGGCAACTTGTGCGCCAATATCGGCGCAGACGACCCCTTTTTTCCATGTGTCGCTACAATGTGATCCGGGAGAACCCTGGAACCGCTTGATACGAAATTAACAGCTCATGATTCACGAAAGCGCTGCACGGTATCTACATGGGGCAGGGTGTGACCGGAGCAAGAATCCGAAAGCAGTGCAATGCGGGAGGAGCCGCTCTGTCACGAAAACGGGAGGCCCGAATCAGGAGTTATCCCTGACCACCCACTGCCCTGATAGCTCGAAGCTCTGACGAACTGGGGAAACCAGAAGGCACCGATATAGCTACTCCACGGACCTCTCCCAGTGTGCGTTTTGACCAGAATTTCGAGGAGAATGTAGCGGTGGCGGCGAGGGCCTCTCAGGAGGCTCATAAAGAGGAAACGGGGCGAATGGCAGTGGTACAGTGGAGGCCAGTCCACGAGAACCCTTCCACAAGAAACTCAGCCCTGAGACACCAGGACGCCCTCTGGTTTCTGGTGTGGGAACGTCACGCGCTTCGTAGAAAAACTGTCGGAACCCAAGAAACCCAGGTCACACTAGAAGCAAGCAGGGTGTTTTTTGGCATGGATCTCGTATGTACCTCTTCCTCCTCTGGCGATAGGGGGGGATAGGCATATGGAGGGATGTGTCCACCTGGAATCGGCGATGCATCGCCGATGGAGACACGATAGCGAATCCGCACCTTCCTGGGCAGTTTGGGGCTCTCGGGACCCTGTCGGCGATCCGCGATCCATGGGCGATTGGGGGTCGATGCCCATCCCCCCCTATCGTCGTGCCTGACCTCCACTGTATGTACCTCCTCCTCCCCTGCTGAACAGCGACGATCGGCGGGCGGCGACGACAAGGGCGAAGAGCCCAGGGGCGGACATTACACGTGTTCGCCAAGGAGCCATTTTGAAGACATAGATCATCGGCGCACCTGAATACATGTATTGGACGCCCGAGTTATCCGGGGTAACTCGGGTCCGGGGTAACTCGGGCTTGGGTTCCCGAAAAACGAACCCGAGTTAACCATGACCCGAGTTACCCCGGATGATTCGGGGCTCTGGACGCCCGAAATATCCGGGGTAACTCGGGTCCGGGATGACTCGGGCTCGGACTCCCGAAAACGAGCCCGAGTTGGCCCTGACCCGAGTTACCCCGGACGATTCGGGGCTCTGGATGTGTCGCGTTCCCCTGGACTATTCGCCCCTGTCGTCGCCTCGGAGACGACGGCGGCGGCGATGTCGGCACGGGCGGCGACCACGCGGCACGCGCGCCACGGCGCGCCTCCGCCTGCCGCCCAGCGGCGGCGGGCGCGGGCCCGGCGGGCTCTGCCTCGGCGGGCATCGTGGAGGCCCCGCCGCCCTCCGTGACTGGGCATCGCTCGGACGTCCATTCCCTGTGTTTTTTGTTCGGTTTCGTGCGTGGTTGTTGTTCGCCAAATCATGAAGGATGCTCCTCGATGGCCCTCGCCGAAGGAAAAATGCACACGTCCGAGCGATACCGAGGTGAGGGAAGGCTTCTGCTCTCATGGAGGAGCCCAACTCTATACACACCGACGCTTTTTTTCTGGCCCCGCGCCGAAACTCGCAAAGGAAAGCGGATCCTGGTGTATACGGGGCTTGGGCGCATACATTCTTCGCTGTTTCCCCGGGAAAGCGGGGGAAAACGTATACACCACACCACCTCGACGTCGCCCCAGACCCTCAAAAAAGTCCTGGGATTGAAAAACCGCCCGTCACTGGTAATGTATATGCTCCAATTTCCGACTTATTGTTGCTCCCGTCGCACTTGAGGCCCACATCCCGGAAACAACTTCGAGCACCCGGGAAAGTGTCGAAAAGGTGTCGAAGCAGCGTCGGAACAGTGTCGACCGAGCGTCTCCCAGGGCCCGACGCGTGAAAACCCTCGAGTTTCGGTTCTTTCTTGGTGCTCGAAATTCTTCCTGGTGATCCAGGCTAAATACGTAGGAACATCAGAACTCTACTCGAAGTTCTGGCACATGTGCTCCGAAAGGGCGCGCCAGGGAGCGCCTCCACGGCGCCCACAGAAGGGCCTGCGGGGGACACACAGTGAACTGCTGGTGCGCTCTGGGAAGCGCGCCCAGGGCGCGCAGGGAGCGATCGCAAGACTCCCCCAATGCGCTCCAGGGAGCGCCCCCACGGCGCCCTTCAGCGCGCTCCCAGGGCGCCCGAAGTGGGGCCCCAGGGCGCCCCAGGGAGCGTGCCCGTGGCGCACGGGGAGCGCTCGCAAGGAGCGTTCGCAGGGCGCCCCCTGCGAACCCCGGGAAACGTGCCCAGGAGCGCCCCCGCTCCACGGAGCGCACCCGGCGCGATCCCAGGGAGCCCCCAATGCGCTCCAGCATGGCGCAGTCGAGGGAGCGCTCGCAGGGGGCTCACAGACCGCTCGCAGGGACAGGGAGCGCTCACAGGGCGCGGCCAGTGAGCTCCCAGGAAACGTGCCCAGAGCGCTGCCAGGCGCTTCCCTCCCACGGCGTTCCCAGGGAGCGCTCCCAGTGCGCTCCAGCGCTTCCAGGGCGGCCACAAGGAACGCCCCCAAGGCGCTCCAAATGCGCTCCCAAGACGCCCCTGTGGCAAATGGCACCGTGAAGGGCGCTCCCAATGCACCCCAAGGAGCGCCCCCAGTGTGACCCTAGCGCCCCCCACCAACGCGACCCCAATGCGCCCCAGGGAGAGCTCCCAGTACGCCCCCAGCGCCTCCCCCAGCGCGATCCCAATGCGCCCCAGGGAGCGTACCCAGGGCGCACAGGGAGTGCCCCCAGATTGCTTGCATGAAGCGTGCCCAGTGCGCCCCCAAGGGTAGAATGGCATGCGCCTTCCCCTCCCCGTGCTGCGCCCTCCCTCACCCGCCCAACTGCGCCGTTGGTTGCGCTTCCCTCCGCCCTGTTGCGCCCCCTCCCCGGCGCTCCCGCTCGAGCGGTGCGCGGTTGCGGTTGCGACCCCCCCTCCGCAACTCCTCCCGGGGTACCAGAATCACGTCCTCGTCAACAACAACAACAACAACAACAACAACAACAACAACAACAACAACAACAACAGCAGCAGCAGCAGCAGCAGCAGCAGCAGCAGCAGCAAGAACAACAACCATAACAACAACAGCAACAGCAGCAGCAGCAACAACAACAACAGCAAAAGCAACAGCAGCAACAGCAGCAACAACAACAACACCAATCACAACAGCACAACCAACAACCACAACACCACCAACACCAAGAACAACAACAACCACAACAACAAAAACAACAACAACAACAACAAGAACAACAACAACACCAACACCAACAACAACAACAACACCAACAACAACAACAGCAACAGCAACAGCAACAGCAACAGCAACACCAACTACAACAACAGGAACAACCAACATCAGCAGCACCACCACCACCACAACAACACCAACACCACCACCAACATCAACACCACCAACACCAACACCAACATCAACACCACCAACAACATCACCACCACCACCGACAACAACAACAACAGCAACACCAGCAACAACAGCACCAACACCAACACCACCAATACCACAACCAACAACAACTGCAACAACACTTACACCAACAACACCAACAACAACAGCAACAACCACCAACACAACACCAGCAACAACACCAACAAGGGCAACACGAATACCAATAACAGCAAAACTAACACTAAAACAAACACCAACAACAACAAGGATAATCCGCATCGCGGAGTTCCACTTCAGCCACGCACACAGGGACAGTGAATGGCCGTTCGGCCCCCTCACTGTGATATATTCATATACATATACAAATGAATTTACATACATATATATATATATATATATATATATATATATATATACACACAGCCCCAAAGCAGCGCTGCCACCTAAAATCCCTACGAACTCACCACACGACGTGGTGACCATACGGCGTGCAGGAGAGCCCAGACTCGAATCGGTAAGTCGGATCGGCGATCGAAACGAATCGGATCGGCGGACACCGGCAACCAAGTCGGGAGAAGTCGAATCGGCGGGAATCGGCGGTCTAATAAGGCCCCCATTGAGAAGCCGGAATCCAAGCAGGAGTCCGAAAAATCGGATGGCATCGCATCCAGTCGGAGGACATGAAATGAGCCATGGCTCGGGAGCCCTGGATTTCTGGGCCTCCCTTGGGCCTCTCTGGGCCCCGATGGGGCCCTCGGGCGACCTCCGCGGGCCTCCAGAGACCCTCCAGAGGGAAACGGGGAGTAAAACGTTCGCCGTGGGGAGTCTTCAGATTTTGAACACTTTTCGCTTCTCGTACTCCTCCTCCTCCTCCTCCTCCTCCTGCTCCTCCTGCTCCTCCTCCTCCTCCTCCTCGTGCCAGAGCGCTGCAGTAACAGGCCCTACTGACCTCGCCGCGTGGCCCCAGAGCCGCGTGCGCGTCTGGGCCGCCCCGAGGCCACACGCCCCGAGAGGCCGCATCCTCGGAGAACGGCCCACCGAGTTCCCGGATGGCTCGTAGAGAGCCAAGAAGGCTTCAGAGTAAGGAGCTGTTTCAACAGCTTTTTCCAAGCTTGCAAGCTCCCCAAGCATGCTATCGAGCGCCCGTGCCAGCGCTCCCCATGAGCTTTTTACGCGCTCTGGACTGCGTTGCTATCGTTTTTTCGCCCGGATAGCTCGTAGAGAGCTAAGAGGGCTTCAGATTAAGAAGCCAGAGCCGCAGGGTAGCCCTGGAGATCGTTCCGGCGTCCGTGCAAGCTCCCCGGAGAAACTCGCCAGAGCTTGGCTGCAGCGTGTTCTGGCAGGCCTTCTCCAAGCGTTTTCCAATACGCGTGCGCGGAAGCTCTCCGAAGGTCCTTCGGAAGCTCTCTCCAAGTCCTTCCGGCGCTCTGCTATCCGGGTTTGGGACTTCACCAGTCCCAGAGGATGATCAAGCAGCTCCCAGGAGGTCTTCGCAAGAGCGATCAAAGGCTGGCAGGCCAGATCCAGAGGCAATTCAGCCAGATGAGGCCAAATTGCACCGGATCTGGCTGGAAGAAGCGGGATTCTGCCAGATCCGGCTGGTTATCGACCATGGACACACCAGTGCCGACAGTGAATTTAACTTATGTTGCTCCCATCGTACTTGAAGGCCACATCCTAGAAACAAATTCGAGCGGTCAGGAAGTATCGAAACAGTGTATGTCCGACGCGCTAGCTAAGTGTCGCAGGAGCATCGCCTCGTCGCCGACACGCGAAAAACCTTCATTTGCGGTGCTGTCTGAGTGCTCGAGATTCTGTCTGGTGATAAAAGCTAAAGTAGGTTGGAAGATCGTAATACTCAACCTCCCAGGAGCTGCATCATACGACCCGTGCGCTCACTCCGGATCCCCTGCCATCGCTCGGACGCCCATCCCCCGTGCAGTGCCTGGCTTCGTGCGTGCCTGCTCTGCCGCTTGATCTAGGATTGCTCTTCCATCGCCATCGCCGACGGAAAATCCACACGTCCGAGCGATGCAAAAGCCACAAGTCGGCCAACTCTCCAGGCCCTCGTGCCCTCGAGAGGCGCGAAGCGCTGCTGCACCTCGGCGCCCTCGCGCGGCCGCCCCTGGAGACGAGCGGCTCCCCGGCCCAGACCTCCGCGCGCGACTCGCTTCGCCCCCCCGCGGGTGACCCAGAGCGCCTTCGGAACTTCGCGGCGAGAGCGGTCGTCGGCGGTGGACACGGCTCCCTTTAGTAAACCTGACACAGCTCCCCTTCGAAAACCACCCTGTGGCGAGAACGGCCTCAGACCGAAGCCCACGTACCTGGACCCGCAAGAATGACGGCCGCGACGCCCCCGCGCGGACCGGAAACGGCCAGTTCGCTCATCGACGTGTCAGGGCGAGAGGTCTATCGACCTCCGAGGTCGTTGTGGGGAGGGAAGGGAGGGGGAGCGGGGACGGGGGGGGCGCACCGTAACGACCACCTCCCCAAACTGTGGTGCGGGACGCGCTGCGGCAGTGCCCGGGGCGCACTGAGGGGGGAGCGTTGCGTCATGGTGTGGGGGGGGGGCAGGGGGAGCATATCGCGCGTTATGGCCCAGAGTTTTTTTTGCAGAAACGCTCTCCTCCGAATTCCAGCTGACTCACCCGACGCTGCTCGGAGCTTAAAAGATTGGGCCCTGAGATGTGGGGTCCTTTAGCGAGGGCGTCGTGATCAACGCAGATTCATTATGGAATCTCGCTTTCATAGTCTCAGTGGCGGGAGGTATGGCGAGCCCAATCCCTGTCTCTGTGGGGCTTTTGGCTGTAGAACTATTTTGCTGACGCAATTCGGGGATGTCTTTCGCCCGCTAGTCAGCCAATGGCAAACTGAAGAAGAACGATTTCCTGATAAAACAAATGGCCCGGGCTGAGAATCCCATAAGGAATTCCTGTGGAAAACTCGGGAAGACATATTTTCGAGACGAGCGCGGCCCCAGTAAACCCAAGGCATGCGGCTTACCTTTTCCTGACCCCCACGAGACTGACCTCTTAGAATCGGCGGTGGACAGACCTCCCTTTAGTAAACCTCCCCTTAGTGTAAACGGCCTGGGACCGAAACCGACGGACCTGGACCCGCAAAAATGACGGCCGCGACGGTCTCTCGCGAACCGAAAACGGCCGATTCCTTAATCGACGTGTCGGGGTAGGAGGTCTACCTACCCCCGATAGAAGGCCAAGGAATACATATATATATATATATATAGACATAAGATTGGAGGTGTCTATCCTCGGCAAAGGGGCTCCGACGTGGCAGTCGCGCCTGGTCGCGCCTGTTCTTCCGGCGGGCGCGCCGGTTGGCCACCACCTGGGCGGCCGGACGGCGGGCGGCCCGACATTTGCCTTCTCCTCCGCCCGAAGCGCTCATGCCGCGTCAGCTCGTCGTGCATCCTGCCGTCGCTCGGATTTCCATCCCCCAGATACGCTTCGGTTTCGTGCGGTCTTTCGTTGTTTGATGACTCCGGATGCTCCTCGATGGTCCCCACCGACAACAGGTGCACACGTCCGAGCGATGCCAAGGCACGTCACGCGCTCGCACCCGCAGACATCGGGGCGGTTGATACTGGCGTCCAAAGCCGGTGTCAGGCACCCGGCCCTGGTGCCCTGATTTTGTCCGTGCACGGTCCCCAGAAGTCCTGGCCCTGTCCCCAGGGCCAGATTTTCAACCCCAATGGCTTTTGGAACGGTCCTGGGACCCAATTAAACACCCCACAGGCTGAAAATTGCAAAACCTCCCGTCGTGCCTTTTTCCACAACGCTTATGTCGCTCCCATCGTACTTAAAGACCACGTCCCAGAAGTAGTCTCGAGCACCCAGAGAATGGTCGAAAGAGTGTCGAAACAGTGTAGGACGAGTGCCTCCCAGGGCCTGACACGTGAAAACCCTCGAGTTACGTGCTTTTTTGGTGCTCGAGATTCTTTCTCGTGGTTTAAGTAAGTTGGAACATCATCAACCTTGAGGCCGAAAATTGCCAAAACCTCCCGTCGTGACTTGTTTCACAACGCCATGATTGAGACGCGCGGACGGCCTCGCCACGGGCTGTCACGTACGATGTGCGCCCACAACCTGGGTGGGCAGAGGGCGGGCGAACCGAGACTGCCATGGCGGCGAGCGCTGCTACGCTCTGCCCCACTCGCACTGCGGAATGCCATCCATGACCCGTGCGATCGCCAGAAGAGTGCTGAAAAGCAACGTTCTGATGACGAAGCTGGTCCGTTGTGATATGCTGGCAAACGCCAAACACAAACATTCCGCTGAACGAAGCCGCCGGGGCCTCCCTGAGCCCCGACCTCACCCTAAGACGATTCTGGAGGATGGCCCCAGGACCGGCGGGGCAAAGCCCCGCCCATTGACCAGCCCTGGTGGACCGCGCTTTTTTCACCCACTCCCACCTGGGAGCCGCCAATCTGCCACCTTCATTAGCCGTAGGCTTTCTTGCGACATCAACAAATCTTCAGCCAGGGTGGCCACGCCTTCCTGGATGTACAGCCTCGCAACCCGAGTTGAGGACCATCGACCCGTGACCAACGTTTCCTCCATTTCGCCATAAGTTCTGAAGTCGAAGGTCGCACCACCCCGTCGTAACGACCACGGGCTGCGTTCGCCGCCCTGCAGTTCTGAGACACGGAGCGCTTGGCACTGTAACGTCCCGCGGAAGACGACCTCTAAAGAACAACCTTCCACGCAACTCTCTGGCGTAGCTCAGGACCCGCGGACAGTCGATGGTAGCGCTCACTGTGATTCCCGTGTGTTTGGAAGTTCTTATCTCTTTCAACGCGACGACTCCACGTCCAGCCTGGTCGTTAGCTCAGTTGTTTTCGAATGAGCCCCAAACCTTCGCCTGTGCGCACAGAACTTTGACACATCGATGCCATCAGCATAGTAACCATCCGGCGTTGACCCGTCTCCACCAAGATGCTCGTTATGGCACACATCATAGTTAGAGATAACCGCCTCACCCTCGATGACAATTCCTTTTTGTCCCAATTCCTTTTTGTCCCAATCATGCAGCCAATGTTTCCGACTTATGTAGTAGTGCCGAATGGAGGCATAACAACCAGTTGCGTCATCCTTGGGATCACCCTCGTTCCGCATCGTACTGATGTATCCACATCGTGCCTCATCAAGCAAATTGTTGGTGTGAATCTGCATGTTGTGAAAACCTTCGAATTTCGACCATTTACCTCGTTGACGTGCTAAGCGTGACGACCTGCTAGCTCGGGTGTCCGAACCGAGCCCGCTCTCGTCGCCGGTCGTCCTTCGTTGTGCGGTTGACCGTGGCGCGGGTCGAAGGCTCGCGAGGCGAAGTCTGGGGGGTGACTTCGCTCGAGATGTGCCCGTGCAGGCCGTCAGCGTTGCAGGCGACGAGCAGGGACGACATCTTGCGCAACACTCGGTTGAGTGAGCTCGCGCTGCTCCTCCCCTTTAAAAGGGGCCCAGGGACACACACACACACACACACACACACAAATAAGTAGACACCAAATTCCAGGATGTCCCATATTTCTCATCTTTTCTGAGGTTTCGTCTTTCCCCCACTGTCCATAATGTCCAGTATTTCGTGGAAATCGACGATTAATTGTGTCTGCGTGTTTTTTCCCCGCCTGACCCTTGGTCACCGCCACCAGCGTTACTTTGCTGTCACGTAAGAGAACAAAACGTGCACGGTGGAAGCTGGATCGACGTGCGCGCCAACGTAAAGCAATCAATGCTCCTCGTCGCGCCATTTCTTGGACACACGGGCTTTCCATGCCCATCTGATCGCGTTTATTCATGGACATCTGCGGCAAAGGGCTAGGCCGTTATAGGGCTCCGATGTCGAGACGCACGTCGCTTCCGCAAGCGAACACCCTGCGAAGGGTGGTCTCGACATGATACTTCTCGACGTCCCCCGACCACGTCGAGCTCGCAAGCACAATGGTGATCTCCTCAAGATTCTCCGCAATGTAGCGGGCTGGGGGGGCCGTCTAGCTGGGCCCTGTGCTCCATTTGAGTAGCGCCCTGCGACGAGCCAGCCCCCTCGGCCGATGTCTCCACGATCTCGGTGTTCGTGAGGGCATCCCTGGCCGCGTCACTACAGTGGAGGCCAGTCCACAAGAAACCTTCCACAAGAAGCCCAACCCTGAGACCCCAGCCCGTCCATGGATTTTACGTGCGGGAACGCCACGCTTCCCATAGCAAAACCATCGAAACCCGAGAAGCCCAGGGCACCCTGGGGGCAAGCAGGGTGTTTCTTGGCATTGGCCTCCACTGTACCTCGATTGCCCCCACAAAGGAGCAGCAGGCTGGAAGGGGTCTGATGCGAGGCGGGGATTTATCCATATCCACTGCCTGGGAACCGACGTCCTGGTGCCCCAGCGGGCGGTGGATGTGGATATATTTCGGCCCCCGGGAACCAGAATATGTCCATATCCACCGCCTGCCGAGGCTCCGAAAACTGACCCTCCAGGCGGTGGATATGGATAAATTCTGGCCTCGGATCTGAGCGCCATCGCTGCCAGCACGCGGCTGTCCTGTCCGGTGCGTCCTGGCCACGGGGGGCGCCTCGCGAGGAGAGGGCACGGGTCCTCTCGGCAGCGAGCCATGGGGGCCCGGCCTGCCCTCCCGGTTCCGGCTCTGGCGCCGATCGGCGGCTGGGTGTCGAGGGGCGTCTGGGAGTCGATCGGCGTCGGCCGATGCCTCCACGATCTCGGTGCTCGCGAGGGCGCCCCAGGCCGCGTCACCGCTCCCCAACGTGACTCCCGGCAGGCTCCCACCGCCGCCTGCACGCCCGGCAGGCAGGCCGCCCTCGCCGACGGCCTCGGAGGGCCCCCTTCACCGCCCGCACCGCCCCCTGCCTGCGGCCGCGCAGCGCCAAGGCTCCCGCGCGACCGGGGAAGCGCTTCGCCGCTTCTCGTCCCGCCACCGTGCACCGCGGCTGCCTCCGGCCACGGCGGGCCTCGGCCACGGAGGTGCCCTCCAGGAGGAGGAGGAGGAGGAGGAGGAGGAGGAGGAGGAGGAGGGAGGAGGAGGAGGAGGAGGAGGGAGGAGGAGGAGGAGGAGGAGGAGGAGGAGGAGGAGGAGGAGAGGAGGAGGAGGAGGAGGAGGAGGAGGAGGAGAGGAGGAGAGGAGGAGGAGGAGGAGGAGGAGGAGGAGGAGGAGGAGGAGGAGGAGGGAGGAGGAGGAGGAGGGAGGGAGGAGGAGGAGGGGGAGGAGGAGGAGGAGGAGGAGGAGGAGGAGGAGGAGGAGGACAGGGAGGAGGAGGCCCGAGGTGCGGCTCCAGCTCCTCGGCGCGCGGGTGCTCCGGAAGGCGGACTAGAGGGCGAGGACGGCCGCCTCGGGGGAGCTCTCCAGGCCTCCAGAGGCTGCGGGGAGGTCTTTGGAGGCCTCGGGAGGCGTCTGCACGCCCTTCGAGGCGCGCGGAGACGATGACAACGACGACGAGAACGACGAGAACGACGACGACGACGACGACGACGACGACGACGACGACGACGACGACGACGACGACGACGGTGGCCACTGCAGGTCTCCAGAAATCTCTAGAGGCCTCAAGATGTCTCCGGAGGCCTCTGGAGGCGTCTGCAGGTCCTTCGAAGCCCTCCAGAACGACGGGGACGACGAGGGGGACGAGGAGGGGGACGACGACGAGGAGTACGAAGACAACGACGACAACGACGACGCCAACGACGAAGACAATGATAACGACGACGACGAGGGCTAGGACGACGAAGACGAGGAGGACGAGGACGAGGACGAGGACGACGAGGACGACGACGATGCTGCCACTGAAATCTCCAGAGGTCTCCACAAGTTTCGGGAAGTCTTTGGACGCCTCTGGAGGCGCCTTGAGGCCCTTCGCCGCCCGCGGAGACGATGACGACGACGAAGACTAGGGCGAGGAGGAGGAGGAGGACGACGACGACGGCCACCTCTGAGGGTCTCCAGAGGTCTCCGGAGGCCTGAGGAGATCTTTGGAGTTCTCTGAAGGCGTCTGCAAGCCCTTCAAGGCCTTCGGAGATGACGACGATGACGACGACGACGACAACGAGGGCGACGACGATTACGACGACGATGACGACGATGACAATAGCGACGACAACGACGACGGCGGCGGCGACGATGACGACGACGACCACGAAGAAGATGAGAGCAACGACGATGACGACGTGATCACAACACCACGACGAAGACGTTGGGGACAACGAGGACGAGGACGAGGACAAGGGCGACGACGACGACGATCCCGACGCCGACGCCGACGATAACTGGACGACTACGACGACGACGGCCGCCTCTGGAGGCGTCTGTAAGGTATCCAATGCCTGTGAGCACGGCCCCCCTCCCTTCCTCCCCCGTACGTGCGGGGCGACCCCATCGTCACGGACGTTACGAGTTCAACGACTCAATCAGCCTGGTGAAGGACCCGACCGTATGCAAGTGTGAATGGCGCAGTCGTCAGTATCGTCTTCGGTGGAGCTCCCTATGGGGGCGCGAAGCGTGTGAGGGGTGCGCCGCGATGGGATGAGGGTGGAGCTGCATGCGGACCCTGACACTGGGGCCTTCAGTGGATGGCTGTGGGGCCACAAACGTGTGAGGGGTGGGCCAAGATGGGGTGGAACTGCATGCGGAGTCTGCCACTGGGGCCTTCGGTGGAACACCGTGTGGGGCCACGAAACGTGTGAGGGGTGCACCGAAATCCAAATGTAACTGCATGCGGGCCCTGCCACTGGCTCCTTCGGTGGAGCACCCTAAATTTCCACGGGACGGGTGAGTGGTGCGCCGAAGTGAAGGTGGAACTCCATGCGGGCCCTGCCACTGGGGCCTCCCGTGGAGTACCTTATGGGGCCAAGGAATGTGTGAGGGGTGCGCCGGAATGGAGGTGGAACTACATGCGCCCATATGACGACGATGAGGACATGTCGAGGGCAGAGGCAAGGGATGGGAGGAGGGAGTATAGGGGAGGAGAGGGGCGGGAACGCCGGGCGCTCTCTTCAAAACGATTACCCAAAATCACAGGATGCTTGGGACAAAATCAATATCCTTAGGTCGAGCATGTCCCCCTACAGGCGGATTTTGGACGAAAAACAAACAATCAACCAATACTCGATAATTCCCAAAAAAATGCCAAACATCGTCCCCCGACTATTTTAACAATTTTGGAATATTCCCCCTGTTGAGGGACACGCCCGAATTCAGGATAGTTACGGGCTGTTCCCTTCGGGTTTCGAGGGGCTTGTTCCCAACTGGGGTGGCGGGATGGTGGGACTGAGATGCTGTGGCCCAGTGGGGATGGGTATCGGCAAAACAAAACCGAGCCAAAGGGAGAGTCCCGCCGCCTCCTCCCGAGCTGTGCGTGGCGGTATGCGGGTGGCGTTGCACGGGTAGCGTGGCAACATCGACACCTGGAAAGCGCGCTATCCCTGCGAGGCAACCTCCCCGCGAAGTCCGCTCTCTCTGCGCACGCGACCCCCCTGCGAGGGCCTCATCGGTGCACGCTATCCCCCTGCCTGGGTCTCCTCGGTGCACGCGATCCCCAAGGTGGGGGATTAGATGAAAAAACGGCATGAACATACTGCGGGATGACGATTAATCAAAAAAATGTGAGAGAACGATTAAAACATAGTTTTCTGATATTTCTGTACAATTTTCTGACTGGAGGAGAACGATTTTAAAAAATAGTTTTCCAGCCCGCGGCCAGTTTTTTCTAATCGTCATCCCGGGCGCCGCCGCGTGAACACGACCCCTGGTCATTTATTAATCGTCATCTTCCATTAAACAATGGATCTGCGATGGGACCCCCTCCCTGGCGCGCGGAACGCGCCAGAGGCGGCGCCGGAGACGCTGCCAGGGGGCTCCAGCGCAGATCCAGGACATCTGCGCTTACCGTCGAAAGCATATATTTCTACCGTTTCTTCGGGTGATAGGCGTGTAAATCAAGCATAAACAGACACATTCGATGCAGAAAAAACGACACGAACGTAAACATTCGATGGTCCGTGCGGATTTCTTGGTCTGCGCGATGACCTCCTTCCTTCGCGCGCCCAGGGGCGCGCCAGGGTGTTGGCGCCAGAGACCAGTGCCCGAGAGCACCGATCCGAGGAATCCGTGCGGACCTCCGAGTTTCTGTGCTTATATCTTCTGTCGTTACTTGCTTACGCCACCAACATCTATACACAGACACCCTCTGAGGAACTTCGTATGTACCCTCAGGGAGGGCGGCGGTGTATAACATCGCTGCCTCTCAGTGGTGATTTATACACCGCCATCCTCTCCTGAGGCCCAGGAGCAATATATTGGAGTGTGTATGTATATACATATATCTATATATATATACAAGACTGCATTGGCGCTTCGCGCCATGCACCTTGTTCCTTGTGAGTTCGACTGCAGGCGGCGTGCGCGCGCATGGACGTGGGGCCGGCCACCGCCAAGTCGGAGTGGGTCAGGATCTCCTAAGGGGGAGCGATTTGAAAACGCCAGCTCTGGCCAGCTCAGGGCGTTTCTGTGCCCAGAGGCACGAGGAAGTCTCAGGCGACTGGTTGGGGTAGCATGAAGCAAGGCATCCTCCTCCTCTTGCTCTTCCTCCGCATTTTCCTCCCCCCTCTTTCTCCTCTTCATCCTCATCCTCTTTCGGCTCTTCCCTCCTTTTCCTCATTCCGCTTCCTTCTCCTCTCCCTTTCCTTTTCCTCTACTTCGTCCTGCTTTTCGTCCACTTGCTATTTTCGGCATGCGCGCTGCTGGGCTGCCGGCTTCTTGCAGATGGCGCTCCTGTTGTTTCGTTTCTATCGCGTCCTGTTGTCGCTTCCGATTGTCTCTTGAGGCGTCTTGATGCCTCCAAGACGGCTCCAGATGAGTCCCCAGACGAGCCCCAAAAAGACCCAAGGCTGGCGCAACTGGGCCCGGAGAGTGGGGCCCAAGGAAGGACAAATGTAGGAAAATCATTGGAAAAGCAAGGTTGTTGGTCTTCTCGCCTTGTCACTTCCAATTAGGTCTTGATGCGTCCAGACAGCTCCAAATGAGTCTCCAGGGCCTCAAACAGGCCCAAGGCTGGCGCAACAGGGCCCGGAGATGGCGCAACTCGGCCCGGAGAATGGGGCCCAAGAGTGGACAAATGTAGGAAAAGCATTGGAAAAGCAAGGTTTTTGGTCTTCTCGCCTTGTCGCTTCCGATTGGCTCTTGAGGCGTCGAGACAGCTCCACGACGTCTCCAACTGAGTCCCCAGACGAGCCCCAAAGAGGTCCAAGGCTGGCGCAACAGGGCCCGGAGAGTGGGAAAAGCAGAGAAAACGCAATAGAAAAACAGTGTTTTCGGCCTTACCGCTTTTTCACTTCCAGTTGACTCGGGGGGCGTCCAGACGACCCCAGGACGGCCACAGGGAGGCGCAAGACAGGCCCGAGGATTCGAAAGTCTTTTGTGGGAGGGCGGGGGAAGGGGGCGCTCCCCGGCCCTGTAGGGCCCGGAGAGGGGGACCCAGAGGATGGACGAATGTAGGAAATTCATAGGAACAGCAAGGTTTTTGGTCTTCTCGCCTTGTCGCTTCCGATTGGCTCTTGAGGCGTCTAGATGCCTCCAAGACGGCTCCAGACGAGGCCCCAGACGAGCCCCAAAGAGGCCCAAGGCTGGCCCAACAGGGCCTGGAGAGTGGGAAAAGCAGAGGAAACTCTGTAACAAAAACGATATGTTCAGCCTTCTCGCTTGTGCACTATCGCTTGACTCGGGGGGCGTCAAGACGACCCCAGGATGGCCACAGCAAGGCGCAAGACAGGCTCGAGGAGGCGAAATTCGTTTTGGGGGGGCGCTTGGGTGTGGGCTCCCTGGCCCTATAAAAATGTATAAGTAAGAATATTTGTGTGGCGGATTGCTCCACTCACCAGACGACGGGGTACAAACCCAGAAACATGAGCGACGGTCAGAAACGGGTCCTGCGCGAGATGGCATAGCGACCTTGCGCGGCGGCTTACGTGGCCGCCAGCGCGGCATGCTACATTGAAGACAAGAGTGCTCATTCCGAATGACGACGAAATCGGCTCCGCGATGTTGGCGCCATGATCCCTCCGCTGATCTGGGCTTAGGAGCTGGGAGCCAACTTCGCAGCCCACCCGTGTTCGCGACATGGCCCTGGGTGACCCGGGCTGCGCTGACCTCGGATTATAGCAGCCTCCCCGACAGGTCGGGGGGCAACAGCGTGTGCAGAGACACAAAGATTCGGAGGTCTGCGCGGATTTCTTCTTGGATCGAAGGCCTGCGAAGTATGGGAAACCCATCGATCGCCAGAAACCCATAGGGAATCTGGCGACCCATGGGTTTCCCATAACTCGGAATTGCGACAAACGCATAGATAGACGACTGCCCCCCTCCCTGACACGCGGAACGCGCCAGAGACGGCACCAGAAGCAGCTCCCGAGCGATCCGCGCGGACCTTCACAGTTTGTGTTTACATGCAGCTTTCGCTTCCTCGAGATCGCGGATCTCAACAGCTGCTCCCGGGGCTGCTCAAGAGCGCCACGAAGCGAGCGCGGTGCGAGGCCTCCCGAAGGGGCGGAGGCGCCTCGAAGTCGCCGCCGGGAGGCCGTGCCTCGAAGTCGGCCGGCAAGCCGCCCTGCTTGTCGGCATCAAACGCCGCGGCCTCCTCATCCTCGTCGTCCTGTGCAACAGCGCGGGCGGCGAGGCGGCGACGGGGCGGCGACGACGGCCACATAGCCGCCAGATCGAAAGCGCGGCCCTTCTCCCGAGAACAGAAATAGCAGCGCAAGTACTGTTTGGGGAAATCGATGGTCTAATATATATATATATATATATATATATATATATATATATAGATGTGCATGTATAGATGCAGGGCTGGCGGGGGAGGAGGAGGAAGGGGCGGGGGAGCCCTAGGGAGCGAGACCCTTTGCACGGGGGGGACGTGAACTGGTGCGTCGTGCGTGCAAAGCTGTGTGCACAAGGGCCAAATGTTCTTGGACAGTGTAGATTCGCCTTCATCGCCTTTTCACCTCCTTCTGGGGGTCGGCGGACTTTGCGTCATTGGTTTGTATTTCAGCAGCTCCGTCGTCGGGGCCCCGAAGCGGATCAAACGTAATCGCCCCAAAGGCCTTGCCCAAATGGCACTCGCAATGGGCCCCCAAGTTGGGCCCTGGGATGGATCCTTCAATGGGTGGCGAAATGCGTGAGGGGCGTGCCGAAATGTGACGAATGCCGATCCTCAACCAACCATTTTGGCTCAAACACGTTTTGACACAAACACGTCACATGTCTGCTACGATGCATGAGTTCTCCTTCCGAGCAGTGGCTGGGCGATGAGGAATGGGGCCCGCCAAGCATTTCGACACCAGTTTCAGCAACTGGCGGTGCGCCAGAGAACGACGGGCTGCCCAGCGAAGACGAAGATTGGCTCGACGGCCGCCCTGGCGAGAGGCCGCCCAGTCTCTTGCGGGGCGACGGCCGGGCGATCCAGCCGCACCAACCAGGGCAGTTGCAAATCCAGCCAATTCAAGGGCCTCCAGCACGGAATCCAGGTGTCGACCGTGAGCGATGCGTTCGCCAAGCTGGTGCGAATGCTGGTGGAAAAACGTATGATGATGATCGGCCCGTAGTCTTGGAATCCGCCACGGTGGTGGCGAGCAGAATGGGTATAAGTCTGAGTCATGTTAGAGAGAAGGTTTACGCCACTGCATACGCAGCGTATTTCGCTTCCCATCTGCCCGTGTCTGGACTCATTCGGCAGATGACGGCGGCATGCAGGGAGAGCGTTGGCCAGAGTGGAAGTGCGATCGAGCCTTTTGTTTTCTTCAGCAAGAGGAAATATCATGGCCCAATCATGAGGGTGACCTGCAGGGTGGAGCATGAGTATACTGACGACGCCATCACAGAGATGTCTAAGTGCACGCGCGAGATGTTCGTCACCAAGGGTGGCTTCGGCATGATCGTGAGGAACAGGCTGCACCAATCAAGGCAGTTCGTGCACATTTGCGGGAATATGCCAACACATCTGTGCGTACTTGAAGGTTCTAACGGTGATGTGATACATGCGGCTCTACACGAACAGTTGAACGCGGATTACGACCCGATCATTGAAGCACGTTCCCCCCGTCAGTTGGATATCATTGCGTGTGGTGCTGCCAATGGTAACTTGAGGAATGATCGTGCCATGCAGGTGCAGTCCCCGCTGAGGTCACAGTTGGTATCATTGTGCATGGCCCACATGAGAACAGAACGTAGCTGAGCAGGGGTATATCGTAATGGAGCCGTTCGATGCGCACCTCATTCGTTGCCAGGTGAGCCTCACGGGCGACCACGTGATACCACTTAGACACGAAGCCAGGCGAATTCATGAGGAGCAAGCTGTCGTCTTACTCTACACTTGCCCAGCCGACGCTTGAGAACACCACGAGCGCATATGGAATGTGTTTTCAATGATAAGACTGGCCCATCATTGATGCGTCGCGAAGTAGAACAGACCCTTTCAGAGCACGATGGACAAGCTGGCAGCTGCATGTACGAGACTCTCGGCAGACCAGGTGGGCATCGCCTTGGCGGAGAAGCTCCAGACAAGCATGGAAGCGTACTCGGCGGTCATCGAAGAAGTCGTCTCTGGCAGCGGTGGTAACCCTATGGAACAAGTGTGCTCCGACCTCAACGCTCACCTCGACCACGCCCACAAGGCCAAGACGGAGACTGCGTACATAACTGTACTCTCCGCATACATGGCAGAGCCCAGCGACAAACACTTCCAGCAGCTGAGGTGCCTCCATGCTGGCAACAGGGGGGAGGAGAGCAAGCAACTTGCCAAGGTGGCCTGCCACATCATCGAGGCGTGCGGCATCATGAACACCGATACCGACGTGGACCAGCTCGAGGTGTCTGGGCAGGTGGTCGCGAAATCCGAAGCATCCTACTACGTCGCCATGACCCTGGTGCAGAGCATCGTCCCGAGCACTAGGCTTCATGTGGGGTTGCTGCGCGGCCCACAGGCTGCAGGACCTCGTCACCCACATTGCTGTTGCAAGAAACTACGTTCGGTTCGCCGTAGCGCCTCCCAGGATGGTGGCTGCGAAGACGTGCATAATCTCTACGAGCAGGTGGACTCTGCGATGGCGACCTTGACAACTAAGAGTTCAGCAAGTGCCGACGAG
The DNA here is from genome assembly GCA_963575745.1 of Prorocentrum cordatum. Lineage (NCBI taxonomy): Eukaryota > Dinophyceae > Prorocentrales > Prorocentraceae > Prorocentrum > Prorocentrum cordatum. The sequence goes on along the minus strand of CAUYUJ010002058.1, from coordinate 205,595 downwards.
ACGTTTATGGCGTACGGCTGCACAACGTACGAGGACTTCAACACTATCATGGAGAAGAGGGGGGGGCGTCGCGAAGGCCGTGGCGTCGAAGCACGCCGTGGATTCTGCCAAGGATCGGGAAGGGCTCCGACGATGCAGCGATAGCGATCCATGCCAAGCCAACCCTGGACTAAACCAGGAAGGCAGATACATCGATCGTAAGTCCAGGGCTGCCTTGGCGTGGGTCGCTGTCCATGCGTCGTCGGCGTCCTTCTGCAGGACGCAATGGACATTGCGACCAATGATTTGGACAGCCTCAGTAAGATCAGAGACCGAATGGAGGACGGCTCCCACTGGATGAATAACCTCATGCCCGTGAGAATAAACACTAGGGGATAATAAAGTTCGGGGTTCAGGGAGAGATAATAAAAGTAGCCCAGCAGACCTCAGCATAATCTCGAAGTAAGAGATGATCAAGAGGAGACCTAGCCGAGCACGTTTTGAGACATCATTGGCGTTTAGTTTTCATAGAAATATCCTCAACAATGGCTTATCTCGCTGGGATGGAGGAAGCTATATATATAAAAGCAAAATAAACAGAATAAATAATACAATAAAAGAAATGATAGGAGGAGGAGAAGGACGAAGAAAAGAAACAATCTCGAGTTTCAAATCTATTAGATTTTATTTACAAACGCTTTATGAACATTGTGTTTTGTAAGTGCTCGTGTAGGGTAGCTCATGTGCCTCAATTTCCATGGATAATCAACCCCAGAGATAAAAAAGTTCAGGCGAGCGTGGGGACAGAGAAATATAAAAGAAGAAGAATACAGTAGAAGAAGAAATAATAAGAAGAGGAGAATAAGAAGAGGACGACGGAAGGAAACATCCAAAGTTCCAAATCTATCAATTTTAATGTACAAACGCTTTATGAAACTTGAATGTTTTAAGTGCTCGTGTAGGGTAGCTCATGTGCTTCATTTTCCATGGATAATCAACCCCAGGGATAAAAAAGTTCAGGCGAGCGTGAGGACAGATAGAAATATAAAAGAAGAAGAGGAAAGTATAATAATAATAAGAAGAGAAGAATAAGAGAAGAAGAAGAAGAGAAGAAGAACGGAGAAATTGAAAGTTCCAAATCTACCAATTTTAATTTACAAACGCTTTATGAAAATTGATTTTTAAGTGCTCATGTAGGGTAGCTCATGTGCTCCCCTTTCCATGGATAATCAACCCCAGAGATAAAAAAGTTCAGGCGCGCGCGGGGATAGCAACATCGCTTTGTGTTGCTATCTCAACATCGCGTTTCGAGGTGATAATGAAGTTCGGCCTCAGCGCTCGCCGCCCAATTTGAATTTTGTATAGGGCGACGATAATCAACTCTAAACACTGAAGGGGGGGTCCCTTTATTATCATCGGCATGCGGTTACTTGAAACGGCGACCCGATGGACTTCGATGCCATCCTGGCACATGCGAGAAAGACATGTTCCAAGCAGCTTGGACTCCACGCCAAACTGAAGACTGCAGTGAAGACAATGACGGATGCGAAAGCCAATTGCCTGCACGCACTCCGCGACTTCAAGGTCTCAGCGGATGGCTACAAGGAGGAGCTCGCCTCTATGGATGCGGCCGTCGAGATCGCAAACCTTACGCTGAATGAGGCCTCATTGGCCCCTGCCCTGAAGGACCCCAAAGCGGACGAAGAAGTCAACAAGGCGAATGTGCAGAAAGCTGTGGACGTGATGCAGCAGCGAACGGTGAAGGTATCCAAGATGCCCGCTGGGCTGTGGGCCGAGGCGCAGGAGGTGCTGGCCGCCTACGTCCCGCTCGGTGAGCGCGATGGCGGAGGAGGAGGGGAGAGTAGGAGGAGGACGATGACGAGGAACACGAGGAGCACGAGGAGAGCGAGAGGAGGATGAGGGACTGGCGAGAGAGGAGGAGGAGGAGGAGGAGGAGGAGGAGGAGGAGGAGGAAGGAGGAGGAGCGGCAGTCTCGACAGAAGCGAGAGGGGCGTGTGCGAAAAACACGGCCCTGGGGGGGAGAGAGCTGGCCCTTTCCTCCTTTCTCCTCTTCCCTCCCTCCACTCCCCTCTCCTCCTCCTCCTCGCTATATCCCACTCTCCTCCCCTGTTCCCCTCCCCCCTTTCCTCCCCCATTCCTTCCCCTCCTCCGTCGTAGTCGTTTTTTTTTGTGGGGTTGGATGCTCTGATGCGGATTGCAGTGCGCGCGGCGGGGGCGATCGCCCTCGGGCGTGTCGCCTCCCACGTGCCCACCCCGGGGCTTGGAACCGAAGCTAGGGCTCCCAACTTCGCGCTTCGCGCTCCGCGAAGCGCGAAGCGCGAATAACTTCGCGCCCTCGCGCCGCCCCCCCCAAAGGGAGGAAAGGAGGACGAGGAGGAGGGGGAGAAGGAACGAGGACCGCGAAGCGCGAAGCGCGAATAACTTCGCGCCCTCGTGGGAGCCCTTGCGAAGAAGGGGCCATCAGAAACGATGGCAAATGCTTCAGCCCTCGGCTGAAGACGAAAAGGGCCGATGGCATTTCGGTGAGCCCCCCCGAGGGTCCTCTCGACCGCGGGGCGGGGCCATCCAAACCGATGGCACTTCCCAGCCATCAAGACCCATCAAACCACTTCATACAGTGACAGACGAGCGCGGGAAGTCTCAAATGCACAGAGGCAGGAGGAGGAAGGGCAGGAGGAGGACTAAAATGAATGGCGTGTATGGCGATCCGCCCCAGCGGTCCGGGATCGCGCGCCTGCGTGCGTGTCTGGCCACGGCAGCAGCCTCCACAAGGTGTAAAGCCAGTGGAAGCGCTCGACCGGGATGCGACGCGGGGCTCATGGGCGACAGCCGGAGCGAATGGGGGCGCCGCTCGCGGACTGTGCGACGGCACAGAGACTGGAGTTAGGCAGGGCCTGTCCCCCTACAGGCGGATGTTCGGGGAAAGATGAAAACGTCCCCAAACAATATTCAGGCATAGTCGAACATTACCATTGAAAAAAACGTCCGCGCACAATTTTTGGACTATTTTTGAAATTTTCCCCCCAAAGAGGGACAGGCCCGACATAAAACTAGAGGAACAAAACATTGCGTAAACATGAACTCTCGGAATTCCGCGCGGATCTCTTGGATCTGCGCGCGGGGCGCGCCGGGAGCGGCGCGGGAGGCGCCGCCAGGGCGGGCCGGCACCGACCCAAGAGATCCACGCGGACTTCCGAGTGTTCACGCCGATGGCGCTGTCTGGCATCGCTCGCACGTCCTTTCCCCGTGCATCCTTCGGCCCCGCAGTCTTGCTTCGCGAGGTGAGCCCAGGTGCTCCTGAACGGTCCAGATGTAGGAAGGCACCAACTATACACCAACACCGATGCCGGCCAGGATCACCCTAGGCCCAGGATCGGTGTATACGCCCTCCTGCCTTGGGCAAGAAGGCATATACACCGATCATGGGCCCAGGGTGATCCTGGGCCGGCATCGGTGTTGGTGTATAGTTGGTGCCCTCCGAAGATGTTCTGGCGCTGGCCTCGCCGAGCAGCTTCACACGTCCGAGCGACGCCACAGGTTCTGTCCCCCTAGGGAATGGGGCGCCGCGAGCAGACTGTGCGACGGCCAGGAGAAGCCGGGCCTCGGGAAGGAAAGCGCTCGTGAAGGAAAGGTGCATCACGCAGTACGGTCGGAGCGGGGACAGCTGAGCATACCACGTAACACCCCGCCATTGCGGATAAAACGCAGGGGATGGGCGCGGGGTGGGTCGCGGGCCGCGGGTGGGTCCCCGAAGGGTGGTTCGCGGGGCGGGTCGTGGGTGGGTCTGTGGGGGACGACGACGACGACATCGACGACGACCGACGACGAGGGCGACGGCGACAACAACAACAACAACACCACCACCACCAACAACAACAACAGCAACAACAACAACAATAATCAGTTTAAGACTGTTCGCTCGTATCTGCTCGAGTGTCCGTCAACGCATATTTCCCAAACCCTTGATACCCGCCCTCTTCGTCTTGGATCGTACCCCTTTTGGGGGGTACACACTTCTTCACTGCAGGTTGGGCCCCGGCAAGCGGCGGGGCGGCCGCGGACCGTCGGCCTGGCCAGCGGCAACGCGGACCGGCGGCAACCCGACCCCAAGAGGGACGGACAGGGGACCGACCACGACGACGACGACGACGACGACGACGACGAAAACGACGACGACGACAACGACGAGCGAAAGCGAGAGCGAGAGCGAGAACGAGAGCGACAGCGGGGCCACGAAGGGCAGGAAGGGGGCCACGAAGGTCGACAGCGACAGCGGGGCCACGAAGGGCATGCGTATGGGGCAACGAAGGGCGCGAACGAGCGGGGGCCACGAAGGGCAGATAATGCAAGGCCACAAAGGGCAACGAAGGGGCCACTGAGGGTAGCAACGGGGCCACGTAGGGCAGCGAGAGGCCACGAAGGACGACAGCGGGGGCCACGAAGGGCATGCGGCATACGTATATTGGGCCGCGGAGGGCATGGACAGTGCTACTGAGGGCAGAAACGGGGCCACGAAGGGCAACGAGGGGGCCACCAAAGGCGACACAGCGAGGGGGCCACGAAGGACTGCAACGGGGCCACGACGGGCAGCGAGGCGGCCACCAAGGGCTGCAACGGGGCCACGAAGGGCAGCGAGAGGGCCACGAAGGGCTGCAACGGGGCCACGAAGGGCAGAGAGATGGCCACGAAGGGCTGCAACGAGGCCATGATGAGCAGCAAGGGAGTCACGAAGGGCTGCAACGGGGCCACGAAGGGCAGCGAGGGGGCCACGAAGGGCTGCAACGGGGCCACGAAGGGCAGCGAGGGGCCACGGGGGCAACGAGGCCACGAAGGGCAGCGAGGGGGCCACGAAGGACTGCAACGAGGCCACGAAGGGCAGCGAGGGGGCAACGAAGGGCTGCAACTGGGCCACAAAGGAGATCGAGGGGCCCACGAAGGGCAGCGATGGGGGCCACGAAGGGCAGCGAGGGGGCCACGAAGGGCTGCAACGGGGCCACGAAGGGCAGCGATGGGGGTCACGAAGGGCAGCGAGGGGGCCACGAAGGGCAGCGAGGGGGCCACGAAGGGCTGCAACGGGGCCACGAAGGGCAGCGATATCCCGATTCCTAAATAAGCTGTGAGGCAGTCCAAAGAGTGAGCGCGACTCCTGGGTGCCCGAGTGTCGGGAGCGCGGCGCTTGAGCAAATAGCGGGGATTTCCGAAGCAAGAGCATCGTTCTTGAGACAATTGCAAGCAAGTCTTCAGCGAGAGTGCGACTCCATAGCGCCGAGAGAGCGATCCCTTCATAAAGTGTAAGGAAGTCCCAAGCGAGATCCCGATGCCTGAGTAAAATGCGAGGACGTCTCAAGCGGGAGCGGGGGTCCTGGCTAAATTGTGAAGAAACCTCAGGCGGAAACCGTTATTGTTGCTGTTGTTGTTGGAATCCGGAGGCCAACAACCCAGTTTGAGCCCCGTGACTTGCCCTATATATACATATATATATATATATATGTGTACGATACTAATAAGAATAACAATACTAATCCTCATCATAACGGGTGCGAGCCCCGAAGGAAGCACGTCAACTGAAAAAAACACAGTGATCACCAGAGAGGGGATTAACAATAATCAGTCTGCAATAATGAGAGTTCAACAACAGCAACCATGTATAGATTGTTCGCTCTCATCTGCTCTCGTCTCACTCATACATCCAAAACCCTCGATGCCCGCTCTCTCCGTTTTCGGCAGTACCCATTTGGGTGGATGATATGTTTTTTTTTATCTTGCCACGTGACATTGGCGCAGCGTTGAAAACAGGAAGAACAGAAATAGTGGAAAAAGGGAGAAGGCGAGGAGGATGGAAGTGGAGAGGGAAGGGGGCAAGAGAGAGGGAGGGAGAAGATGGAGGACGAGAGTGATTAGCAAGAGGCATTCGCCGAAGGGGACGGCAGGGGAATCTCCTGCGAGAGCGGTTCTCCATTAATTGTCAAGAAATCCTGAGCGAGAGCCCGATTCCAGAGCGCCGAGAGAGCGATTCGTGAGAGCGCGATTCCTGGATAAACTGCAAAGGAATTTCGAGCGATAACGCGATTGTTCAACAACTTGTGGGGACATATCATGCGGGAGCCGTTATTGGTGTAAACCAGGGGCCAACGACACATTCTCAGGCTCAAGATTTCCCCGCGTGAAAGAAGAACAGGGTACAAACTCCAGGAGGGGCACCTCAATTGAACACATCAAGGTACAACGTGTTGGGGGATCGACAGACACAATATCCATACATGAACGTTCAACAAGAACAACAACAATATCAGCACCAGCAACAGCAACATCAACCACAACAATAACAACAACAACACAAACCACAAGAACAACCATAAATTTAAGACTGTTCGCTCTTACTGGCACGGGTGTCTTACATTCTGTATACCCCAACCCTCGATACCCGCCCACTTCGTCTTCGATTGCACCCCCTTTCGGGGGGAATATCTTCATTGTCGGCCAGCCATTGACTGAGGTGCGAGGAACTCTCGAGCGAGAGCGCCGTTCCTGAGTTCGGGGGCCTCTCTAGCCAAGGGCTCTCGGAATACATATGGAGAAATATCAAGCGGGAGCCCTTGTCGCCGTGTAGGGGCCTCCACCAACTTGCATGAATTACGAGAACGTCTCGAGCGAGAGTAACACTCTTGAGTTTTGGGGCCTCTCTGGCAAGGGCCTTTGCGAATACGGAGGTCTCGAGCGAGAGCGCCGTTCCTGAGTTCGGGGGCCTTCCTGACCAGGGGCTCCCGGAGTAAATCGCGAGGAAGTATCGAGCAGGAGCCCTTGTCGTCGTGGCTGGGCCTCCGCCAACTTGACTGAATTGCGAGGAAATCTCGAGCGAGAGCGCCGTTCCTGAGTTCGGGTGCCTCTCTGGCCAGGGTGTCTCGGGGTAAATTGTGAGGTAGTATCGAGCGGGAGCCATTGTCGTTGTAGCCGGGCCTCCAAAGGCCCACATTCACACTCAATCCAACGCTCGCGCGGGACCCTTGTTTTCAGAGAAAATGTAGCCAACGTCGAGGCGAGAGAGCGCACAGCCGTCTCCGGAGATCGGCAATAATAAATTCGAACAACAACACCATCAACAATAACAACAACAGCAACTACCAACAATCAGTTTGAACTGTTCGCTCTTCTCTGCTCGCGTGCCACTCAACACGTATATCCCAAACCCTCGATACCCGCCCTCTTCGTCTTCGATCGTACCCCCTTCGGGGTGTATCTTTCTTACCTGCAAGGTGTGTATTTCGTGCAGCCTCTAAGGCAGGGAAAGAGAGGACGGATAGAAGGAAGGGACAAGGGGGAGGGAGGAAGATGGAGCACGAAAGAAAATAGCAGGAGTGGGGCTAGGAGCAGAAAACACGTGACAGGACCAGACGAGTAAATCGGGCGGGAAGACCCTAACGGGCGGGTCGGGAAGGCGGGCCTAGACAGCCAGGTCCAGCAGGCGGGTTGCTGAAGCGAGCGTCCTGCATGAATCGCGAGGAAAGTCTTGAGCGATAGCGCGATTCCCCAATCAATCTTGAAGAAATCCACAGCGTGAGTGTGATTCCTGAGTGTCGAGGGCGTGGCGTCTGAATAAACTGCAAGGATGTCCCACGCGAAAGCGTGATTCCTGCATTGAATTATGAGGATATCTCAGCGAGAGCGCGATGTGGGAATAGATTGTGAAACAAATCAGGCGTGAGCCGCTGTTGTTGTAAACTGGGGGCCAAGGGCACAATTTGAGTAGGAAGACCTTCCCCGGTAAAAACACAGCGAGCCCCGGGAGGGGCATTTCAATTGAAACAACTTCTGTTACGCGAAAGCGTGGGTCCTACATAATTCGCAAAGTCTCGGGCGACAGCGCGATTCCGCGAGGAATTCCCAGGCGAGAGTGCGATTCCTGAATGGCGAGGGTGTGGTGCCTGAATAAATTGCGAGGAAATCACAAGCGAAACAATGTTATTGGATACATTGCGAAGTCCCTAACGAGAGCGCGATTCCTCAATACATTGCGAAGAAGTATGACTGAACCGGGAGGGGCACTTCAATTGACAAAACACATATGTTGCCGGAGGGGGCATCAACAATAATTATTACATCGTGAGATTTATGCAAAAACTAACAAACAGCATCTGGGCAAGGGGGAGCAGGAAGATGGGGGAGGAGGAGGAGGAGAAGGAGGAGGAGGAGGAGGAGAGGAGGAGGAGGAGGACTCCTGGGCATCCAGGGGGCTCGTGGGGAGCTTCTGGGAGGCTTCCTACGGGCATCCTCGGGCATTCTGAGTCGTGGGGGGCTGAACTCCAGCCCCCTCTCCCCCGTTCTAGTCTGGCACCACTCGTCCGATCCCCAGGGGCGCTGCCGGGACTGGGGTGGGAGGTGCTGCCCGGACTGGGGTCGGGGGGATGGGGCTCCCTCTGGACCACGAGACGCTGCACTGGGTGTGGCGGACGCATGCGGGCGGTGCCCCTCGCTGGAGCTCCCGAGGAGGCCACGAAGCGCTGTACAGTACTGGTTGGAGAGCCCTACGGGGCCACGAAGCGCTGTACTGGGTGGTGGCCGACGCGTGCGGGCGGTGCCACTGGGGCTGTCGGTGGAGCTCCCAATCAATGGGGGCCGCGAAATGCAGTGCTGGGTGGTGGGCGACGCATGCGGGCGGTGCCACCGGGGTCTGTCTGCGGAGCTACCTGCGGGGCCACGGAACGCTGTGCGGGCAGTCCAAGTGGGACCATCGGTGGGAGTTCCCTATGGGGCTACGAAACGCTGTACTGGGTGGTGGCTGACGCATGCGGGCGGTCCCACCGGGACCTTCGGTGGAGCTCCCTATGGGACCAAGAAGCGCTGTACTGGGTGGTGGCTGACGCATGCGGGCGGTGCCACTGGGGCCTTCGGTGCAGCCCCCTTATAGGGCCGCGAAACGCTGTGCTGGGTGGTGGCTGATATATTTAGGGGGTCCCACTGGGACCTTCAGTGGAGTTCCTTATGGGGCCACGAAGCGCTGTACTGGGTAGTGGCTGAAGCACGCGGGCGGTGTCACTGGGGCCGTCGGTGGGACTCCCTGTGGGGCCACGAAGCGCTGTACTAGGTGGTGGCTGACGCATGCGGGCGGTGCCACTGGGGCCTTCGGTGGAGCCTCCTATGGGGCCACGAAACGCTATGCTGGGTGGTTGCTGACGCATGCGGGCGGTCACACTGGGGGCTTCGGTGGAGCTCTCTGGGGCCACGAAACGTGTGAGGGGTGTGCCGACACGGATGTGGGTGACGCATGCGGGCGGTGGAGGGCGGGGGCGAGGAGGAAGGAACGCGGGGACCGTCTCTTCAAAACGAGGACCCAACAGCACAGGATGGTTGGGAAAAATATCAAGTCACCGAAGGTCCCTTCGGAAAAATCACCCGGCCTTACCTGCCTGGCCCATCTAGGAAGCCCTGATGGAATCCCAGCCCAGAACCCCAACCTCATCGGAACGGACGCACAAAACCTGTCAAACTGAAAGACACGCGAGTGTACCTTTCCCCATGTCGCACAAGAACATGCAAACAAAAACGGAGGACATTCAGTATCCACTCCCCACCGATCGTGTTCTTGGGCCTCGCTCCGACCGTACACCCAGCGGGCAATCTCCACCGACTAATTCCGAGTGGGTAGCCCGATGGATCGAAACTCCATGGGACCGCCAACGCGCGAGCTAATCACGAGCGTCGCTGCGCCGGAGCCCATCGGACCTTACGACGGGGAATGCAGCTGCGGCAAATGCCACGCGCATGCGCTGTGAGCGCGTTCGGAAATTTGCGTGGGCCAGCCAGTGCCACCGCCGAGAAGACATCGGTGGCTCTGGGCAGCGGCAGGGCTTCTGAGAGCCCCGCCGCCTGCTGAGGGCAACCAGTGGCGAGGCGTCCTGACTCGCCTGTATGCAAACACCAAAGAATGTTCTGAGAAGCTTTTCTGGTTCGCACGAAGTGCTCAAAATATAACAATTCTGTTTGAGACAGTCTTGTTTAGATAAGCGTGTGCACATTCTGGAGACATTGCTTTCGTTCTGAGAACATTCTCCTGATCTCAGAACATGCTGTGGTATGCCTAGAACTGCCAGGACGGCCCGTCCCTGCTCGATGAGAAAGCCGGCCCTATCTCCCTTCCCCACCGCCAGGCCGTTTGTTGGCCGCTCCCCCCCCTATGGACAGTGAAGATGGTGCTCATTGCCCTCGTCCTCTCCGCCCCGCCCAAAGCACCCGCACAAAGAACCCCCTCCTCCTGGGTGCCAGCGGGGGCGTTGACAGGTAAGATGGCCAGCGGGCAGTTCGATCAGGAGCGGTCCTTCGATGTGCCTATTTGGCCCGAAGGCTGCAGCTGACGAATTGCAGAGCGATGCACCACTAGGCACTGGGCTTCAGAGCTGCATCGGAGAGTTCGAGGGCGGCATCGCCGCGAACACACCCTCAGTTGCTGGTGAGCGTCCCCGGCAACTCGCCAATCTCCGAGTCGTAGCTCTTGACGCTCTTGTCGTCGTCGTCGTCGTCGTCCGACTCCAGCGGGTCCAGGTCGAACGGGTCCAGGGTGTCCTGGGTGCTAACCATGGCCTTCTTCGCATTGAACACAGCCTCGAAGTAAGAGTGCCCCAAGGCGACGCTTGCGCTGCAGCGCTGGCTCGGATCGCGCTGCAGGAGATCCCTGCAGAAGCTCATGCTGTCGCTGTTGCGATCCCGATGCATCTTCTCCAAGTACCTCGGCGCAGGAACTCCCGCCCGGATGACCGCCTTCGCCGCCTTCGAGGAGACCTCATGTGGTATGTACGGAAGTTCCCCGAAGAACATGAAATACGCCATCACACCGAACGACCAGACGTCGGTGGCAACCCCGTGCCGACCCGCCAGCATCTCGGGGGACATGAACGGCGCTGTGCCGAACTCACCCGAAAAGCTGCTGCCAGGCGATTGCACGGCAGACAGATTGAAATCGCCCAGCTTCACAGTGACCCCATCGAGGCCGATCAGATACGCCACCGTGCCTGCACAATGTGGGCGTGTTAGAATGCCAGGTGCTGCTCAGTAGGGTTTCTGTATTGTGATATGTCGGCCATCGTGGACCCCAGACGCTGTGTATTTCGCCATAAATGTTGCGACAAATGTGGCGTAGTATATGTGGTGCAATCGGCGCTGTGCTGTTGTGCAATCTATGGTGTTCAATCCATGCTGTGCAGTCAAGGTGGTGCGGCCTGTGACGAATCACATATGATGTGCAATCTGTATGGAACAAACCAGGTACTTGAAATATATGTGGTGCGTTATCCGTGGCGCACTCGACGTGCAGCTATCAAAACATGCAATGCAGGGTGCGCAACCTACGCTGTGCAACCAATGGCGCGACATACATGTACAAGTTGGGTCGTGCAGCGCATGGTGTGGAACAGTCGATGCTGTGAAATCTAGGTTGTGCAATCTACGTCGTGCACTGTGTGCGGTGCGATCGATTCGGCTCATCAAGCGCTGTATAATACATACATATATAATATAGGGAAAGAAAAACCGATAGAGAGAGAGAGAGAGAGAAAACACTCTACGTGGTTACGGTGAGCGAAATATAGTGTGCGGTCCAAGTGTCCTGCCTGCCCACCCACCCGCAACTTGGTTTGTAAAACCTCGGCGGCGATTGCGATGAGTGTTCGGCGATGGCTGGCGCATCGCTGCGGCCGCGCAAGCGCGCATGCTCGCGCGCAAACCAGCAAGCTAGCTTGGCGCGACTGACGCCGCCGCGGTGGCACTGACTGCTGGGCGCTTCCCAGCGGGCGAGTCAACGAGAGTCGGCGAATTGGGCGGGCGCGGTATCATGGCAACGTCGACATGCGTAGACACGATGATGGCAAAAAAAACGATGCAAGCGGCGATAGTGATAACGACGACGGCAAGGCCAGTGACGGCGCCGATGCTGATCACGCTGACGGCGATGACGGCGACTTCGCGTCGTTGACCACAATGTTGGAAAGAGCCACACAGGCGCGCGCGGCTGGTGCGCGAACTTGGCCCCACAGCGCGCGCAGCCGCGTTCGAGTGACTTCGTCATGCGGCGCAAAAAGACCGCTTGGCCGAATTGAACGGACATGTGCAGGAGCGCGAGCGCAGGTTTTTCTTGAGAGTTTGTGTTGTGAAACCATGATGTGTTTTGATGTTACTGGGGCATTCGAATCTGACATCCTTCCGAAACCTACAACAGGGTCTGGGAGAAGCTCGGTATGCGCGCGACGACGCGCGCGTGGGCACTTCGCCCCCTTTCTGTTGCACAAAGGTTTTTGCGACACCACGCGCGCAACGGCGCTGGAACGATTTCGCCACGCGCGCGCGGCAGGCCCGCTTGGTAGAAATTGACGCACTTGTTTACCTACGAATCCGCTACAGCGCGGGCGCAAGGTTTTAGTTGAGCTCTTCTTGTTGCGAAACCACGTGGTTTTGGATGTCTCGGGGCGCTCGATGTTGAAATCCTTGCGAGACCTGAGATGTGTTGGAAAGATTTCAACTTGCGCGAGTGTGCGTGTCGTCCCATGTTTTCTGCATCGGATATATTCTGCATAGGATAATGGGGGAGTGCTGGCTTAGCTGGGATCATACGAAATCATACTTAGGATGGACGGTGGCGCCGAATCACTTGTGAATTACAATGCGCGAACAGGGGTCCCGTGAATTTCGGGGAGGGGTAGAACCTCTTACTCTTGTAGAGAAGAGGACCTGGGTGGTGCAATACTACTACGCGGGCCCAGGGATGTTCCTCTTGAGCCCGATGTGCGAAACGCCGTGCCGTGCAAGTGAACAGATGTACGGTGCGCTCGCTTCGGATTGGGGCGTGGCACGCCACACGTTATGGGAAGAGATGCGAGAGCTGGCCGGGCCCGCTGGCGTTCGGGCAACCGTGTGCTATGGGAGGAGCTCGTGTGGTGGCCAGGCCCCCTGCGGCGCTCGACCACCCACCCACATCGGAGGGCTCAGGCTTGGGGGAGGTGGCTGGGCCCACTGTGGCGATCGAGCTTCTGACCTTCTCCTCGTCCTCCCTCCTCCTCCTCCTCCTCCTCCTCCTCCTCCTCCTCCTCTTGTTCCTCTTCCTACTCGTCCTCTCACCTCCCTCCTCCCGCCTTTTCCCCCCTCCTGCCTCCTCCCTCCGCCTCCCGCCGTCCTCCTCTTCCTCCTCCCTCCTCTCTCCCCCTTACCCTCCTCCTTCACTGGTCCTCTAAAATCCTCCTCCCACCTCCGTCCACCATTTCTCGCCTCCTCTCCCTTCCCCGTGCCTCCTCCCTCCTCCCTCTCTTCACCCTAAGGAAACCATTCCCCCGCAGAATCTTAGCATGGGTCTGCAACGCCACAGTTCCGTGCATAGCATGATGCATCACGTGCAATGCCCCGCGGATCCAAATTTCTCTGGGAAAGGAGGTCCGCTGTCACATTAGATTCATTCCGACCGGATAGATAGATGAATTATTTGTGCACGCGGGAACTTGGATCCGCGCAAAGACAGAAATAGGATCCACGTAATGGTTACAGGCCCAGAAATGGGCCCAATTGGATCCATTGATACTGTCATACTAGAACTCTAAGAAGAAATTCTTTCGGCCTGGGGATTTATGGTGTGATCTCGGTAATGCACAACTTATGTGGTGCAATACTTGTGGTGAAATATATGTTGTACAATATATGTTGTGCAATCTCTGTTGTGCAATCTATATGGGGCGGCGACGGGGAGGCGACGGCGGCAACAAGCGCGGCGAGCGACTGACAGGAACAAACGACGGGCGACGACGAGGCGACAACGGTGGCAACAAGCGCGGCGACCGACAGAAGAGGCTCAGACGACGGGCGGCGACCATGCGACAACGGGGCGGCGACGACGGCAACACGCGCGGCGACCGATGGACAAGCCCAGACGACGGGCGGCGACGAGGCGGCGATGGGGCGACGGCGGCAATAAGCGCGGCGACCGACAGGCAGGCCCAGACGACGGGCGGCGACCAGGCGGCGACGGGGCGGCGACGGCGGCAACATAGCCGCCAGACCGACAGACAGGCCCGGTTCCTCAGAAATCAAAAAAGAAACCCCAAGTGAAAACACTGTCTGGATGATTAAAGGCCCCCCTACTCATAGAGTGCGGCGTGCATCCCACCCCTCCACGAAACCAACATCCCTCGCAAAACAAAAAACATGGAAACACGCTCCCGAGGCCACGATCCGTGTCCCGAGCTTCCAATACGGTCCACGCGAGCAACCAAGGACACCAACACGGTCCAATATTCCTCGAAGACAAATCAAGATGGCCCCAAGGCGACCGAATACGGCCTCAAGACGGCCCAAGATGCCCGCAAGAGGGCCCAAAAGGGCCACGAGAGGACCTCCAACAGGGACCGCAGACACCAAGATCATTGATTTATATCCGATTATTTGTGCACAGTCAGACCTAGGACATAAGAACATCCTCCAGGAACATGGACCCTCCGCCGGCGAAAACACACAGAACATCCAAGTGCGCCCCTCCCAGGATGCGCAAACACATCCAACAAACACGAAGAACATTAGAATACCCTCCCCGAACCGACTTCGATGAAACACCTCGGTCCCGCTGTAAAAATTGTCGCATTCTCGCCGTTTCGAGCTTCCGTGAGCTCAAAACGACCCAGAAAACCCCCAGGATGGATCCGAGACGGCCCAAGAGGCTCCCCCGAGGGCCCAAAGATGAACCCAGCGGACTCCGCGAGGGAGGGGGGCAGCCACCCAAGACGGCCAGAGAAGGCCTCCCGGGGCTCACGGTTGACACCATTTTACATTTTTCAGGCTCGTGAAAACCCATTGGGCGGTTTGAAGAACAGTACGGCAGGTTCGTGGCGTGCCGACTTCGGCGCTGGTTCCTGACACCGCGGGGATCGTTCCATCTGGAACGATCGGCCACTTCCGAAACGTCCGGGACCTGGAACGATCGGCCACTTCCGAAACGTCCGCTCGTTCAACACCGAGCGATTCACTCTGGCCCCTGCGCCTCGGCGCTCTCCTGTGCCCGCTCGCTTCTCTCCTCTCTGCGCCTATAAGCCTCTGCGCCTGGCGCGCCTCGGCGTGCTGTGCGCAGGAGGAGGAGGAGGAAAAGGAGGAGGAAGAGGAGGAGGAGAAGGAGGGGGAGGAGGGGGGGAGGAGGGGGGAGGAGGGGAGGAGGGGGAGGAGGAGGAGGAGGAGGAGGAGGAGGAGGAGAAGAGGAGGAGGAGGAGGAGGAGGAAGCACGCATTCAACGCCCGCGCCTGGTCAGCGCAGCGGCGGGCGCACCGCGCGCGCGGGCCGCCCCCATCCGCGCTCCTGCCCCCGGCGGCGCGAGGGCCCCAAGAAAGGGCCGCCATGAGGCGCCAATGAGAAGAGGCGCCATGAGGCGCCAACAAGAGGCCCCGGAGGAGGAGGAGGAGAGGGAGGAGGAGGAGGAGGAGGAGAGGGAGGAGGAGGAGGAGGAGGAGGAGGAGGAGGAGGAGGAGGAGGAGGAGGAGGAGGAGGAGGAGGAGAGGGAGGAGGAGGAGGAGGAGGAGAGGGAGGAGGAGGAGGAGGAAGAGGCGCCAATAAGAAGAGGCCGCCCCCGGGGACAACCCCCAGGAGGAATCAGGATAACAAGGGCAATGGATTCCAAAACGGGACGATCGCTGGACAGCCCGTTCTGAGCGGCAAGCGCGGGGGGGGGGAAGTGAGAAGGAGAAGGCCTTCGCAAAAGGTTCGGAAGTCCCCCGGCCTTCTGAAAAATTCTCTGGGCCTTCCCCAGAGACGGAAAAAGCTTCTAGGAAGGCGCGAGGGCTTCCGAGAAGCCCCGCCGCCTTCTGAAAAGGCATTATCCTTCTCATGTTTGGAGTCCCGAAACGGTGCGGTGACAGACCGTGCGGTGACCTCAAAATCCCCCAAGACCTCACCGCACGGTCCGTCACCGCACGGTCTTGGGACCCCGGAGGCCCCTGTCGCCCGAGACATCCTCGGAGAACGACCCGAGTCCCAAAACCGTGCGGTGACCCCCAATCCCCAACAACTCACCGCACGGTGTGGTCACCACCCCGTTTGGGGGCCCCTGATCATTTCCCTCCCTCGCTCGCCGCCAAATTGCGCACGCGCGCCGCGGGATCCGTTCTGGGCGTGTCGTGGCGCGCCTCGGAGTCGCGCGGGATGGGAGTTAAACCTTGATATCAGCAGTGAGCAGAAACTAAAGCCCTTCTCCGAGGACCCAGGACTGCCTTAGAAGGCCCTTCGACCACCCAAGACGGCTCCACGACGGCCCCCGGACACCCACCACACGGCCAAGAGAGCCCACAGACGGCCTAAGAGGAGACAAGACGGCCCAAGTGGTTCCCCGGGGACCCTCAAGACTGCCTCATGGGAAGCCAAGAAGGCCCCAAGACGGCCCACGAGAGACGAAAGACTGCCTAAGATGGCCCCAAGACAGCTCAAGAGGGCCCCACGAGATCCCTAAGACTGCCCCCCAGGAAGCCAGGACAGCCCCAAGACGGCCCGAACGAGTTCCATTAATGAAAATAAGATGTGTCACATGATGTCACATGTAACGGCCTTCCTCTTCCTCCTCATTCGCCTCCTCCTCTTCCTCCTCCTCCTCCTTCTCCTCCTCATCACGGCTCTCCCAAGCCTGGTAACCCGAGGTGTAACACGTGACGGCATCCCAGGCCCCGTCGAACAGTCGTCGCCCAGAATGCTGGGCTGGCACGGTGGCTGGACTTGCCGCAGGTAGCTGGATAGTTGTCCGGTTTGATATCGCGGTGCGCCACCGAGGCCTCTAGAGAAACAGGCAGCTGCACAAACTTAAATGTTGGGAGGTCCGCACGGTGCTCCAAACGTTTGTGTTTATGCAGTTGTTCATCTTTCTCGAGCCTTGTGGCAAGCTTCCACGCCAAGAAGCATCTGGCGCAGGAGGTCCGGGAGCCCAGACTGCAGCAACCGCGGGTTCGAGTCGCACTTCTCTGCCACAGTGCACTCGCACCTCTCCATGACCATGAACACGACGCGGCTGTCGTAGAAGTGCTCGTGCAACTCCACGACGTTGGCGTGTCTGCCGACAGCACGCCACACCTGAGGAGAACGCGAGGGGGGAGCGGGCTCAGCGGGGGGGGGAGGAACATCGAGCTGGAATCGGCGACACATCCCCGACAGATCGGCGATGGGCCCTTGATGGCGAATCCGCACTCTCCTGGGCGGGGTGGGCCATCAGGCCCCCATCGGCGATCGGTGGGCGATTGGGGGTCGATGCTTCCCCCCCCGAGCCGAATTGTCCCCCCCCGCCGTTGCCCCCGATCACCTCGACCTCCTGCATGGCACTCTTCCACTTCCGCTTCTGGATGGCATCTACCGCGGAGGCCTTGCTGGTGGCGGGAGCGGGCCCACCTGCGGCGCGGGAACTTATCCATATCCACCGCCTGGGAACCGAGGTCCTGGTGCCCCAGCGGGCGGTGGATATGGACACATTTTGGCCCCAGGGGGCCCGAAAATGTCCATATCCACCGCCTGCCGAGGTCACCGAAAATTGATCCTCCAGGCGGTGGTCATGTATAAATTCTCGCATCGGAGCACCGCTCCCCGAGTCGACGATCTTCACGGCCCCCTCGCGCCCCGAGACCCTGTCGCGGGCCGACACCACGATCCCGAAGGACCCCTTCCCAAGCGTGCCATCCAGCTCGTACTGCGAGACGAACTGCTCCCTGGTGCCGAAGCTGGGCTCGGCGACGGCGGCGGGCTGCAAAGCAGCCTTTGAGCAGGGACCGACGGTCCCGGCATTCCTATAGTCCTACCACGAAATGTTCTTAGAACCCAAAAATTTTCGAATAACAAAAACAATGATCTTAGAACATAAGCCCGATGTGGTAAAACCAAACAGACTCCGCCAGAAATGTTCTAAGAACATTTCGTGGGAAACCACGAAAGGTTCTTAGACCATTGCTTGGTAGGGTTATAAGCAAACCAGGACGCTTCGCCACTGCTTGCAGCCTTGTCGGGTGCGTCGGTCACTGATCATTGCACCAGCCTTGCAGACGTGCTGCAGCGGATTTTTGCATGGATTTCTGCGTGGATTGTTTCCCGAAGCGGCGAGCGAAAAACGCAATGAATTTCGCGTGGATTTGTGTTTGGTCGCCATTTCTGGCCAAAGAAACCTGCGCGAAATTCACCTCGAAATCCGGAACGAACTTCTCCAGGACACTCCGGGCCCATCCTATCGTTTTCCGAACGAAATCCGCTCTGCGATGTTGGCGCGATGACACTGAGATCCTGGCGTTGCAATTCTTCACCATGGGCGTGTTCGCCCAGTCTCGGACCCCGGGACCATCACAGGCCGATCTGGGCGGAAAGATACCGAGGACAGCTTGGGGCTTCGATTAGGTCGGGCATGTCCCCCTACAGGCGGATTTGGGGCGACATTTTCTTGGCGGTAAAAAAAGACCCAAAGTCGGAAACATAATCGAACATACAAAACATCGCCCCAAGACTATTATTTGTTTTGTGTTATTTATGTTTGAACGTTCCTCCTGTCCAGGGAAAGGCCCGACTTAGGCTTCGTAGAGTTTCGCGATGTTGCAATCTTTCGCAACGTCGGATCTCAGGGGTGGCCCAAGAAGAGGGGGGGAGGGGACGCGCTGCCAGAAGAGGGAACTACGACAGGGCTGGACCTAAAGTTAGTTTTTCGCTTTGGTTTCGTTTTGTTGTTCGAGTTGCTCTACCTGTTTTTCCTGTACCTCCCTGCCAAAGCGAAAAACACATCACAGTCGAAGTACAGCAGAATAGCGTTTAGGTCCAGACCTGAACTACGATATCTGGGAGATGCCGCGGCCCAAGCCATGACGTCCAGGCTCCCTAGCCCTAGGTCGGGCATGTCCCCCTACAGGCGGATTTCGGACGAAAAATAGAACCGAGCCAAACAATGCTCAAAAATAAATTCAAAATAATCCATAAATCGTCCCCATGCTATTTTTGTTGGACTGTTTTTGAACACTCCCCCTGAAGAGGGACACGCCCGACCTACCCCTGGCCCTCGTCCCCCTCCCGGGCGCCCCCGACCTTTGCCGAGTCGACCTTCTTGCTGGTGTCCGCGCTGGGGTCGAAGGCGTTGGCGCCCGGCCGCACGTAAGCGCTCTCCGAGCAGGGCGCGACGCGGGCGCCAGCGTGCGATTCGTCCAGCAGGGTCACGGAGTGCGCGCACCCCATGGTTCCTCGGGTCGCGCCCGCGGGCCACCTCACTGACGCTGGAGCGCGCTTCTTGATCCTCGGCGATCGTGGGCATCAAAGGGGGGGGGGGAGGGGCCAGGGGGGGGGATAATGTAACGCCTCCCCCCCCGCCGTGCGCACAGCGGCAGTGCCCGGAGCGCTCTGGGGGGGGGGGGCGTTACGTCATAGGGGGGGGGAGAGAAACACGCTCCTGACGCTGGCCGCGGTCCATCCTGGGCTCTGGATCGGTGAGCCTCTCCAGCAAAGGTGGAGCGTGTGGAGCGTGTACACTGATCCTGGGCCAAGGACGGGCCCGGCCGTGATCGGTGAGGTGGCCAGACGGCGCGTCGTCCCGGTATCTCCTGTATGTATGAGATTGGTATGCCGAGACCGCTTGCCGAGGATGGGCTGCGCGGCCGGAGCAACGATGTGCCTGAAGCCCAAGCTCAGAGTAAACCCTGGATCTGAAACGGCCATGGTGATTCGCCGGTGGATCGTGGACGCACGGCGTGCGTGGAGCCCTGCCGTATTCCGGGAGCTCTCCCCCCTCTGGGAGGCATGAAGGAGGAGTGCGGAGGAGGAAAGCGAGGACGAGGAGGGGTGCGAAGCCTCTTCCCAGGGAGCCGTTTCAACAAAAACGCTTCTACACCCTTTCACCGAAGAGCCGCTTCCCTGCAGACCGCTTCCCTGAAGATCCTGGCCCCCAGAGCGGTTTCTGGAACCTCTTCCCGAGAGCCAGCTCCAGAGAACCGCGTACATGGCACCTGATCCCCAGAACCTCCTCGCTGCCACCTTTTCTTAGGTTGGGCATGTCCTCCTACAGGCAGAGTTTGGACGAACAATACAAAGAGCCAACAAATTCAAAAAGTCAAAGATATGAATTAAAAAAACGTCCCCAGACTATATGTTGACTATCTTTTCCATACTCCCCCGGTAAAGAGACACGTCCGACTTAACCCTTTTCGAAACGCCGTTGCCTTGGAACCCCAGACCCCTGGGACTCCGTGGGCAGAAAGGCTGGACAAGCTGGGGCGAGTGAGGCGGGTGAGGAAGGCAGCACGGCAGCGGGCAGAGGAGGGGGGGGCGGCTTTGGAGTGGGACACTGAGGCGAAGGAGATAAGGAGGCCTTCTAAATGGGTTCCGAGCAGATGGGGTCCGAGGATCTCGCCGCATCGCCGATGCATCGGCGATGCATCGCCGATGCATCGGCGATGCGTCGGCCATGCACTGGCGACGTCGGCGTTGCATCGGCGACGTAGACGTGGAGAAAATTTGGCCACACATCGAGCCGCATCGCTCGCTGATGCGTCGCCGATGCATCGGCGCTGCGGCGCGATCCTCCGACCCCATCTACTCCGACCCCATCTGGGAGGCCTGGAGGAGAGCGGGGAAGAGCGGGGAGGAGGAGGGCCAGGAAAGAGGTGCGGAGTAAAGGCTGGGCTGCGGGTCGTGGGGCGCGGAGGCAGGGCGCGCGCGGTGCCCCGCGTGCGGTCGATGTTCGTCCGCCGGGAGGGGCGCGACGACGACGACGACGACGACGGCAGCGGCGGCGGCGACGACGCCGACAACGACCACGACCACGACCACGAGCCGAGACATGCGGATGTTTTTTTTTGCCATACGCGGCCCCTGGCAATCCCGACGCTTTCCCCAATAGCCTCAGGTCAGGCATGTCCCCCTACAGGCGGATTTGGACAACAAGTTAAAACAAATACACCAAAAATGCTTAAAAACACCCAAACGAAATAATCAACAAATCGTCCCCAGGCTATTTTGATTGTCTATGTTTGAATATTCCTCCTGTGAAGGGACAGGCACGACTTAAGGCAAGCAAGGTGTTTCTTGGCATGGGCCCCCACTGTATAGGGCCCAGCGGGGCGGCCGTGGCGAACTAGGCCACCCAGGGCTCCCACGAGGAGCCCAAGAGAGAGCGCCCGAGAGGGCCCTGAAGGCTCCTCCTCCGCCCTCCTCCTCCTCCTCCTCCTCCTCCTCCTCCTCCTCCTCCTCCTCCCTCCTCCTCCTCCTCCTCCCTCCTCCTCCTCCTCCTCCTCCTCCTCCTCCTCCTCCTCCTCGTCTTTCGAGCCTTGCGTCCAACCGTACGAGCGAGTCTCCCCACGCGCCTACCCCGACGAGAAGCCTTGATGCGACGGGCTTTGGCTTTAGCATTACGACCTTGCTGCCGAACAGGGCGACCTACCGTGTCGTCGACGCCTAAATTCGGGGCCGAAGAAACCAAGGGCCCCGCGAGGGCCACCCCGATGGCCTCCTGGACCTTACAACCAAGTTTTTTGTCGGACGAAATTAGAGCCCCTTTGTCCTCGGCCAGGGTGGCGCCGATCCCCTCAGAGATGGCGACGACCAACTGCGAACTGGCGGAGACCAGCCCTTCGAGCACCTCGACCTCCGAACCAATGGCGTGAACTGCGTTGTCGTCAATATATAGAGCGTACGTAGTACAAATGGGCCATTCGATCTGGTCGAGAGCTTCCAGGCTGTTGACTCGAATAAGCGTCGTTGCAAAAGAGCAGCCGGCCACGATGCCGAAGCTGGCGAAACTGGCGTCCGTCATGAAACCACCTAACACGATGTGCCGCGCACATCTGTATGCTGAACAGCAGAGACGCGCCACCGCAGCGGGAAAGCCCAAACGCAGACACCTGCCCAGCATACGGTCGAGATCAATGCTTTCATAATATTTCTGAAAATCCCACAAAAGAGTGACGGCAAAGAGGCCATCGGCCACCCCCCCTTCACTCCGCGCAGCTTGACGCCACACCGTGTCAGCAGCTCCCATAAAGCGTCCCGCGGCAAACCAAGGCCTATAGTTGGCCTCCTCCCAGGCCAGGCCAAGCGGCCTCCGAATTTTAGCCCAGGCCCTATAAAGGCCTCCGAACAAACCAATGGGCCTGAGACCAGGAAGAGCTTTGGGGATCAGATGAAGGATGACAACCCGAATGTGAGAAGGGAGAAAAGAGGAAATCCCCATCATCTGTAAAATGAGCGCCAGGCACTGCAAACTGGCTTCAGACAGCCAGGCAAAATGGCGGATGTGGAAGCCGTCGGTCGAGACGGCCGAGAAAACTTTGTGCCTCCCACAGACACTCCCACAGACACTCCTTGTGGGGTCCTTCCTGCTGCCACTTACGGCGCTGAAATCTCGGGGATTTCCGACGGGGAACTTTTGGCTTTAAGACGGTCCTTTGCCAGTACCATCAAGCCGAGTGCGGGTGACCGCTCGCTTTCGATTCTTCTGCATCTGGAAAAGGACCCCACCTGGGCGGTTCAGATTGCTCCGATTTGTAGGTGGCATAAGGAACTCTGGCACGCCCATCTGTCCTCTCACCCCTCGGTTTTGAGTTTTGCTGAAATGAGAGAAGTGTGGGGGTCTGTTTTTGGTTTGGAATCCAAGTCTTGGAGATCTGTTGCAGGTCCAATCTCAGCCATGAGGAAAAGTCTCGAGAGGATCAGTTGGCAGATGCCCAACTTCGCCACGCTGATCGACGATCGCGGCGTGGAGCTGCCGTTGCTGTGCCTGTCGCCTGCTCTCGTGCGCCGTCTCGCGATGGAGGCGGTCTTCAGACAGCTGGAGTGGATGATTGGAGGCAAGCTTTTTCTCCCTGGTCGAGGCTGCCTCGATGTCGTCCATGAAGCTCTAGCGACCAAACGTTTTTCTCCGCTGGAAAAGGGCATTATTCGAGCCTGGAGCACGGGTGCGGTGTGGACCCGCATCTACGCCAGATCCAAAGGGTACGAGTTCCCTGAGTTTTGTGAGTTGTGTGGGAAGGCTCGTGACACTATGTACCACAGGTTATGGGTTTGTCCCTGTTTGGACGCCAAACGTCGTGAAGCTGTGGGGGATGATATCGTCGACGGGGTGACGGACTTCGTTTCTCAGGGAAGACATCGTTTGACTCTGGTTACCCGAGGCATCCTGGCTCATCCTGGTGACGAACACCCCCCCCCGCTCGAAGAGGGTTCCTGGGACGTCTCGTGGCGTGGGGACCCGCCTTCTGACAATGTTTTTAGCCTCCAGGGTAAAGTTTTTGTTGACGGTTCCTGCTCTCGGCACGTTATAAAAGAGCTGAATCGTGCGTCCTGGTGTGCGGTTTTGTTTTCCGACGAAGATGAGCTGCTGTGTACTATGAGATGCCCTGTGTGGGCCCCGCTCCCCCAGACCCCTCAAGCTGGAGAGTTTTCGGGATACTGGGGAGCGGTCATGTGTCTCACTGGCCCCAGCACGATCATCACTGATTGTGCCAACGTGGTTACCCAGCATGAGCTTCCTAGAGTTGCTCAAACTTTTTTCAAACGTTTGTACTCTGGTGTCTTTGTTCAGCTGTTATCTAGGCCCGAGCGTCGTCACATTCGTGAAGTGCTCAAAATCAAGGCTCACCAGCCTTTGTCTGAGGAAGGCATCTCTGCTCAGGAGGTAGCCGATCGTCTAGGGAACCACTTGGCCGACCTAGGGGCTAAGGAGGCCCTTGCGTTCCATCCATCAGATTCTAATGTGCTGGAAGAAGCAAATGAGAGTGTGAAGTTTGCTAGGGCAGCCTGCAAGCTCGCGGCTAAGTTGCTGCCTGAGTTTGCTGCTCTCAGCTCGATCAAAGATGTGCCTTACCTCCCTGGTGTGAGCGTGCCTAGAGCTGCTTCAGGCGACGTTCACAAGTGGTTTAGGTTTGAAGGTTTTTGGCGCTGCTCTAAGTGTTTCCAGATTCGTCGGCCTCGGGACGGTTCGAAGCCCATTCCTGGTCGTTGTTCCGGTTTAAAAGCCTGCAGTGCCGACAAGCTCACCGCCCTTCAGCACAAGTGTGTGATGTTCCCGTGTAGCGACGGGTCTGAGCTTGTGATCTGTATGAAGTGTAAGTTTTACTCCTCCCACGGCACTCTTCGTGGGCTGGCTGCTCGCTGCGACCCCCCTCCCAGCAAGTTCGGAGTCTGGGTCTGGCAGCAGATCTGCAAGAGCCGTCACCCAAAGAGGAAGGGGGTGGTGGTGCAGTTGGGAGTGAATCTTCGTGACGGCTCTAATCTGTTTCAGGACGGTTTGCCCGAGGCTGTGAGTGAACCCGTGCCCCCTCCTCCTCTTCCGCCAGCTGCCCCTTGCCCCTTGCACCCGCAGAGCGAGTTGGCAGGTCTTTCGAGGGAGGAAGAGAAGGCACGCGAGTTCCAGGCCAGGGTTCGTCGTCTTTGCATCGCGGCTGGCGCCGCTCCGTCGTCCCCAGCTCAAATTCCCAAAGCTGACCAGGACGACTCAGATTAATAGCCTCTCTAAATTTTGTTTTAGTTCTGGTCGAAGGTGTTGCACAGGTCTCACGTTTGTCCAGACAGGCTTTTGGCATCGGGTTCTCAATCCTTCAGGGATTCGAGACTGCCATCGCCTCGTCGCCTCCCTTCACCCACCTGTTTTGTGGGTGACTGCAGGCGCCTTTTCTTGTTGCAGGCTGCAAGCGCCATGTGCAGCCTGGATGCAAGCCCCAATGCGGGACAGTGAAGGTGGTTGAAGCCCCAGGGGGAAAAAAAAATCCTCCTCCTCGTCTTCCTCTTCCTCCTCCTCCTCCTCCTCCTCCTCCTCCTCCCTCCTCCCTCCTCCCCCTCCTCCTCCTCCTCCTCCTCCTCCTCCTCCTCCTCCTCCTCCTTCTCCTCCTCCTCCTCCTCCTCCTCCTCCTCCTCCTCGTCCTCCTCCTCCCTCCTCCTCCCTCCTCCTCCTCCTCCTCCCTCTTCCGAGGCCCGGGGGCCAACCTTTCCCCAGGGCCCAGGGGCCAACCTCTCAGACCCCGCGCCGCTGTTTTTTTTTTGTTGCGGCCCCCGGGCCAGGCGTGGGGCATAGGAGAGGCCGAAATCACACCACAGAGAAAACCAGCGGATGGTTTGAAATGGGATCGATAAAGAGATCGATAAAGAGATCGACCAAGAACCCGGGAACCCGGAACCCACCGAAAGCGGACCGGAACCAATGACCAGGAACCTGGGAACCTAGAACCAGGAACCCAGGAACCCAGCCGGCCACCAAAATCGGCGGGAAACTTTCACCGAATCTTTAAATTTTTGCTAGGACCCCTTCAGTGCACGCACAGACTGGGGAATATGCAAAAACTCCAGTCTTGATATTTTCACAACACGGGAATGTCTGGGAACACGTGGGACCAGGGAGGGCCGAGTATCGAGCCGGAGGACTCGAATAGGGGATCGGCTACAGAATTGATTAACCCACAAGTTAACATTCGCGGCGAATTTACGTAAAGAAGACGTCTGATGTTCATGTGTACGGATCATTATTCGCATTTTCGCTCGACGAACAAATCAAGATTGGGATGAATAAATTCTGTAGTCGACTTCCGATTCGAAGGAGGTACCAGTCGAGCGCCTGGCCGAGCTGGCGGACCCGAAGGGCCGCGGCGGCCAAGCCAGTCGGGCGGGCACCGCGACTGGGGGTCGCTCGGTCCAGATCTGGGGGGGCACAGAACGATTCGGGTGGATGCTGACGGGAAGTCGATGATTTCCTCCGCCTCCTTCTCCTCCGCCTCCTCCTCCTCCTTCTCCTCCTGCTCCGCCTGCTCCTCCGCCCTCCTCCTCCGCCCTCCACCTCCGCCCTCCTCCTCCTCCGCCCTCCTCCTCCGCCCCTGCCCTCCTCCTCCTCCTCCTCCTCCTCCTCCTCCTCTCCTCCTACTCCTCGTGGGGGGGGGGGGGCAAATCGACAGGCTGCAGGAACGTGGCCCTGCAGGGCCCCCGGAGGCCCCCCTGAACTGTCACCGCGGCCGCCGCATGTGCTGGAACGTGGTGACGGCAAGAGGGGGACAGGCTCGGGAGGGGAGGCATCGAGCTGGAATCGACAATGCGTAGCTGATAGATCGTCGACGGGCCCCCAATAGTTAGCGACTCCACCCGTTCCTGGGTGGGGCGGCCTATTGAAGCGCGATTCGAGGTCGATGTATCCCCCCCTGTGCCTAGGGCAGCCTACTGAGATGATTACTGTGCTGCGAGAGCTTAGACGTGGTGTGGCGCCTCGGTAAAGACATGGTACACGTCGCACAGAACTATCATAAACCATGAGCAGTTAGAGTGTAACGCCCAACAACGACCAGTACACCAATGCTGTTTAGCAAAGCCCGGTGGTCACTTAGCATGTCTACATACATTCTAACATCGGTTATCGGATGTAGACATCATTTATTCTGTCATGGAAATACTGAAACCCAGCCAATGCTAAACATGACACCTGCTTAGTGGCAGGGGGGCAACAACAAACTCAGGTCGGTTGCAGGCAGCTAAAACAGCAGCGTGGGCAAGAAAACGCACAGATACATCAATGCGTTTTCGGAGTTTGGAACCGCAAGCGGAGGAGCTTTTTGAATGTTCCTCCTGTGGAGGAACAGGCCCGACTTAATGGTATCCGTTTTTTACCGCTTCATTGCTCGAGAGGCACTTTTTTCCGGAAGCGGGGAAAAAGCGGCCCTGCTCTGGAGCAATTTAAGATCCAGACCAGGGCAAGCCAGGCCCTGCAGGATCCTGCAAAATCCCGCAGGATCCTGCAGGATCCTCCGCCCAAGCCCGGGTCACAGCGACCCTGGCCCTGCAGGATCCTGCAAGCTCCGGCGCTCTGACTGACCCCCGTTTGCATTGGCCCCCGTCTCTTGAACCCCGAAGTGTCATCAGGAGGTAGATGCCGATGCCCACTACAGGAGGTTCTCGACCACAAAAAGCCTTCCACAAGAAACCTAACCCTGAGACCCCAGGACGTCCATTCCCCAATCAGAGCTTGCCTCTGTAGGGGTCTTAGCAGATTCATATGGTTAGGTGAACTTTGCCGCCGATATCAGCGGCCCGCCCGGGTGCACGGGTGCCCGGGTGCCTCATGGCCCTATAGCCCTGTACCCCTAGAGCCCTACAGCTCTATAGCTAACGGCCCTGTAGCCCTATAGCCCAAACGCCCTATAGCCCTATCGCCTTAGAGCCTTTCAGCCCTATAGCACTATAGCCCCATGGCCCTATAGCTCTATATGCCTATAGCCCTGTAGCCCCATCGCCCTATATTCCTATAGCCCTATAGCCCTATGGCCCTATAGCCCTATGGCCCCATAGCCCCATAGCCCGAGAGCCCTATAGCCCTACAGCTCTATAGCCCTGTGGCCCTATAGCCTCACAGCCCTATGCCCCTATAGACCTATAGCCATATGGCCCTATAGCCCTATAGTTCCATAGCCCTATAGCCCCATACCCCCATCGCCCTATAGCCCAACAGCCCTAAAAAGACTTTGATTGGGTTTTTTTCTCCAGTATCATTGATTTTTGGTATGGGGACGTCTCTTGTTTCCATCGTAGGTCCATCGACAGCAAAGAAATCCAGGGCACCCTGGAGGCAAGCAGGATGTCTCTTGGCATGGGTTTCCACTGTAGACCAGCCCTTGCACGAGGTACAGTGCAGCCTCATTCCTCCTCCTCCTCCTCCTCTCTCTTCTCCTCCTCCCCCTCCTCCTCCTCCTCCTCCTCCCCTCTCCTCCTCCGCCTCCTCCTCCTCCCCTCCTCCTCCTCCTCCTCCTCCTCCTCCTCCTCCTCCTCCTCCTCCTCCTCCTCCTCCTCCTCCTCCTCCTCCTCGAGGCAGGGGTCGCCGCAGCACGGGAATGACCAACGTTGAACGCCGCCGGGGAGCTCCACCCCGTCTTGCCGAAGGGGGCGGCGGACGCCCGCTTCGCGTGGCGGGAGCTGAACACGCGGTGTGGCGCACCCTGTGCCGTCAACAAGGGCTCCCAGCTTCGCGCTTCGCGCTGCGCGAAGCGCGAAGTGCGAATAACTTCGCGCTCTCGCGCCGCCTCCCAGGGGAGAAGAGGAGGAAGAGGAGGAATCGAAGCCGAACCGCGAAGCGCGAATAACTTCGCGCCCTCGAGGGCGCCCTTGCGTCAACATCATCGTCATCTGATGCAGCTGCTGCATCCTATCCTTGAGCCTCGCTTCGCATATGCGCAATGTTTTTCGATCATGCAGCTCCCATCGTACTTACAAAACCGCATCCCAGAACTGATTTCGAGCACCCGGAAAAAGTGTCGAAAGAAAGTCGAATGAGTGTCGAAACAGTGTCGGACGAGTGTCTCCCAGGGCCCGACACGTGAAAACCCTCGAGTTTCGGAACTTAATTAGTGCTCGAAACTCTTTCTGGCGATCAAGGCTAAAGCAGGTTGGAATAGCATAAACGAGAGCAGCATTCCGAACGCCGCCCAGCGACCAAAATTCTAATGGCCTGGCGAAAGAAATACACGCCGCGCCCAATCGCATGGGCCCCCTACGCGAACATCCGCCAGCGTGCCGTAAGCACCGAATGGAGTGTGCTCAAGACTCTTCGAGCTTGCTGCAGAGAATGTCGCCAATACTCCTTTGAGACGGCCCCAATGCTGAATTTCTGGGTGTTCTTGGGCGCGTCTGGGCGCTCCCAAAGTTTGTCGAATGACGTTTCCCGGACTAAAAACTCATGGGAACATATAAACATGTTTCAATGATTTCGGCCAGCTGGCCTCTTTTGGCTTGCCCCAGGGGGGCAAGAGGTCTGATAAGCAATAACAGTGCCCCTAACCCACTGGTGGGAGAGGGGAGGACCTAAACCACGAGAGCTAAAAGCCCCAAGGGATAGGTTTTTTTCCCCCAAGCATCCTGTGATGTTGGGTCCTCGTCTTGAAGAGACAGTGCCCCACGTTCTCACTCCTCCCACCGCTCCTTCCCCCCTCCCCTCATCATCATCATCATCATCATCATCATCATCATCATCATCATCATCATCATCATCATCATCATCATCATCATCATCAGCATCAGCATCAGCATCATCATCATCATCATCAGCAGCATCATCATCATCATCATCAGCAGCATTATCAGCATCATCAGCATCATCGTCGTCGTTATCAGCATCATCGTCACCAGTATCATCATTAACATCATCATCGTCACCAGCATCGACAGATTCGCCATCATCATCGCCGTCACCATCACCATCATCGCCACACATTTCGACACACCCCTCACACATTTCGTGGCCCCATAGGGAGCTCCACCGAAGACCACAGTTTCGGTGCCCACAAGCGTCTGCCACGCCAATTTCGGCGCACCCATCACGCGGATCGTGGCCCCATAGGGAGCTTCAAGGCCCCAGTGGCAGGATTCGCATGCACACACCCCTCACACGTTTCGTGGCCCCACAAGGAGCTCCACCGAAGGCCCAAATGGCGAGGTTTGCATGCGGTTCCACCCAAATTCTGGCAGAACCCTCACACGTGTTGAACCCCATAAGGAGCTGCACCGAAGGCTCCAGTGGCAGGGTTTGCATGCGGTTCCACCCCCATGTCGGCACACCCCTCACACGCTTCGTGGCCCCATAGGGAGCTCCACCGAAGGCCCCAGTGGCAGGGTTCGCATGCAGTTCCACCTAGATTTCGGCACACCCCTCACACGTTTCGTGGTCATATAGGGAGCTCCACCGAAGGCCCCAGAGGCAGGGTTTGCATGCAGTGCCACACGCATCGTGGCCGAATAGAGGGCTCCCCCGAGGGTCCCAGTGGCAGGGTTCGCATGCGGTTCCACCTTCATTTCGGCACACCCCTCACACGTTTCGTGGCCCCACAGGGAGCTTGACCGCAGGCCCCAATGGAAGTGTTTGCATGCGGTTCCACCTTCATTTCGGCACGCCCCTCACACGTTTCGTCGGGAGCTCCACGCCCCAGTGGCGGGGCTCGCATGCAGTTCCACCCCCAATGTCCGCACACCCCTCACACGTTTCGTGGCCCCATAGGGAGCTCCACCGCAGGCCCCAGTGGCAGGGTTCGCACGCGGCTCCACGCCTGATTTCGGCACGCCCCTCACACGTTTCGTCGGGAGCTCCACGCCACAGTGGCAGGACTCGCATGCGGCTCCACACCCGATGTCGGCACACCCCCCACACGATTCGTGGCCCCAGAGGGAGCTCCACCGAAAGCCCCAATGGCATGGTGCGCACGTGGTTCCTCGCCCATTCTCCACACCCTTCACAGATTTCGTGGCCCCGCAGGGGAGCCTACGGAAGGCCCCGGTGGCTGGGGTTCGCATGCGATTCAACCCCCATTTCGGCACGGATCGTGGCCCCGCAGGGAGCTCCACCGAAGACGATACTCACAAGTGCGGCACCCACCGCTGCATACTATTGGGTCTTACGCCAGGCTACTTTTGTGCAGATCTATTAGGCCAAACCGCACAGATGTATGATCCCTAATGCGAAGACGGGGACCTAAGTGAGGCCACGTCTTCATCGTGTTCTAAGTGTTAGGGGTTCGTTCGTTCCCGATGAAGGTTGACGCGCCAAATTTGAAAGGTTCCCAATAACGGCCTCGGCCAGTCCCGTCGACCTCCTGGAAGGCCGCATCAAAAGGTATCAAGGGTTTCCACGACGTCTGAGGGAACGCATAGCCCAATGGCTTGGCCATACTTTGCCCAACTTTTGACCACAGACGGCCAGACCTACGACAGAATAACATCCTTCGAGAACATCAGACCCTCCGCCGGCCAAACTGAAGAACACTCGAGGGTGCCCTGCCCCAGGATGCACAAAAACATCCAACAAGCACAACGAACATTAAGGTACCCTCCCCGAACCGACCTCGATCTTATACCTCGGTCCGACCGTAGCCCAATGGCTTGGCCAGACTTCGGCCCAACATTTGACCACTTCCACAGGGCAGGGGGGGCAACGGTGGTTCGTTGCAGGCGCCTTCGATGCGACTCCGCTCGCCCGCGCGCGGTCCCGCTTCCCGAGCCGGCGAGGGATAAGCACGCGCCCCGCGAGATCCAGAGCGCAGCTCGCTGGAAAGTCTCCGCGGCGCTTGGATTAGGTCGGGCATGCCCTCCCCTACAGGGGGATTCTGGGCGAAAGATTGAAATTACCTCAAAAATGATCCCCAAATGATCAAGAACAGTAAAAAACATCGCCCCCAGATCCCAGATTATGTTAATCTACAAAAAAATTGAATACTCCTCCTGGAGGGGGACAGGCCCGACGTAACGCCTGGACGCAGAGCTGCGTCTCGCTCCCTCGGGTGGACCCGCCCCCCCGCGCTCTCCTCGCCCCCCGCCCCTCCGCGAGCAGCGCGCGTCCGTGCGCCGCGCCCGCCAAGAGGGAGCGCAGCGCTCGGGAGCCGTGCGCGCGGCGCCGGGTCACGAGCCGGTGCGGTCGGACCCTGGGCTTAAATCGGGCGTGCCCCCCTACAGGGGGACTGTGGGCGAAAAATAAAACATATTGAAACATGCTCCCAAATGGTCAGACAAGTTGTGAAAAATAAGTCCCCTGACTATTTTTGACTATTTCTGAATGTTCCTCCTGTAGAGGGACGGGCCCGACTTAACCCTGGGCCAGAATCGGGTCGGGCACGTTCCCCTACAGGCAGATTTTCTGAACGAGCAAATTAAACACAGTCAAACAATGCCCCCCCAAAAGGCCCAACAGTGGTAACAAACATCGTCCCTGGACTGTTTTTGTTGGACTGTTTTGGGATTTCCCCCTTCTAGAGGGACAGGCACGACTTAAGAATAGCATCCTTCAGAGCATGAATAGAGGCAGAAAGTCCACCCCGATAATAACTACCCCGACACGCGAAGCCGTTTAGTAAACGCACCCCAGGAAGGAGCCAAACGGGGCAGGGCTGTTTAGTGCACGCCCAAGGCCGTCTAGTAAGCGCCAATTGACAGGTCCCGGTGGTGTTCCCTCCCATGAATGAAACCCTCCGTCGGCCAAAACGATTCTGGCGAAGGACCCGCACATACGGCAGGTTCGTGTCGTGTCGACTTCGGCGTTGGTTTCTGACACCGAGGGGATCGTTCAAAGTTGAACGATCGGCCGATTCCGAAACATCAGATCGTTCATCATCGACCGACTCTAGGTCGCCGGCGGCGTTCAACGTTGAATGCCGGCGGCGGGGTCGCCGCTGGTCGACACGACGCAAACCTGCCGTATGCAGTTGCGCATACCGCCGCTGTGAGGACTGCCCTCGGTGGAGCTCCCTACGGGCACGGAGCGCGCAAAGGGTGCGCCGCACTGGGCTGGGGCCACCATGCGGGCGCTGCGGCTGGGGCCTTCGGCGGAGCCCCCCAGCAGG
>CAUYUJ010002058.1:160801-168301 GCA_963575745.1 Prorocentrum cordatum | reverse complement strand
ACGTCGGGCTGCCGCACCGCCAGTAATAGTGCTGGTGGGTGCCGAAACAGGTCGTGTCGCCGCAAAGCTGGCAATGCGGAGTGTCCGCCTGGCCCGAAGAGAAAAGGGCCTCCTGCGAAGGGAAACCGCCCAACACCGCCTTCTTGACCGCGTCGGCATGGTGTTGCAGCCACCCGTCCTGCTTGCGCCGCTTGACCAACTGCCTCGCTGGGGTGAGCCACGGCGCTGGCAGGAGCGCAGCCCGCTCGGGCTGAGCCGCGGCCCACTGGCACAGGGCTCTGGAACGGGCGGCCAAAAGCACGGCGGCCTCGACCGACTTGGGGCAAATCTGCAGTAGATCAAGATGGACGTCCCCTCCTTGGAGCACCCCGCCACGTGGGGGCAAGACAATCTCGAAGGCTGACGGCATGCTCCAACCATGGGCTCGAACTGTGACTGAGGTGGCCCCCGCTGGGCCGCGCACCACTGACCACAACTCCTGAGCGTCGGCGTCCATGTACAGCGCGAGCTGTTGCTGCACTCGGGCCCATGCTGTGGCCTGCGCACGCCGCCCCTCTGGGTGGTCCCAAGCTTCCCTCGCCCAAGCCAGCAGCGGTGCTAGAACGAGGGTGTCGGCGCAACTGGGGTCGAGGCCGTCGTGCAAGACTCGGGAGGTAAAAGCTGTGGCGCCCCTGCGGACGGCCCGATCCTTCTGCTGGATGAAACGCACGATGGGCCTGGGCGTGCCGCGGACACGGGCGCCGTAGGCGACCGAGGCTCCGAGGCCCTGCCGCACGACCATCTTGAGCTTGCCCCCGCGTGCACGAGGAAGGCCGCGGATCTTAGGCCAACGCTGCTTGGCTATCTTGAGCCGCGCGTGTCTGACTGGGGCTGACTGGTTCTCTGTCTTGACGCTGGGACCGTAGTCGATGCCGAGCCACCGCTCGGAGGTGCTGGGCGGTACTCCCAGGACGGCCATGGCCTGCGTCAAGCCTGAAGACGGAGTGGCCGTTTGCAGGAAAGAGCACTTGCCTCTCGCCCCGTCCCGCGCTCGGGCTACCTCCAGGCCCAAGGACTCCAGCATCCAAGACAGCAAGCGCGTGGCCTGCGGCAGCATGTGCAAGACGCGCGCCTCGGTGGACATGACCCGCAGGGCGATGTCATCAACGTACAAATAGATCGTGAGGCGGAAAACCCTCAGCAGGTCGTCGAAGCACAGCGTGAGGTAGAACCTCAGGAAGGTGGGCGCGAAACGGCTGCCCGCTGGGAGCGCTGTGGAGGACAGGACCTCCGCCGAGCAGGCCTCCCCGAGACGAATGACACGGCCAAAGGCGAAACTTTCCAGGGCGAGCGCGACCACCTCCAGCGGGCCGCCCCACCAAGCTGCTAGCCACCACATACGCTCATGCGGAACCTTCCCATAACACTTGGCGAGGTCCGCCAGCATCGTGGCCGCACGTATGCCTGTGCCCAACACGAGCTCGTCGTCCAACAAAGCTTTCCACAGCGCACGCTCCGATGATTGGCCCGCCGCCGTGTAGTCGTAGCTCCTGGGGTGCGCCGCCAACCAGCTCCTGATGGTGGGCAGCTGCCACGCCTCCCAGATTCGGCAAGGGCCAGGTAGAAGAATGATGGGTCGGCCCCCTCCATCGAGCTTCCCGATGATGAAAACGAGCAGGAGGTGGACCTGGGACGGCCACCGCCCCAGTTGTTGGCACCAGGCCAGCAATGACGCGAGCACCGAGAGCGTGCCGTCCGTGAGGTAGGCCCAAAGCTTGGGTTGCCATCCGTCCACGCCGATCCCCGTCTTGGCCCTGAAACGCTGGGCCAAACCGCGCAGGTGGTGAGGGCTGGGCGGCGTGACGGCGACTTGCTGGAGGCCCCTCCACGGCTTGGGGAAACCTGAGCCAGTGGCCCAGACCTTCGACCAGTCGTGCAACTCCTGGTCCACGGCGGCCTGAGGCGCCGCTGGGAGCAGCTCCTTGGAGATGCTGCCCTTGGGAGCCTGCCAAGCCTGGCGCCACTTGGTGACCCTGTGGAGGAGCCCCTGCGAGCCTGGGAAGTCGTCCTCTAACCGCTGCTTGAAGGAATCTCGTCGTTCCTTGCCGATCTGCCACTCCAAGTACGAGGCATACTGACTGCAGCTGAGGCGCCAAGCCGAGAGCTCCTGCAAGTCTTCATAGCCGCGGTCCCGAGACGTGAAAACCTCGAAGAACTCCTGCAGCTCAGCCACGCCTTCTAACAGCATGTGGTGCCTGAAGCGGTCACGCAACTTGCGGATGGAGGCGTGCCGCTGCTGGTGCAACGTGGTGAGGGCCAGGTCGGAAGCGCCCGTGTAGCTGAAAAGCTTTACTTCAATGATGCCCAGCCAAGCCAACTCGTTGGCAAACCACCTCCAACGCTTGGCCTCCCCGTACGAAGCGATGGCCTCGGTGTGGGTCGGGAGCAACGGGCACTTCCTGAAGCGCGGTGGTCCCCCACGCCCTCGGCATTGATCGGCTTGCCGACTGCTGGGGTCCAACCCACCTTCTGGATCAGCTCCTCCTCGGCGGCGTGGCAGAAAGCCTCCCAGGTGTCGTCCAGGAGCTCCTGGGTAGGCACCGCATCGGGGTCGAAACCTGCAGGCACGTCTGGGCACGAGAGATCGAAGTGCCTCGGCTTGACTCCTGGGATCGGGAACTTGTGGGGTCGGATGAGCTTGGTGTAGGTAAAGGCCGACCAAGGCTGCTGAAACTCGACCCATGTGGCTCTATGAGGGTGGTAGACCGCGTCGTCGTCAATGCGAGCTGGGGAAATATTGGCAGCCAAACTGGAGTGCATCCAGAAATAATCGATCACGCGCTCACCGTGCGGGGAGCGGTTGGTGCCCCCTTCCCCTTGCCACGCTACGACGCGGCCTCTGAGCTGGTTGTTCCACGGCGAACGCTCCAAAGCGTCAGGTAGATTCTCCCAGTCCGCGATGACGATCCAGGGCAGCTGGAGCTGGACTGCCCACCCCGTGATAACTGACAGGAGAGCTGAATTGCCCACAGACGCCAACTTCTGACCAGTGAAGCAATACGCACAGAAAACCAATAACTTGCCGATGCCCTTGGCCTCGAGGGTGGCCATCAGGAGCCTGCCTGCACAACCTGGGGGAGATATGTCCCAGTGTCGCTGTCCAGATGCAAGAGTGACGCCGACGCAGGCAGGCATCGCCAGCAAGACGCCCGCCGAGGCCCCTCCATTCGGGCCGTCCGTCGCTGGCGTGGGCAGGGCCCTCCAGCCCAAGGGCAGCAGGGCCCGTGCGCTCTCTTCGGCCCATAAACGCCGCTTGCCGTGCTCCTGGAAACCGATGATCGGAATCTTGCCCTCGGTGAGCTGCTGGTGTGCCGCGCCGTGGAGGTAGCCCACAACGTTGCCCCAGCTGAGGCTGGCATTGACGCTGTGGAAGGTGAAGCGCCTGTGGCTCCGCTGTCGACGCTTGCCTCTGCGGGCTCCTGCTGCTGAGGGTCGATACTTGGCGACGTCGCACTGGGGCTTTGCCGGAGTCCCGCTGCAGGTGGACTGGCCGCCAACACTGCCGACACTGACGTCCCCGCCCTCGGTAGGGTGTGCCACAGTCTCATGGGCCATCTCGATGATGTTAGGCTGCCCAGGGCCGCAGTGGCTTTCCCCAGATGAGACAGCTGAGCCTGCAGAAACAAAAACTGACGTAAGCAACGCCTGACTGCCTCCGTGGGCAGAGCCACCAACACCTGCTGGAACAACTGGGTCCGAGAAACCACCATCTGACGTAAATTGCGCCTGAGGGCCTCCAGCGGCCAAGAAAGCCCCGCCTGTGGGAGCAGCAAAGCCCGAGCAACCACCAACTGGCGCAAGCTGCTCCTGAGTGCCTCCAACGGCGACAGAGAAACCATCTACAGTTGAGGCATCTGAGCCAGAGGGGCCACGGCCTGACGTAAGTTGCACCTGGGTGCCTCCAGCGGCCAAGAAACCACCATCCGTGGAAACTGTAAAGCCCGAAACACCACTGACTGAAATAAGCTGCGCCTGGGTGCCACCATCGGCGGCCGAGAGACCATCGCCCGTTGAAACAGCTGAGCCAGAGAAACCACCAACTGACGTAAGCTGATCTGGGCTGCCTCGGACGGCAGAGAGACCACCAGCTGAAATACATGGGGCAGCTCCTCGGCGCTCGTCCGTGAGGTTGCACGCGGCTGGGGTGGGAGTGAGCTCGGTGCATTCAACGGGCGAGGCAGAGCAACACAGCGGCTCCTCCGAGGTCCCAGTCGAGGTGGATGGGCCGAGGTCGGCCTCCAGCACCTTCGCGGCGCACAACCTCCAGCAGTGGATGCGGTCGTCGAAGTAGACGGTGGGGGCCTGCGTTCCCGACGTCGCCTGGGACTGGCGGTCGAACCACCGCTCCGCGGCTGACTGGGCGCGGTCCTGCTGAGCCGCCTCACGCTCGAAAGCATCCTGATTAGCCACTTGCAGATGCTCCAGCCACTGCCGCTGGAGGCGCCTGGCATCCCCTCCACGGTTCCAGGCTTCGTCACCCAACTCCCGTGCAATCCTCATGCGCTCGGCAATTCGGGATCCGCTGCCCGTGGTGGCTGCCAGGTCGTCCAGCATGGCTGTGTACTCCCCAGAGCCCAGCTGGTGGAAGATGTACGGCGCGCAGAAGGAGCCCCAGTGCCTGCGGTCCTGAGCCGTGGTCCCCAGCGACGGGGTAGGGCGCCAGTGCCGAGCCATGCGGCGCATACGCGTGGCCAGGATGGCCCGCTCCCGCCTGCCTAGGCGGACGAGTCTGGGCTCTCGTGGCTTGGCCTCTGGCGGCGCATCAGGTCCCCAGGTCTGGGCCTTACGCATCTGCGTCCCCAGCTGGAACGGCGGCTGCTGCTTCCAAGTCCCGCCTGAGCTGAGCCAACTTGGCTGCGCCATCGGGGCCGCGGAGGCTGGGTGGCTCTGGAGGGTGAGCAACAGGAGGCCGAGCAGGGGCCTCAGGCTGCCCAGGGGTGGGGGCCTGGGCTGGGGCCGCGGCGGCCGCTGGGGCCTCCGCGGGGCCTGCTGCCGCAGGGCCTGCGGCTGGCGCCTGGGCTGGCGTCTGGTCTGCTGCTCCTGCCGCCTCGGTGCGAGGCCGCTTGCGCCTGGCCAGCAGCTGCTGGTGCTTGGCGTCGATCTCGCTGCGCCTCTGCTCCAGCTGCGTCTTGGCCTCACCGAAGGTGGTGCGCACGTGCTGCTTGACTTGCTCGACGAAGCCTTCCAGGGACTTGTTGAACTCCTCGCGCTCCGTGTCGGTGATGTCCAGGTCGGGGTCGTCCAGCCTGAAGGCGTCGCCTGCCTCGACCTGGAAGTCTTCCGCCAAAAGCGCCGTGACGTTGAGGCCCACGGCAGGCTGAGCCTTGGCGCCAGGCTCCTGCGCCTCCTGCGCCTGCACCTGGACGCCCTTGGGCGCTGCTGCCTTGTAGGCCTCCTCCACCTCCACGTTGCACGCCAGGACGAGCTCACCAGCACGCACCTCCTCCTCTCGGCAGGCCTGGAGCCACTGCTCGGCGTCGTGGACCTGCTGGGACTTGGAGAGGAAGGCGGCTTGAGCCCGCCGCTGCTTGGCCTGGGCGCGGTTGAGGGCCACATCTGGCAACACCGTGGCCGCAACGGGCGGTGGTGCGACTGCCATCTTGATGGCCTCGAGCTGCTGGCCGTGCTCGGGATGCCTGGCCGCCAACGCCGCGAGGCACTCTGCATCCGACGGCGGGGCGGGCTGCGGTGGCGGTGCCTCGTACCCGAACCAGTCGTCAGAGTGCCGCACCCACGGCTCGCGCGCGAATGACCACGCCGATGCCCGTAGCTGCGGAGGCTCGTCCACTGCGGCAGGCTTGAGCGGCTTCTTGCAGTTGTAGCACTCCACCCTGGCCTTGAAGTTCCACTTGTACGAGCAGTTCGCACAGCGGACGTAGTCCAGGGGGTTGGCTCCGCTCGCGTTGGTCTTGCCTGCCTTGCCAACTCCTTTGCTCTTGCCCTTGCCGCCGCCGCCCTTGGCCCGCGGCTCAGACCTGGCCCTCTGCGAGGCACTGGACATGGCGAGTGGGCAGCGCACAGCCTACCCCTTGCCAACACACGAAACAAAACTGTCGGGCGGAGAAGCCCTGGCACTGGCCGCGGACTAGCGGTATCCACTCGTTCCCCTGTGGAACAAATCATCTTGAGCCAAAATGGCTACGTGTGTGTGTGTGTGTGTGTGTGTGTGTGTGTGTGTGTGTGTGTGTGTGTGTGTGTGTGTGTGTGTGTGTGTGTGTGTGTGTGTGTGTGTGTGTGTGTGTGTGTGTGTGTGTGTGTGTGTGTGTGTGTGTGTGTGTGTGTGTGTGTGTGTGTGTGTGTGTGTGTGTGTGTGTGTGTGTGTGCGTGTGCGTGTGTGCGCATGTGCTGTGGCATGGCACGGGAAATGACGCCAGCGCTGCAGCGGGAGCACGAGTTGAAACGGGCGGAAACACGGAAATGAGGCCAGCGCTGCAGCGGGAACACGATTCGGAACGAGCGGAAGCACGGAAATGAGGCCAGCGCTGCAGCGGGAGCACGATTCGGAACGAGCGGGGCCCGAAAATGAGGCCGGCGCTTCGGCGAGAGCAGCATTTTGAAAAAAATACAAGCGAAAACCCGTTTCCCGGGAATCCTGTGTAAAAAACACTACGCGGGGGGGGGGGTCGGATATCTTCGGGACGCCATCAGGGGAAGTGGGAGAATATTTTCATATTGTGGAATTGTGGAGGAGGGGGAGGAGGACGAGGAGAAGGGGGAAAGGGAGGAGGACGAGGAGGAGGAGGAGGACGAGGAGGAGGAGGGGGAGGAGAACGACGAGGAGGACGAGGAGGGGGAAGAGCAGGAGGAGGAGGAGGAGGAGGAGGAGGAGGAGGAGGTGAAGAGCTTCCCCCAGGGCGCCTAACTTCGCGCCTCGCGCTGCGCGAGGTGCACAGAGCTTCGTGCTCTCGCGCCGCCCCCCAGGGGAGAAGAGGAGGAGCACCCGGCGCCGAAGCGCGAAATCGCGAGCATCGGGCCCCTATATCGGCAATGAGTGGACGATTGGGGGTCGATGCGTCCCCCTATGTGCGTATCCCCCCCGTCTCGTTGCCCCTGCTCCCGTTCTCGCTTCCCCCCTGTAGAAGAAGAACAACAACCACGTAAGCATAATCTTTTGGCGCTGCGCGCGGATTTCTTGGATTCGCGCTGGACCCCCCTCCCTGGCGCGCGGAGCGCCTCCGGGGCTGCGCCGGAGGCGCCGCCGGGGGGGCGAGGCGCGGATCCAAGAGATCCGCGCCTGGCGCCCAAAGTTTTGTGTTCGTGCGGTTTTTTCTCTTCCCCCCCCCCTGGCCATCGCTCGGACGTCCATTCCCTGTGTTTTTTTCGGTTTCGTGCGTGGCTCTTTTTTTCCGCCAGATGATCCAGGATGCTCCTCGATGGTCCCCGCCGAAGGAAAACTGCACACGCCCGAGCGATGCCGAGCCCCTCGCTCGCCGCCGAGGCGAGGCGGGTCCTCCTCGGCCC
>CAUYUJ010002058.1:150801-155801 GCA_963575745.1 Prorocentrum cordatum | reverse complement strand
CGTCGTAATCTTGATTGCCTGCGGAATGACTCTTTTACATGTGGTGAAACAGATTCCAAGAACATGCCGCATGCCTTGAGCCAATACGCCAACTGGAGGCCCGAACCAGGAGTGATCCCTGACCCACCCCTGCCTGACCCTGATTAGAAACAATTTCCTTTGGATTCTGGAACGCTTGTTATTTGTACGGACGGGGGTGTGGGGCGTGGCGAGGCCCGACAGGAAATCTAGACATCGCGCGAACGCCCCAGCGCTGCTGGAGATGGCGGCGGGAGAGGGATATCATGTTGGGCGCCCGAATTATCCGGGGTAACTCGAGCCCAGGGTAGCTCGGGTTTGGTTTCCGAACAACGAACCCGAGTTAGCCCTGACCCGAATTACCACCGATGATTCGGGGCTCTGACCATTGAGCTGGGACCGACCGTCCCGGCATTCCTATAGTCCTACCACGAAGCTTTCTTAGAACCCAAAAATGTTCGAAGAACATCAACAATGTTCTTAGCATAAACCCAATGTGATCAAACAAGACAGGCTCAGCCAGAAATGTTCTAAGAACATTTCGTGGAGACTACGAACGGTTATTAGAACATTGTTTGGTAGGGCTATAAGCGAGCAGGGACGCTTCGCCACTTGAGACCATGCACGTAGCCTTGCCAATCATCTGAATGCAAACGTGCCCTGCCCAGGGCGCGTGCGCAGGCGCGCGCCTCTCCGGCGACTCCGCCGGCGACTCCGCCGACGCGGCTGCCGTCGAGGGCGCCTCGTGCAGGCGCGCTGGCGCCGGCACCGAAGACACCGTCGCAGTCGCTGGCACCGCCGCCACCCGGACAGCTAAAGCAGAATTATTTACCCCAAAGGCAAAACCCCAAGCAGGGGATGGTTTGATCGATAAGGAGATCGACAAGGAACACGGGAACCCGAACCCCCCGAACTCGGCCCGAAACCAATGACCAGGAACCCGGGAACCTGCAACCGAACCCGGGAACCCAGCCGGCCACCAAAATCGGCGGGACACTTTCGCCAAACCTTTCAATGTCCGCCAGGACCCCTTCAGTGCAAGCACCGATTGGGAAATTACCTTAGCCAGGTGACCCAATGGTAGCAAATGTGAAGAGGCGGGTGGAGTAGGAGGTCGGCTAGAGACACGTTCATTCCCAAGTGCTCCCAGGGACTCCCTGGAAAGATGGACAGGGGTGCTAGCACAGCCAAGCGCACCTCAAAACCTGACCGCACAAGAACGGGAAGCGCCGTTTTTGCTCATAGCAGTGTTTGTCGTCAAAGCTCTGGACGCCAGCGTTCGTACTGGGAGCTCTGGCGTTCGAAGCTGCCCACGTCATCGTTCGTAATGGAGCCTTGGGATGTCGTGGTCGGTCTGTCGTAGGCCTCTTACAAGCAATTATGAAGCCTCTTGGGGGCCGTTTCTTGGGGCCGTCTTGGGGGCCTCTTTGGGGCCTCTTGGGGGCCTCTTGGAGCGTCTTGGGGGGCTCTCGGGGGCCTCCTGGACCCTCCGGGGGGGCACTTGGGGCCGAGGACCCGAAAAGTCCGTTCGTACCTCGTCTGGGCCCCCTCTAGGAGCCATATTGACGGCCTCTTGGGCCGCCGCGAAGCCTCTTGGGGCCGTCTTGGGGCCGCCTTGGGGCCTTCTGGTGGTGCCTTCTTGGGGCCGTCGTGGGGGCCTCTCTGGGCCGTCTTGGGGCGATCTTGGGGGCTTCTTGGGCCGTCTTGGGGCGATCTTGGGGGCCTCTTGGGTCGTCTTGAAGCGTCGGGAAACGGAAAAGGCGAGAACCCCAAAAACCTTCAAAAACTATTCAAAAATCATAGAGAATTAAGCCCCTGAACCAACGGTGCACGCCGGAGGCGCTTCGACTTGGGGCCATCTTCGCTTCTCTTGGAGCGCTCTTGGGCTGTCTTGGGGCCTCTTGGGCGCCTCTGGGGCCGTCTTGGAAACCTCTTGGAGCGCTCCGGGGCCGTCGTGGAGGTCTCTGGAGCCGTCCTGGGCCGAAAAAGCCGCCAACTTGGTCCCTGGAGGGTGTGTCTTCGGAGCCTTGGTGTGAAGCGCTTTTTACGTTGCCGCTCGCTCTGGGAGCCCTGGTGTCGAGAATTGTTCACGTCACCGTTCGCTCGTCGGAGCCTTGATGTCACGAGCTTGTCACGTCACCGGTCGCTCTTGGGAGCCTTGGTGTGGAGAGCTTTTTGCGTTACCGATCGCTCTATCATGTGGCGTCTATGGGCCTTCTTGGGGGTCCTTTTGAGGCCCTTTGGGGGCCCTCTGGGACTGTTTTGGGGCCCTCTTGGGCCGTCTTGGGGCCCTGTTGGGCCGTGTTGGAGACTCTTGGACGCCTTTGGCCGTCTTGGGGCTCTCTTGGCGGCCTCTTGGGGCCCTCTTGGGTGGCTCTTGGGGCTCTCCTGGGGCTCTCTTGGGGCTGTCTTGGGGTCCTCTCGGGCCGTTTCGGGGCCCTTTTGGGTTGTGTCGGGGCCTTTGAGGGCTCTTTGGGGCCGTTTTGAAGCCCTCCAGGAGCGACTCGAAGATAATGCCGGTTCGGAGTTCTCTCCGGAGCCGATTTTTCGAGGATGACTGGAGCGAAACGGCCATTTTTCCGCAATTTTCCGGAACCTGACCGGACAAGAACGGGAAGCGCCGTTTTTTATCCACCACGTGCGTCAGAGACCGTATTGGCGAGAACGTCAGAGAAACCCATAAACGCAACAAAACAAACTAAATGATGGCCTGCCGCGCTAGTCTGTCGAGGTGGTCTGCTGCCCTGGCCACATCATGGTGTCGACACCGTGCTTGTCTCTCGGCCACGCGGGCCCCCACCCGTTGTCGCCCAGCCTATTTTTTCTGTTCCAGCCTGTCTTGTCTTTTGTTTGTCCGTCGTCGTCGTCGCGTGCCTTTCCTTTGTCGTGGTCGTCGTTTTCATTATAATCGTCCGCTGTTGCCGTTCTCGCTGTCGCCGTCGTTATCATTTTATGATTGCGGTCGTTTTTCTGATTGTTTTTTTGTTGTTGGATTCCGTGTTCGGTTGGTTTTTGTGTTATGTTTGTGGTCGTTTTCTGTCATCGTTTTTTGTCGTAATTTTCGAGATCGTTATTGACGAAGACGACGACGACGACGACGACGACGACGACGACGACGACGACGACGACGACGACGACGAGCAGGAAGACCCGTGCCGGCTGGCTCGGGGTGCCCGCGTCCCTCTGCTGCCGCAGGCCTCCGCCAGCG
The DNA here is from genome assembly GCA_963575745.1 of Prorocentrum cordatum. NCBI lineage: Eukaryota > Dinophyceae > Prorocentrales > Prorocentraceae > Prorocentrum > Prorocentrum cordatum. Next base: position 152,575 of record CAUYUJ010002058.1, on the reverse strand, counting down.
AGTTCCGAAGTGCGGGCCCGTACCCCTTAGTTAGAGAAAATTAAGCCCCAGAGCCAACGGTGCACGCTGGAGGCGCTTCCCGTCATCCTCGAGTTCGTCTGGAGGCCGTCTCGAGGCCGTCCTGAGGACATCCTGGGCCGTCCTGGCGGCACCGCGGGTCGTCTTGGGGGCCGTCCTGGAGGCTCTTTGGGTTCTCTTGGGCCGTCTTGGGACATCTGTGTGGTCTGCCGTGCTCCTGTGCGGTCTGCCGTGCTCCTGTGGTCTGCCGTGCTCCTTTGGGGTCTGCCGTGCTCCTGTGGAGTTTGCCGTGCGAACGTGTGGTCTGCCGTGCTCCTGTGTGGTCTGGCGTGCTCCTGTATGGTCTGCCGTGCTCTTGTGTGGTTTGCCGTGCTCCTGTGTGGTCTGCCGTGCTCCCGTGGGGTCTGCCGTGTCCTGTGTGGTCTGCCGTGCTCCTGTGTGGTCTGCCGTGCTCCTGTGTGGTCTGCCGTGCTCCTTCTTGGTCTGCCGTGCTCATGTGCGGTCTGCCGTGCTCCTGTGCGGTCTGCCGTGCGAACGTGTGGACTGCCGTGCTCATTTGGGGTCTGCCTTGCTCCTTTGTGGTTTGCCGCGCTCCTGTGTGGTCTGCCGTGCTCCTGTGTGTCAGGCAGCAGCAGACCAGGGCTGAGGGAAGGCTGGAGCAGTGCTCTGGTGGTCCATCACCCGCCCAGCTCCGTCCCCTCCCACTCTGGACCGATCTTGCGGGAAGCTGGCTTGTGGCAGCGCATCGCGCGTCCATAGCGTTCGTGTGCTTGCTTTTACCTCCTTTAATGTCTGCTCCACCTCTCCTTGAGACGCAGAAGCCTCCGAGCGCCGGGAGCAGAAATGATGCACTTTCGAAAAATCTGTTTGGATGAGTTTTGTTAGCGCGGCCTCGGAATTCAATTTTTCCGGCGACGGCCAGAGCCGACGCCAGCGCTGGATCCGGCTCGGCCGCCAGCCCAGGTGCCGGCCCGGGCGTTCGGTTCGAGCGCCGGCCTGGGTGCCGGAATCGGCCCGGAAGGGGTTCCAGGGCGCCGGGAGCAGAAAATCAATATTTTCGAAAGAAAAATATGTCTTGGAGTGGCCTTTTTTCCGCACCGCCTCGGAATTCAATTTTCCGGCGCCGGCCGGCGCCGGAACCGGCCCGGGCGCTGGCCCGGGTGCTGGCCCAGGCGTTCGGCTCGAGCGCCGGCCGGGTGCCGGAAGCGGCCCGGAAGGGGTTCCCGGGCGCCGGGAGCAGAAAATCAATATTTTCGAAAGAAAAATATGTCTTGGAGTGGCCTTTTTTCGGCACCGCCTCGGAATTCAATTTTCCGGCGCCGGCCGGCGCCGGAACCGGCCCGGCGCGCTGGCCCGGGTGCTGGCCCGGGCGTTTGGCTCGAGCGCCGGCCCGGGTGCCAGAAGCGGCACGGAAGGGGTTCCCGGGCGCCGGGAGCAGAAAATCAATATTTTCGAAAGAAAAATATGTCTTGGAGTGGCCTTTTTTCGGCACCGCCTCGGAATTCAATTTTCCGGCGCCGGCCGGCGCCGGAACCGGCCCGGGCGCTGGCCCGGGTGCCGGCCCGGGCGTTTGGCTCGAGCGCCGGCCCGGGTGCCGGAATCGGCCCGGAAGGGGTTCCAGGGCGCCGGGAGGAGGAAATCAATATTTTCGAAAGAAAAATATGTCTTGGAGTGGCCTTTTTTCGGCACCGCCTCGGAATTCAATTTTCCGGCGCCGGCCGGCTCCTGTGTGGTCAGCCGTGCTCCTGAGGCGTCT
>CAUYUJ010002058.1:65784-150701 GCA_963575745.1 Prorocentrum cordatum | reverse complement strand
CTGTGAGAGGACCCCAACTTAAGGGAGCCCATGGCTCCAATGGGCATCAGAGAAAACGTTTCCGAGGCGGTTGTTTACCTGCCTGCTCTCACCGCCACCGTCATCACCTGCAGCAACAACATCAGCACCACAATCTCCAGCGACAGCACTATAGCAGCAGCGGCAGCACCATCAGCACCACCACCACTGTCAGCATCAGCACCAGCAGCAGCATCGGCAGCAGCACTATCAGCAGCACCAGCATCACCACGATCAGCAGCAAACGCATTAGCAGCATCACCAACACCAGCAGCACGAGAACCATCACCGCCAGTAGCAGAAACACCAGCAGCACCATCACCAACAAAAACAGCAATACCAGCACCAGCAGCAGCACCAGCAGCAGCACCAGCAGCAACGCGAAAACCATCAACGCCATCAGCAGCAGAATCAGCACAACCAGCAGCAGCACCACCAGCAGCAACACCACCAGCGGCAATAACACCAGCAGCAGCACCAGCAGCACCTGCCCAGCAGCAGCACCACCACCAGCACCAGCAACATCACCAGCAGCACGAGAACCAGCAACACCAGCAACATCACCAGCAGCAGCGGCAGTGCCAGCAACAGCAACAGCACCCGTAGCAGCATCCGCACCCTTCGCTATACCACAGATATCTCAATTCAGCGGTATTGCCCGCGCTGTCGCACTATGTGGGTTTATTCAGCCCTTCTCCCGTCAGCTCTCCAGGAGATCGTTCCTGGATGGGCTGGTGGAGATACGCACAGCGTCAATAATTGGCAATATACGTAGATCGGTCTTCGCCGTATGTTGAATCTCGCTCCGATATATGTGATACATTATTATATGTATATGAATCCAACACCTCCTCCACCGAACCGCCGCCCAATGAAGGGCAATATGCGACTGGCCGCGTCGGCCACCGCGGCGGCCGCTGGCCACCACTAAACAAAAGAGTGCCTGGCGGCGCATTGGCCATGGGTTGTTGATATCACCATCCTCCATATTCGAGAGAGGGAGAAAGAGATAGAGAGAGAGAGAGGGGGACTGCATCCATGTGTATATATATACACATATGTATGTGTATATATATATATATATGGCTCCAAGACTGCCCCAAGACGGTTCCAAGTGCCCAGGCCCTTCCGAGAGCCACCCCGAGAAACCCAAATTTGGTACGAAACCTGAATGACACAAACGTAGCGTTGCCGTCTCGCCTTCTCTCTTCTAGTGAGCTCTTGAGGCTCCAAGGTGGCCCCAATATGGCCCAATGCGATGGGAACAGGGTGGCGGGGGGGCGGGAGAGGGGGGTGGGGTGAGGTGGCGCGGGGGTGAGGGGGCGGGGTGGGTGGGGGCGAGGGGGCGGGGAGGGGGGGAGGGGGTGGGGGGGGGTGGGGGGGGGTGCGTACGAAGAAAGGGGGTGGTTGTTGGAATTGGGTTGGGGAGCGGGGAAGCGGGGGGAGCGGGGAGGGATGGCGGATGGGGGGGGGTGGGGGGGGGTGGGGAGGAGAGGGGGGGGGGGGGGGGGGGGGGGTGAGGGGGAAGGGGGGGGGGGGGGGGGGGGGGGGGGGGGGGGGGGGGGGGGGTTGGTTGGGAGGATGGCGGGTGGAGGGGGGTGGAAAGGGGGGGGGGGGTTGCAAAAGCGCAAATGTGTTTTCAGTTTTTTTTCTGGAAACAATGTGGGCAAGATTCCCCCGAGGGGCTTCTCGCGCCCCTCGCAATAGCCGCAAGATGGGACCAAGACCAGGTCAATCAATTGGGCCGCGCCGCGGGCCCCACGAGAAATCAACGACAAGCCCGATATCGGCCCGAGAGGCCCCCGAGAAAACGTGCCCGAGGCCACTCTTAAACTGCATGATTCCACCGTTACCGCCATCACCAGCAGAAGCATGAGCAGCAACGCCACAACCGCCAGCAACCGCATTTGCATAAGCATGAGCACCATCAGCACCACCACAATCACCAGCACCAGCAACACAACCAACATCAGCACCGCCACCAGCACCCGCAGCAGCATCAGTTGCAGCACGAACGTCAGCATCACCAGCACCAACAGCAGCGCCACCAGCACCCGCAACACCACGAGAATCATCAATACACAAACAGCAACACCAGCAGCAGCATCACCGCCACCATCAGCAGCAACACCAACACCATCGCATAAGCAGCGTCACCAGCTGCAGCAGCATCATCATCACCACAAGCAACAGCACCAACACCATCACCGACTACACGAGAAAAAGCCACCCGCGCGCGCGCGGGTGACCATGGTGACCAGCGCGCGCGCGCGCGAGCGCGCGCGTCGGAATTCAGTATTGCGCGCGCGTCGGGGTTCTGTATTGTCCACAATAAAAGGTTACATATAATGCCACAGGCTGAATTCAAACTTTTTGCTGTTCCCTAAAAGGGGCGCGTTGGCCTATTGTGGACAATACAGACCTCCGACGCGCGCGCGCGCGCGCGTTAATGAGTTTGTCCACAAGAAAAGCCGACATACAATTCCAAAAAATGAATTCAAAAATTATGTTGCGTTTTAAAGAGACGGGCGCGTCGACTTTTCCAATGTGCATGGACAATACAGAGCTCCGACGCGCGCGAGTTGAGAGTTCTAAGATATTGTCCGCAACATGTGATTCCTCTAACTGAATCCAACATTTCTGTATGTCTTTAAAGAGTCTTGGTTTAAGTGACTTTCCAACTCTCATGGCTCGTGGCTCATGGTGCCATTGTGGTTTTTGTGGTTTCATCGAAGAGCACGCATGGTGGGCATCTCCCAAGATACATCGTAGCTTCCCGCAGCGGAACCCATAAATTCCCAAATGGGACACATAGATTCCTGCAGGTGTACCCATAGACCCCCGATGCAGAAACCATTATATAGTTCCCGACGGGACCCCAACTCCCGCTCGTGAACCCATATAATCTTTCCGCAAGGGAACCCGTATATTCCCAGAGAAGCCTTAGATTCTTGCAGGGGGCGCCATAAATTCCCGCATGGAAACTCATGGACACCCAATATACATCCCCGAAAGTCCGAAGGGAGCCCGTAAGTTCCAAGCCCTTGCCCTTGTCCTTCTCCTCCTCCCCTGCTGGCATCATATTTTTCGTCATTGCCCTCCTCCTTCTCCTCTTCACCCCATGTCAACCCCTGTTGCGGCCATGTGGCGATGCGCGTGACGCGCCAGGACCCATGCGCAAGGTCCAAGCGCGCCAGTCTATCGGCATCGAACGCCCAACCGCGCACAACAAGGCAAAATTCCCCGCGCGCGTGGACGCGCGCACTAAAATGAACCCTCAACGGTGACCGAACGGATTTCGGGTGACCCGCGATCGCGGGTGACCCCCGCGCTCGCGCGGGGAGTTTTGCATTGTCCACAATGCAGAAGCCGACGTGTACTTCCAAGAACTGAACTCAAAACATCTGTGTCCCTTTAAAGAGGCCAGCGGGGCGTGCAGGCTTTGCTTATTGCGCGGGTCTTTGCACCTGCGGCCCCACATAGAAACGTCGTCGTCGGTCGGCACGTCGGTCGGTCGGTCGTCGTCGTCGTAGTCGTTGTCGTCGGTTGCCGTCGGCGCGGGTCGAATGCACAAGCGGTGGAGGGGGGATAAGGGGGGGGGGGGGGTGCTGTGGGGCGATGCGGGGTGCGAGGGGCGGAGGGGGGAGGGGAGGGGAAGGGCGGGGAGGAGGGGAGAGGGGTGTGGGTGTGGTGTGGGGGTGGGGAGGGGGGGGGGGGGGGCGACAGCGCCGATTACGTTGAATGGCAGCGTTGTGTCTGATCGATCGGGGCGCTGATCGGGCGATGCCTCATCCCTCATGAACCATGAGGGACTTATCTAATCACCCTTACCGTCCTCCACCACTGCAAATTCTGGGCAATGGTAACCAGTACACACAATATATATATATATATATGTTCTGGCGCATCTTGTGGATTCGGCGCAATACAGAACTCCCCGCGCGCGCGCAAGGGGAGGAACGGGGATGGGGGGGAGCCAGAGTGTTCGGCGTTGGCCGCATCCAGCCCACCAGACCAAGATGACCTTCAAATGGCTTAAGATAGCCCAAACACCCGAACGCACGGTGAGAGGGGCAATTCATGTGGTGCGGTTTATGTGCATGGTGCAGCCACTGTCAGCCATCGTGGGCCCCAAGCAGCTTATGTAGTGCACTCTCTGTGGTGCAGTCTATGTGGTGCAATATATGCGGTATGTGGTGCAGTCTATGCGGTGCAGTCTATTTCGGCCGTACTGGCCCCAAATGGTGCACTCTATGTGGTCTAGGATGTATGTGTTTGGCTCGTTTAGTTGGCTGGTCCGTGTATGAATGTAAATATATGTTAATATTTCACACGCCAAGGCTGGTCGCCGCGGCTCCGCGTCTGGACGCGGCTCGAAGCGTAGTTGCCGAGAGCCGAGAGGGGGGTGGGAAACATGAAACGGCGCGAAGATACGCGTCGCGAAGATAAATAAGCGCAAATATTTGGGGCACGAGTGCCGAATGCCACGGCGCGAAGATAAGCACGGCACGAGTGCCGAATACCACGGCACGAGTGCCAGACACGGCAAGCGAAGATAAGCGGCGCGAAGATACGATGCTTAATTACAATTACAATTATTAAACCGATGCCGCTTTGGCCCATACTTGACCGCGCGGTCGAGGTCCTTCAAGGAATGCGGGCGTGAGAGGGCGGCATGGCCGCCCATCGTGGCCGCCGACGCCGCGGCGGCCATGACAAGGGCCGCGGCGGCGTGAAGCCGACTGTGAAACGCCGACAGTGCAGGGCGCGGGCGAGCCAGAGAAAGAAAGCGGCACTCTCGGAGCTCTCGGCGCTACTTGCAGAAGCGTTGCCAGCCCCGTGCTCGGGAGAATCTTGCAGAAACGTTGGCAGCGTTGCCATCTCCGAGCTCTCGGCGTCCGACTCGGTCTGGTGCGCCAGGTCTGTGTCACCTTGCTCGCCGCGCCCGAGGGCCAGGGCGCCGCGCCCCACCGCAGCGCAGCGCGGCGCTCCACCGCGGCGCGGGGCACGCCGCTCGAGGTCAAGGACGCCGCGCTCCGCCGTCGCGATCGAGGCCCAGGACACCGAGGCATGCGAGCTCGCCCTCGAGCGCATGGAGGAGAGGGATCTGCGGATGCGCGAGATGCAGCTGCGCAGGGCAGCGCTGGAGGAGAGGATGGACGCACTGGAGGACCAGCTCCAGCAGGCGAGGGCCATGCTGGGCGCGATGTGGCATGAGCGACAGGACGCACTAGACACGCACGACGCCACCGAGGCCAGAGCCGTCGATGTCGCCATAGAGGCATGCGAGGACTCGGTCATAGATCGCACCCGGCGACTGATTATGGCAGAGGTGCACTACAACGCCGTGGAGCGTATGATTCGGTATCGTACTCAGCATTCTCAGCCGACCGCGGTCGATGGCCCTGGCGACGACGCCGCCTGGCAGTGAGGGGCGCCCAGTTAGAGCGCATGTGTTCTTAGATTCCTTTTCAGGCGTTCACGCGCCAGGACTGGTCGCCGCGGGCCGCGGCTCCGCGTCTGGACGCGGTCCGAAAAAAGGAACAACAACAAACAATAGTGTTAAGCAATGTGTTCAAATATAAGACAGTCAAATGCCAGGCAAGATAACTGGCGGTGCGTAGCGCGCGCGCCGCTGCTCGCAAGTGCAAGCATTGCTTGGGTTAGGCACGAGCGCGCGCGCTCTCTGAACCCACCCGTGCGCGATAAGGAAGCGCGAAGATAGGAAGATAAGGAAGCGCGAAGATAAGAAGCGCGATGGTAAGAATCGCACAGATAAGGCAGCGCGAAGATAAGGAAGCGCGAAGATAAGAAGCGCGATGGTAAGAATCGCACAGATAAGCAATGCAAATATAAGATGCGCAAAGATGCTGACCGTTGCGGTTCAGGTTGGCAGCATGGGGTCCAAGAACGCCCCCATCACGCCGCCATTGCACCGCCGTCCCTCGCCGAGCGCGCAGCCGCAGTCGCAGCTGCGGCGGTCCGCTCGGCGAGCGGCCGCGGCGCAGCCGCAGCGCAGCCGCAGTCGCAGTCGCAGCCGCGTTCCGCGGCCGCGGAGCAGCCGCAGCCGCTGTCGCAGCCGCAGTCGCAGCCGCGCTCCGCGGCCACGGCGCAGCCGCAGCCGCCCGCGGCGGCGATCGCCATGCCTCGAGAAGGCAGGCCCGCAGTCTTGCCGTCGCAAGCCCCGAGGAGCTATGCCCGCAGCCACGGGTCGCAGCCGCAGTCGCTGCCCGCAGCCTTGCCGTCGCAGGTCTCGAAGAGAAAAGCCCGCATCCTCGAATCGCAGCCGCAGTCGCAGCCCGCGGCCTTGCCGCCGTCGGCGAGGAGGCAAGAAACATCGTCGCGGCGTGCACAGAGCTTACGGCTTCATTATGGACCCATGGATCCAAACGTGGGATCGGCCGCTGCAGCGGGAGATGATATCCGACCAGGGCTTACAAGAGGTGAACCCCGCGGACGGGCCCGATGACGAGATCTGGATGGACTCCGGGGACTGGTCCTTTGACGAGATCAAGGGCTAGATCATTGGCGCGCGAACGCCGACTTTGCTGTGACTGGCAATTGCCGATGTTGACTCGCAACTGCCACTCTGCTCTGTTGTGACGCCGCTCGAGGGCTATACCATCGGCGCAAACGCCGCCTCTGCTAGGACTGCAGATGGAGGGGTGATTGCGATGCTCGCGGGGGCTGGCCTGACCGCGCTTATCAGATTAGCTGCAGCGCCCGCGCTGGTGGTTTGAGCCAATAGTGCATACAGTACACTATAAGTTTTAAGTACATTGTATATGGATGGCGGCTCCTCATCGCAGCGGAAACCCGAATGCCACGCGCATGAGGTGCGTGTCTTGCAGTCAGGGGAGTGGAACACGACTCTTGCTGCTTATATTGCTAATCACCGCTGGGGCCCCAGCAAGAGATCGCTGACGAAAAATCCGACCCATGTTCCTCGCTCCTCCAGCCCCCAATTCCAATTCCCAACGCCCATGCTCCCACCGCCATCGCTTGCCACCATGTCCCCTCCTTGTCTTTCCACCTACCACCCCCAGACACTCTTTCTTGCCATCGCCTCCGCCGCTTTATGCGGCGCGCGCGCCACGTAGCGAACGCGCGCGTGCGGGGGCTGGAAAGCGATGATCGCTGCGAAATTTGGAAAGGGTTGACATATCCCACAAGCCCTCTGGGCGTAGGTGGTTTAGGGAGCTTCCTCTTCCAACCTCCTTCTTCCCCTTCGGGGAGGGGTTTACCCCTCCCCCCTTACCCTCTCCCATGGACCTGGACAGGGCGCCCCGCGAGGTGTCAGAGGGTAGTTCGCCAAATACGGCTCCAAGAGCGCCTCGGAGAGCCTATAAGATGAGCTCCAAGATGGCCCAAGATAGCCGAAGATGCCTCAATATGGCTCCGAAGATGCTCCAAGAGGTCCCAAGACCGCCCCAAAGCTCCAAGAGGCCCCCCAAGATGCCAAAATCTTTCAAACACCTTCGGAAAACCAATGATGTTCTGCTTCTCGCCTTTTCGCTTCCGATGGCCATCCGAGGCTTCAAGATGGCCCCAAAATGGCCCAAAAGGGACGCAAGAGGGGCCCAAGAGAGCCCCAATACGGCCCCAAGAGCGCCCAAGAGCGCTCCAAGAGCGCCCCAAGAGGGGTCAAAGAGGCGATTCTGGGGGCTCTAAAGGGGCAAGGCTAATTAAGGGGCCCCTCTTCTTTGATCGATCTCCTTCAAGATTGCCCCAAGAGGCGCCCAGAGGCTTCCAGAGGCGCAAAGATTGCCCCCAAGATGGCCCCAATAGGCTCTCATAAGATGCTCCCAAGAGGGCCCCAAGAGGACCCAAGACCCCCTCCCCCCCCCCCCCCCCCCCCCCCCCCCACCCCCCCCCCCCCACCCCCCCCCCCCACCCCCCCCGCCCCCCCCCCCCCCCCCCCCCCCCCCCCCCCCCCCCCCCCCCCCCCCCCCCCCCCCCCCCCCCCCCCCCCGAGGCACCCAAGACGCCCGAGAGACCCCCAGGACCGCCAGGAGGCGCCCAAGAGGCCTCCAAGAAGCGCCCAAGAGATATCCCAAGAGGCTCCGACAGGCATCCAAGAGACCTTTGGCAATTTTGCTCGCCCTCCTCCTCCTCCTGCTCATCCGTCTTCCGTCATCCGTCCTCCTCCTTCTCCTCATCCTCCTTCTCTTCCTCCTCCTCCTCCTATTCATTTTCCTTCTCCCCACTCCCTCATCCATCCATCCAGCATCCTCCGTCTCCTCCTTCCTCCTTCGCACGGTTCGGCTGCCCCCCTCCTTGCTCCCGCACTTCCCTGATCACCTCAACTCGCCTGGGCGTTGTTTCTGGATGGGCTGACGGTGATGCGCGAAGCGTCTAGACTTTTGCAACAGCACCGATTGGACATGCAACGAAATCTGTTTGTCCTACCCGTCCCCCCTCGGCGACACTGCATTGCTGCATCCGCCAATGCCTATGCTAGGATAGACTGCTGTGCGCACGCGCATCACAACGCTCACTCCTGCGACTCCAACTGCGGGATATCGCCGCCGCCATCGTCGTCATCGGCGTTGCCGTCGTAGACCGTCCAACCACGTTTGAGAATATCGCCCGTAAGGGTCTCAATCGCTGTCTCAATGTCGGCGAGTTCCATGGTTTTTGGTTTTTGGTACTGCAAGTGCTTGCGCCCGTCTGCATCCTTGCACTGCAGGAATATAGACTTCCTGCGATAATCGAACTTCGCCTCTGGCGTGGGCAATTCAATGCGATCCTCTGGGCGCTTGCGCTTGGGCGGCTTCACAGGCGTTGGCTGCAAGGCCGACGCCGTCGCCACCTTCTGGAGCCAAGTGAGATTCTCCACGGTCAGCTCAACACATGGCACCCTCAATGGCATGAGCTCCACGGTCATCTTCATATTGAAGGTCGCGCCCTCGTTGCAAGTCAAAGCCACGCTGGTAACATAGGGCAAGTCGTCGGGATTCACCGCCATCCTGTTGAAGCCATCTGGGAGAGCGGGTGGCTTCTCGCACGGGTTGCACGCATGCAAGTGGGCAAGTAAGACCTCGTCCACGCGCGTGTTCCTCGCCTTGCGCAAATCCTCCAGGATGCAGCTCTTGCTCCAGTACTTGGCCTTGCCCTCGTGGGATAGGCCGAGTAAGACAGCGAGAGGTCTATCTGTCTGCCTGAGCTCGACGTACGTAGCTCCATCGATCGTCTTGGTGTACTGGGGCACCCACGTGCGGACGTGCTTCATGTCCGCGGCATGATATTGGACCACGGGCTTCGCCTCGATCGTGAACGACATCGGCGCGCGTGAAAACAGCCGCGCGAACCCCCCGCGGCGGCCGAGCGCAACCTCGCTTGATCACTGACGGCTTGTCACTGCAATCGAGCCCGCGCCCAGCCGCAGCGACGAGGCTTGGACCAGCGCTGCCGCTGCCCCCTCCCCCATCCCCCTCTCCCCGCGCGAGCGCATGCGAGCTGTGTTTGTTTCTCCTGCAAGCGCTGAAAGAGAAGAATACGCCATGTGTCCAGAGGACGCCGTGTGTCCTGCAAGCGCTAAAGGAAATCCGCAATAATAATACCATTGTCTCCTTAATCGGCGTGCCGCCCCACCGACCTGAGATCGCGGCACAAGTGTCTAATAAGCTCGGCTCCGCGAGCCACGACTACTGCGTGCGGACCCTCTTCATCGGCGGCGCCTTCGCCGCCTGCGGCTTCAGTGCACGAAGCTGGTCACCCTTTTTGATGGGTTTGGTGTTTTCCAGGAACGGTATTTTCAATGTAAACTTCTCCGCGCCGACCGAGGCGTCAACGGTGTGAAGCTTGATGGCCATGTTAGACTTCTTGGGGTCGGTCACCTCTTTGTCAATGAGCCAGTAGTGCGGCATGAACCCTTCTATCTTCGCCATCTTGTAGCTGCCGCGCGTGTTGTCCGCGATGCCGCCTGGATCATGCTTCTGCAGCTTCTTGAAGATGTAAAGCTTCTGCGCGACGCCGTCCGCATTAGTGATCTCCGCGCCGACGTCGATGGCACCGTTTGGAGCTGTATCCGAGAAGGCAACTTTGGTCGAGAAGGGCGGGAAGATCGCGCTGGAGACATCGATGTCAACCTTGGCGTACACGCCGCGGTGCTCCGTGGGCTCCGTCACGATGTCGACCATCTCGCCCGCTGCCCCCTGTAGGTTACCCAATGCATCAAGCGCCGACGTCACGTGACCAACCAACACCATGCGCTGCCAGTCCGAGTTCGAGCGCGGGTCGCACCTGGCACTCCAATCGTTGATGTATTCCTGTTGGGATGGTGGGATGGGTTGCGGGGGTGGTGGGTTTGGGCGGGGCTGGGATGGGCGGTGGGGTTGGGGTAAAGGTGCGGGATGGAGAACAACAGGAAAAGAGCACGTGGGCTGCGGGTGTGTAAGACAACCAAGCTCCATTGCCAAAATCGTTGCCCCCTCCCCCACCCCCTCCCCCTATAGTATACACGCCGTGGAAGGGGGAGAGCGCGGCGTCCTTCTTCTGCTCGCGTTTTGTGATCACCTTGAACTCTTGTGCACGCGGGGTGAGTAGCGATTTCAGGAGGTATGCCGAATCGACTGTGTAGTCGCTCCCATCGCCGATGCTCTGCAGCTTGATCTCATCCTCCTTGACTTCCTGCACCTTGTATACAGTTTTCATCTTGATGACCTCGATGTGGCAATTGGCGCTCACGCCCATACTTGCCAATTTGTGCATCCTGTCGGCGATTCCGCCTACGCTCTGCACTTGTGCAGAAGCCGCAGCTTGCTGCGCGGGAGCTTTGGGCGGGGCTCCTTTCTTCGCCCACGGGGATGTGATCTGCGTGCCTGCAATGGTAGCCAGGTCTTGCACGTACTCGTAGCCGATGTGGTGAAGCGACTCGAACTTTTGGCTCCTGGGGTCGGGCTTCTTCATGCAATGGTGCACGAGCCTCATGCCGAACCTGTTGATCAACGTCTTCACGGCCGCGTTGTCTTCTGACAGGTTGACAGTTTTTGCGATGTCTATAGCCATCGATTTCATGATGTCTGCCTGCGAGATCATGCGCTGCACTTCCTTGTTACTCGTGAGCTTAAGCCCGAAGTCACCCGATGCAAAGAGGTTCTGAAAGTCGCCCGATGCATACTTGCTGTCGGCGCTCATCATTGCCTTTACGCAATCAATGCGGAAGGGAATGCAGCCCAAACCATCCGAGCCGATCACTGCATCAGCCACCGCCGCCAAGACGGGGCCCTGCACAATGCGCGGCTTCTGGCACGAACGGTTGAAAGCCCGAAGCTCCTTCAAATTCGGTGCGTCTGGTCCACCAGCGAGCTTCCTCGCAAACGTCGCCAAACTCTGGATCTCTGAAACGAAATCTGGATTTCTGGATTGCGCTTTTGTTATTGCCCTACCCCACGCGACGTCGGGGTCCAAGATGTCGCCCTCCTTTTTATTGGCTTCGAAGTTGGCGACGATCTTCTGCACGTCCCCGTGCATCTTGAACAAGGTCTCCCACCTAGTCTCATTCATGGAAACCTTCTGCGCAGCATTTCCAGACTCCTGATTGAACGCGGCTAAAGCCAACATAAATGCGGGGGGGGGCGGGGGCGGGGGCAATCGAAAAGTTAAAGGGTGGGCCATCGATTTCACAAACTTAAGCGGGTCCTGGAGCAAGTCTATAATGGCGCCGAATGCGTCTTCAGCCTGCCAGACAAGCACGTCCCATTCAAACCCCTCCTTCGCAGCATCTGCCAACGTGGGGCGCTTCAACCCGATCTTGTGGATGTCAAGCTTCCCGTCGGTACCGAACTCGACGTTATCTGAATCTGTAGGGCTGCCAAACTGAATGCAGCGGGTCGCCTGGGTCGTGTGCGACTTGCTCACGCTAAGGATTTTGATCTCGCCCTCGTCGTATGGCGGCAAGAAGCCGTGGGATTCCTTGACAAGGTCTCCGTTGAACTCGAGTGCCTCGGCGTGGCGCTCGTGAGATGGGGGTGGCATCTCGATGGCAAAGGGCACGCCCACCTCATCCATGCTGAACCCGTCGCTGCAAAAACTGCGCACCAGCGTGCGCACGTGGGATGGAATTATGCCATCGCCGTACCTGTTCCGCGGGTGCACGGCCACGTAGCGCCCATTCGTTTTCTGGCGCCTCAGCAGACCCTCCTTACGCAACAATCGCACCGCCTGGTCGCGCAACTGGAGAATCGGGGGGCAATGGCTGCACGTATACTCCTTGATGATGTCGAGGATCTGCTCCTGGACGCGCTCCACGCGAGCCTGCATGGTCTCACCCGCCATGGCGTGGCCCAAGCCCAATGCGAGAAACGCAAGGCGGGGCTGCGCTGAACGCAACTGCAAGGGTGGCTGACACAATTTGTCTGGGCCAGCGGCAGCACAAATGCATGAAACAACTATTGATTTCGCAGCATGCCTCCCACGGCGCCCGCGCAATATTCCAGATCGGGCACCAAGGTTCTCTTAGGGTTTAGGGTTAACGACATTGGCGTCACAAGTGTTTTGGGCGTCCTGTTCAGCGCGCGCGCTGTTATATATATTGATTGAAAATGCATGCCCATACATGGCGTTAGTTTGCGTAACTGCAGTTATGTGGCACTTACGCGCCACTTATGTGGCACTTACGCGCCACTTATGTGGCACTTACGCGCCACTTATGTGGCACTTACGCCACTTACATAAGTAGCTCGTAAGTAACTTACGCTACTTATATAAGTAGGCCGTAAGTACTTATAAGTAGGCCAAAGTACTTATAAGTACTTACGCTACTTATAAGTAGGCTGCCCTACTTATAAGTAGCTCCTAAGTAACTTAGCTACATATGAGCTACTTACACTACTTATGAGCTACTTACGAGCTACTTACACTACTTATCAGCTACTTACGAGCGACTTAGGAGCTACTTATAATTGGCGTAACTGCATAAGTACTTATAAGTACCCCCGCCGCGCGCAGCGGAAGGGGTTCCCGGGCGCCGGGAGCAGAAAATCAATATTTTCGAAAGAAAAATATGTCTTGGAGTGGCCTTTTTTCGGCACCGCCTCGGAATTCAATTTTCCGGCGCCGGCCGGCGCCGGAACCGGCCCGGGCGCTGGCCCGGGTGCCGGCCCGGGCGTTTGGCTCGAGCGCCGGCCCGGGTGCCGGAATCGGCCCGGAAGGGGTTCCAGGGCGCCGGGAGGAGAAAATCAATATTTTCGAAAGAAAAATATGTCTTGGAGTGGCCTTTTTTCGGCACCGCCTCGGAATTCAATTTTCCGGCGCCGGCCGTGCTCCTGCGCGGTCTGCCGTGCTCCTGTGGCGTCTGCCGTGCTCCTGTGTGGTCTGCCGTGCTCCTGTGGTCTGCCGTGCTCATTTGGGGTTTCCCGCGAGCTTGTGGGGTCTGCCGTGCTCCTGCGGGGGAAACGCCAGCGGCGTTCGGGGTACAACAGAAGGCGCGTTTATGTTGTACCTGCGCGCGGTCTGCCGTGCTCCTGTGGGGATTGCCGTGCTCCTGTGTGGTCTGCCGTGCTCCTGTGTGGTTTGCCGTGCTCCTGTGGTCTGCCGTGCTCCTATGTGGTTTGCCGTGCTCCTGTGGGGTCTGCCGTGCTCCTGTGGGGTCTGCCGTGCTCCTGTGAGGTCTGCGGTGCTCTTGTGTGGTCTGCAGTGCTTCTGTGGTCTGCCGTGCTCATTTGGGATCTGCCGTGCTCGTGTGGTGTCTGCCGTGCTCCTGCGGGATCTGCTGTGCTCCTTGTGTCGTCTCTTTGGTCTGCCGTGCTCGTGTGGGGTCTGCCGTGCTCCTGTGTGGTCTGCCGTGCTCCTGTGTGGTCTGCCGTGCTCCTTTTTTTCCGCCTGCCGTGCTCCTGCTCATTTTCTGAGGACGTCCAGCGAAAAACGTCATTTTTAACATAAGAGGTTGTAAAACACCTCTGTCGGCATCTCATTTTTTCGAGGATGTCTCGAGCGAAACGCTCATTTTTCATGCATAACAAAAATTTTTGATATTTTTCAACATCCCGATTTTTTGAGGATGTCTCGAGCGAAACCGTCATTTTTAACATAAAACGTCTTAAACGATAGCCTCCAACACCTCGATTTTTCGAGGATGTCTCGAGCGAAATGGCCATTTTGGGGAACCTGACCGGACAAGAACGGGAAGCGCCGTTTTTTATCCACCACGTGCGTCAGAGACCGTATTGGCGAGAACGTCAGAGAAACCCATAAACGCAACAGAACAGACTAAATGGTGGCCTGCCGCGCTGGTCTGTCGAGGTAGTCTGCTGCCCTGGCCACATCATGGTGTCGACACCGTGCTTTTCTCTCGGCCACGCGGGCCCCCACCCGTTGTCGCCCAGCCTACTTTTTCTGTTCCAGCCTGTCTTGGCTTTTGTTTGTCCGTCGTCGTCGTCGCGTGCCTTTCCTTTGTCGTGGTCGTCGTTTTCATTATAATCGTCCGCTGTTGCCGTTCTCGCTGTCGCCGTCGTTATCATTTTATGATTGCGGTCGTTTTTCTGATTGTTTTTTTGTTGTTGGATTCCGTGTTCGGTTGGTTTTTGTGTTATGTTTGTGGTCGTTTTCTGTCATCGTTTTTTGTCGTAATTTTCGAGATCGTTATTGACGAAGACGACGACGACGACGATGACGACGACGACGATCTGCCGTGCTTTCTGTGGCGTCTGCGGTGCTCCTGTGGTCTGCCGTGTTCCTTCTTGGTTTGCCGTGCTCCTGTGTGGTCTGCCGTGCTCCTGTGCGGTCTTCCGTGTCCTGTGGTCTGCCGTGCTCTTTGGGTTGCCGTGCTCCTGTTTTGCCGTCGAACGTGTGGTCTGCCTGCTGCGTCGCTGCGTGTATGGTCTGCCGTGCTCTTTGTGTGGTTTGCCGTCCTGTGTGGTCTGCCGTGCTCCCGTGGGGTCTGCCGTGTCCTGTGTGGTCTGCCGTGCTCCTGTGTGGTCTGCCGTGCTCCTGTGTGGTCTGCCGTGCTCCTTCTTGGTCTCCTTGCTCTGCCGTGCTGGGGTGGGTCTGCCGTGCTCCTGTGCGGTCTGCCGTGCGAACGTGTGGACTGCCGTGCTCATTTGGGGTCTGCCTTGCTCCTTTGTGGTTTGCCGCGCTCCTGTGTGGTCTGCCGTGCTCCTGTGTGGTCAGCAGACCCAGGGCTGAGGGAAGGCTGGAGCAGTGCTCTGGTGGTCCTTCACCCGCCCAGCTCCGTCCCCTCCCACTCTGGACCGATCTTGCGGGAAGCTGGCTTGTGGCAGCGCATCGCGCGTCGGCCGCCAGCCCAGGTGCCGGCCCGGGCGTTCGGTTCGAGCGCCGGCCTGGGTGCCGGAATCGGCCCGGAAGGGGTTCCAGGGCGCCGGGAGCAGAAAATCAATATTTTCGAAAGAAAAATATGTCTTGGAGTGGCCTTTTTTCCGCACCGCCTCGGAATTCAATTTTCCGGCGCCGGCCGGCGCCGGAACCGGCCCGGGCGCTGGCCCGGGTGCTGGCCCGGGCGTTTGGCTCGAGCGCCGGCCCGGGTGCAGGAAGCGGCCCGGAAGGGGTTCCCGGGCGCCGGGAGCAGAAAATCAATATTTTCGAAAGAAAAATATGTCTTGGAGTGGCCTTTTTTCGGCACCGCCTCGGAATTCAATTTTCCGGCGCCGGCCGGCGCCGGAACCGGCCCGGGCGCTGGCCCGGGTGCTGGCCCGGGCGTTTGGCTCGAGCGCCGGCCCGGGTGCCAGAAGCGGCCCGGAAGGGGTTCCCGGGCGCCGGGAGCAGAAAATCAATATTTTCGAAAGAAAAATATGTCTTGGAGTGGCCTTTTTTCGGCACCGCCTCGGAATTCAATTTTCCGGCGCCGGCCGGCGCCGGAACCGGCCCAGGCTGCCGTGCTCCTGTGTGGTCAGCCGTGCTCCTGAGGCGTCTACGGTGCTCTTTTGGGGTCTGCCGTACTCATTTGGGGTCTGCCGTGCTCCTGTGGTCGGCCGTGCTCATTTGGGGTCTGCCGCGCGCCTGTGAGATCTGCCGTGCTCCTGTTGGGGAAACGCCAGCGGCGTTCGGGGTACAACAAAAAGGCGCGTTTATGTTGTACCCGCGCGCGGTCTGCCGTGCTCCTGTGGGTTCCGCCGTGCTCCTGTGGCGTCTGCCGTGCTCCTGTGGCGTCTGCCGGGCTCCTGTGTGGTCTGCCGTGCTCCTTTGTGGTCTGCCGTGCTCCTGTGGAGTCTGCCGTGCTCCTGTGTGGTCTGCCGTGCTCTTGTGGTCTGCCGTGCTCATTTGGGATTTGCCGTGCTCATGTGGGGTCTGCCGTACTCCTGTGTGGTCTGCCGTGCTCCGGTGGTCTGCCGTGCTCCTTTGGGGTCTGCCTTGCTACTGTGGGGTCTGCCGTGCTCCTGTGTGGTCTGCCGTGCTCCTGTGGTTTGCCTTGCTCCTGTGTGGTCTGCCGTGCTCCTTTTGGGTCTGCTCTGCCGTGCTCCTGTGGGGTCTGCCGTGCTCCTGTGGGGTCTGCCGTGCTCTTGTGGGGTCTGCCGTGCTCTTGTGTGGTCTGCCGTGCTCCTTTGTGGTCTGCCGTGCTCCTGTGTGGTCTGCCGTGCTCCTGTGTGGCCTGCCGTGCTCTTGTGTGGTCTGCCGTGCTCCTGTTGGTCTGCCGTGCTCTTCTGTGGTCTGCCGTGCTCCTATGGGGTCTGCCGTTGTTCGGCCGTCTTGAGGGCACTCTTAGGGCATAGTCTGCCGTGCTCCTCGTCTTGGTCTGCCGTGCTCCTCGTCTTGGTCATCCTTTCCGTCGTCTTGAGGGCGCTCTTGGTGCCTGGTCTGCCGTGCTCCTCGTCTTGGTCTGCCGTGCTCCTCTCGGTTCCTAAGCCTGGTCTGCCGTGCTCCTCGTCTTGGTCTGCCGTGCTCCTCTCGGTTCCTACGCGCGGTCTGCCGTGCTCCTGTGGGGAGCACGGCAGACCACAGGAGCACGGCAGACCACACAGGAGCACGGCAGACCACACCTCGATTTTTTGAGGATGTCTCGAGCGAAATGGCCATGGTCTGCCTGTGGGGAGCACGGCAGACCACAGGAGCACGGCAGACCACACAGGAGCACGGCAGACCACACCTCGATTTTTTGAGGATGTCTCGAGCGAAATGGCCATGGTCTGCCGTGCTCCACACAGGAGCACGGCAGACCACCTGCTCATTTTCTGAGGACGTCCCGAGCGAAAACGTCATTTTTAACATAAGAGGTTGTAAAACACCTCTGTCGGCATCTCATTTTTTCGAGGATGTCTCGAGCGAAACGCTTATTTTTCATGCACAACCAAATTTTTTGACATTTTTCAACACCCCGACTTTCTGAGGATGTCTCGAGCGAAACGGCCATTTTTAACATAAGACGTCTTAAACGATAGCCTCCAACACCTCAATTTTTCGAGGATGTCTCGAGCGAAATGGCCATTTTGGGGAACCTGACCGGACAAGAACGGGAAGCGCCGTTTTTTATCCACCACGTGCGTCAGAGACCGTATTGGCGAGAACGTCAGAGAAACCCATAAACGCAACAGAACAGACTAAATGGTGGCCTGCCGCGCTGGTCTGTCGAGGTAGTCTGCTGCCCTGGCCACATCATGGTGTCGACACCGTGCTTTTCTCTCGGCCACGCGGGCCCCCACCCGTTGTCGCCCAGCCTACTTTTTCTGTTCCAGCCTGTCTTGTCTTTTGTTTGTCCGTCGTCGTCGTCGCGTGCCTTTCCTTTGTCGTGGTCGTCGTTTTCATTATAATCGTCCGCTGTTGCCGTTCTCGCTGTCGCCGTCGTTATCATTTTATGATTGCGGTCGTTTTTCTGATTGTTTTTTTGTTGTTGGATTCCGTGTTCGGTTGGTTTTTGTGTTATGTTTGTGGTCGTTTTCTGTCATCGTTTTTTGTCGTAATTTTCGAGATCGTTATTGACGAAGACGACGACGACGATGACGACGACGACGATCTGCCGTGCTTCTGTGGCGTCTGCGGTGCTCCTGTGGTCTGCCGTGCTCCTTCTTGGTTTGCCGTGCTCCTGTGTGGTCTGCCGTGCTCCTGTGCGGTCTTCCGTGCTCCTGTGGTCTGCCGTGCTCCTTTGGGGTCTGCCGTGCTCCTGTGGAGTTTGCCGTGCGAACGTGTGGTCTGCCGTGCTCCTGTGTGGTCTGGCGTGCTCCTGTATGGTCTGCCGTGCTCTTGTGTGGTTTGCCGTGCTCCTGTGTGGTCTGCCGTGCTCCCGTGGGGTCTGCCGTGTCCTGTGTGGTCTGCCGTGCTCCTGTGTGGTCTGCCGTGCTCCTGTGTGGTCTGCCGTGCTCCTTCTTGGTCTGCCGTGCTCATGTGCGGTCTGCCGTGCTCCTGTGCGGTCTGCCGTGCGAACGTGTGGACTGCCGTGCTCATTTGGGGTCTGCCTTGCTCCTTTGTGGTTTGCCGCGCTCCTGTGTGGTCTGCCGTGCTCCTGTGTGGTCAGCAGACCCAGGGCTGAGGGAAGGCTGGAGCAGTGCTCTGGTGGTCCTTCACCCGCCCAGCTCCGTCCCCTCCCACTCTGGACCGATCTTGCGGGAAGCTGGCTTGTGGCAGCGCATCGCGCGTCGGCCGCCAGCCCAGGTGCCGGCCCGGGCGTTCGGTTCGAGCGCCGGCCTGGGTGCCGGAATCGGCCCGGAAGGGGTTCCAGGGCGCCGGGAGCAGAAAATCAATATTTTCGAAAGAAAAATATGTCTTGGAGTGGCCTTTTTTCCGCACCGCCTCGGAATTCAATTTTCCGGCGCCGGCCGGCGCCGGAACCGGCCCGGGCGCTGGCCCGGGTGCTGGCCCAGGCGTTCGGCTCGAGCGCCGGCCCGGGTGCCGGAAGCGGCCCGGAAGGGGTTCCCGGGCGCCGGGAGCAGAAAATCAATATTTTCGAAAGAAAAATATGTCTTGGAGTGGCCTTTTTTCGGCACCGCCTCGGAATTCAATTTTCCGGCGCCGGCCGGCGCCGGAACCGGCCCGGGCGCTGGCCCGGGTGCTGGCCCGGGCGGGCGTTTGGCTCGAGCGCCGGCCCGGGTGCCAGAAGCGGCCCGGAAGGGGTTCCCGGGCGCCGGGAGCAGAAAATCAATATTTTCGAAAGAAAAATATGTCTTGGAGTGGCCTTTTTTCGGCACCGCCTCGGAATTCAATTTTCCGGCGCCGGCCGGCGCCGGAACCGGCCCAGGCTGCCGTGCTCCTGTGTGGTCAGCCGTGCTCCTGAGGCGTCTACGGTGCTCTTTTGGGGTCTGCCGTACTCATTTGGGGTCTGCCGTGCTCCTGTGGTCGGCCGTGCTCATTTGGGGTCTGCCGCGCGCCTGTGAGATCTGCCGTGCTCCTGTTGGGGAAACGCCAGCGGCGTTCGGGGTACAACAAAAAGGCGCGTTTATGTTGTACCCGCGCGCGGTCTGCCGTGCTCCTGTGGGTTCCGCCGTGCTCCTGTGGCGTCTGCCGTGCTCCTGTGGCGTCTGCCGGGCTCCTGTGTGGTCTGCCGTGCTCCTTTGTGGTCTGCCGTGCTCCTGTGGAGTCTGCCGTGCTCCTGTGTGGTCTGCCGTGCTCTTGTGGTCTGCCGTGCTCATTTGGGATTTGCCGTGCTCATGTGGGGTCTGCCGTACTCCTGTGTGGTCTGCCGTGCTCCGGTGGTCTGCCGTGCTCCTTTGGGGTCTGCCTTGCTACTGTGGGGTCTGCCGTGCTCCTGTGTGGTCTGCCGTGCTCCTGTGGTTTGCCTTGCTCCTGTGTGGTCTGCCGTGCTCCTTTTGGGTCTGCTCTGCCGTGCTCCTGTGGGGTCTGCCGTGCTCCTGTGGGGTCTGCCGTGCTCTTGTGGGGTCTGCCGTGCTCTTGTGTGGTCTGCCGTGCTCCTTTGTGGTCTGCCGTGCTCCTGTGTGGTCTGCCGTGCTCCTGTGTGGCCTGCCGTGCTCTTGTGTGGTCTGCCGTGCTCCTGTTGGTCTGCCGTGCTCTTCTGTGGTCTGCCGTGCTCCTATGGGGTCTGCCGTTGTTCGGCCGTCTTGAGGGCACTCTTAGGGCATAGTCTGCCGTGCTCCTCGTCTTGGTCTGCCGTGCTCCTCGTCTTGGTCATCCTTTCCGTCGTCTTGAGGGCGCTCTTGGTGCCTGGTCTGCCGTGCTCCTCGTCTTGGTCTGCCGTGCTCCTCTCGGTTCCTAAGCCTGGTCTGCCGTGCTCCTCGTCTTGGTCTGCCGTGCTCCTCTCGGTTCCTACGCGCGGTCTGCCGTGCTCCTGTGGGGAGCACGGCAGACCACAGGAGCACGGCAGACCACACAGGAGCACGGCAGACCACACCTCGATTTTTTGAGGATGTCTCGAGCGAAATGGCCGTGGTCTGCCGTGCTCCACACAGGAGCACGGCAGACCACCTGCTCATTTTCTGAGGACGTCCCGAGCGAAAACGTCATTTTTTAACATAAGAGGTTCTAAAACACCTCTGTCGGCATTTCATTTTTTCGAGGATGTCTCGAGCGAAACGCTCATTTTTCATGCATAACAAATTTTTTTGATATTTTTCAACATCCCGATTTTTTGAAGATGTCTCGAGCGAAACCGTCATTTTTAACATAAAACGTTTTAAACGATAGCCTCCAACACCTCGATGTTTCGAGGATGTCTCGAGCGAAATGGCCATTTTGGGGAATCCGCCAACGAACTGTCCCCGTGCAGCGCGGCAACCCATAGATATAAAGATATATATATATATATATATATATATATTATATATATTATATATATATATATATATTTATATATATTTAAGGATTCAGCCAGAACGTCCCGCTTGCTTCTCGTACCTCGAAGACGCTTCCCGTCATCCGCCAACGAAAAATCCCGTGCAGCGCGCAACCCATAGATATAAAGATATATATATATATATATATACTCAAGGATTCAGCCAGAACGTCCCGCTTGCTTCTCGTACCTCGAAGACGCTTCCCGTCATCCGCCAACGAATATCCCGTGCAGCCGCGCAACCCATAGATATAAAGATATATATATATATATATATATATTAGGATTCAGCCAGAACGTCCCGCTTGCTTCTCGTACCTCGAAGACGCTTCCCGTCATCCGCCAACGAATGATCCCGTGCAGCCCCGCAACCCATATAGTTAAAGATATATATATATATATATATATACTCAAGGATTCAGCCAGAACGTCCCGATTGCTTCTCGTACCTCGAAGACGCTTCCCGTCATCCGCCAACGAAAACTCCCGTGCAGCGGCGCAACCCATTATAGTTAAATAATATATATATATATATATATATATATATATATTACTCAAGGATTCAGCCAGAACGTCCCGCGAGGATGACTGGAGCGAAACGGCAATTTTTCCGCAATTTTCCGGAACCTGACCGGACAAGAACGGGAAGCGCCGTTTTTTATCCACCACGTGCGTCAGAGACCGTATTGGCGAGAACGTCAAAGAAACCCATAAACGCAACAGAACAGACTAAATGGTGCGTGTTGCTCGTTTGCCCCCCTCAGGATAACCTTTGACGTGTTGCTGGTTTGCCCCGTCAGGATAACTTCTTCACGTGTTGCTGGTTTGCCCCCCTCAGCATATTTTGGACCTGTGGCTGGTTTGCCCCCTCAGGATAACTTCTTGACGTGTTGCTGGTTTGCCCCCCCCAGGATAACTTCTTGACGTGTTGCTGGTTTGCCCCCCAGGATAACTTCTTGACGTGTTGCTGGTTTGCCCCCCTCAGCACCTTCTTGACGTGTTGCTGGTTTGCCCCTTCGGGATAACTTCTTGACGTGTTGCTGGTTTGCCCCCCAGGATAACTTCTTGACGTGTTGCTGATTGGTCCCCTGGGTAACTTCTTGACGTGTTGCTGGTTTGCCCCCCAGGAGCAAGGCAGACCACACAGGAGCACGGCAGACCACTTTGCGATTTTTTGAGGATGTCTCGAGCGAAATGGCCGTGGTCTGCCGTGCTCCACACGTCAGCACGGCAGACCACCTGCTCATTTTCTGAGGACGTCCCGAGCGAAAACGTCATTTTTGACATAAGAGGTTCTAAAACACCTCTGTCGGCATCTCATTTTTTCGAGGATGTCTCGAGCGAAACGCTCATTTTTCATGCATAACAAAAATTTTTGATATTTTTCAACATCCCGATTTTTTGAGGATGTCTCGAGCGAAACCGTCATTTTTGACATAAGACGTCTTAAACGATAGCCTCCAACACCTCGATTTTTCGAGGATGTCTCGAGCGAAATGGCCATTTTGGGAAATCCGCCAACGAACGGCCCGTGCAGCCCCGCAACCCATAGATATAAAGATATATATATATATATATATATATATATATATTTATTCAGCAGCCAGAACGTCCCGCTTGCTTCTCGTACCTCGAAGACGCTTCCCGTCATCCGCCAGCGAGGTGCGGGATGGAATCGGTACCCCTTAGTTAGAGAAAATTAAGCCCCTGAACCAACGGTGCACGCCGGAGGCGCTTCCCGTCATCCGCCACCGTGCATCTGGCACGAGGTGGTGTGCACCAAAACCCACAGCTGTGCTGCTGCAGCAAGGGCTGTGCTCACAACTGTGCTGCTGCTGCTGCAACCAAACATGTGAATTCTGAAGGGCTGGGACCATTAATCAACCGGGCGCTCTGGGCGCTCCCAGGGTGTTCCGCATGACCTCTGGGACGGCTGCAACGCCGCAAACGACCCGAAGACTTTCGCCGAGCTCCCCGCCCAGCGCCCACTACGGTCAAGGAACGCCTCTAGACGGCCCCCAGACGGCACAGGAGGCCCCCAAGACGCCCCAATTGACCTCCAAGAGGCCTCCCAAGATGGTCCCCCAAGAGGGGCCCATGGTCTTTGAAATTTGTTTGGGGTACTCGCGTTTTCGGCTTCCAGACGTTCCAAGACGGCCCAAGAGGCCCCCAATACGGTACCAAGACGGCCCGAAGCCCAAGAGGCTCCCAAGACGGCCCCAAGACATCTCAAGATGACCCCATGATGCTCCAAAAGGCCTCCAATGCGGCCCAAGAGGCCCCCCAAACGGCTTCCACTGGGTGCCCAGACAGGGTCTTCCAACTGACATTTCGCGAGCGCGGCCCAAGGAGCCCCCGGAGGCCCCAAGAGGCCCCCAAGAGGTCCCCAAGAGACCCCAGGAGGCTACCAAGAGGCCTCCAACAGGCCTCCCACGAGGGCCCCAAAAGGCAAACATCCCAACGAACAACCTACAAGCCTATGACCCACAACCCAGGCACGGTGGCGGGATGGGCCGAACATCATCACATGTTTTTGCATGAGATCTTGGCCGTCCAAGCCAAAAATGTGGCCGGCATTATTCGGCGGCGGACAAACCTCCCTTTAGTAAACCTCCCCTTAGTGAAAACGGCCTGGGACCGAAACCGACGGACCTGGACCCGCAAAAATGACGGCCGCGACGCCCTCTCACGAAGCGAAAACGGCCAATTCCTTAATCGACGTGTCAGGGTAGGTCTGGAGGTCTCGGGCGAGATGGTTGCCGGACCAAGCGCTCTCGGGCTCCCCGTCCCCTCTGTGAGACTCCTGTGTGGACTCTTTCTACCTCGCTAGTGCCACGCTGGTCCGGCGCCCCCATCAGCGTGCAGTGGCAAAAAGCGACAGCGACACGCAACTCGGAGGACAACGCGAATGTCATTTTTACTCTTCCTATGCCTCCCCAGCTACCGCCGCCGTTGTCGCCGCCACCTCCAGGGGCGGAATCGTTGATTTACAGGCGGTGGGATATACAGTCGAGGCGTTGACCTAATGAACCCGAAAGAAGGAACGAGGCCCCATAAGTTAAACTTCGATCCCCCATCGGAAACCTAAGGACAACCTAACGCAAACTGCGAAACTATTAAAGAACACGGAGCCCCTCCCAAACGAAACGGGTTCCTTGCTCAGCGCCCCGACTGTAGCTGGCGCGAGCCCCAAAATCTGGCAGACTGATCCCCACACATGCGGTGCCCTGCCCCTCCACCTGGTTGCCGAAATTCCGGCCCTTCCCCAGGGCCTGTTTTTCGCTCTGGGTTCCGAGGCCCGGCAAGGCCCCCAGAAGAAACAACTCAAGTTGTTTTTTCAAGATGCCAGCCAGCATGTCTGGGGTTGGTGCGAAACCCAACATCTGGCTGATTGATTTGCTCAACCCCGGCGTCCTTCTCTTCGACGTCGGTCCCCTGGCTGTGGGGTGTTCGCTGACGCGGGGGCAATCGACGTAGGGCGAAAGAGCGTGACTTTTCTTGCACCGTTAATCCTACGACGGCGACGACGGCGACGGCGGACGAAGACGCAATGCGGATGCTCTCTTGGGGGTGGGGGGGGCTGCGCATGTCCGCTGTGCTCGTCGACGACGAAAGGACGACGACGACGACGGCGACGATGACGACGACGACAAACTGCTGCCCGCGGATGCCCCATGGGGGGGGGGCTGCGAAGGCCCGCTCTAGTCGACGACGACGACGACGACGACGACGACGACGACGACGACGACGACGACGACGACGACGACGACGACGACGACGACGACGACGACGACGACGACGACGACGACGACGACGACGACGACGACGACGACGACGACGACGACTACGGCGGCGGCGGCGGCGGCGGCGACGACTGTGGCGCGTCAGTAGTCAGCCTGAAAGGGGGGAAGGTTTCGCTTCGGATGTATACAACCCCTAAAACAAATTCAATACGATAGGCAATCGTTTTGAGGCTGCCGCGCAGGGGGGTACACGATACCCCCGGCGGCGCCGACGACCCCCTGGCGCGCGTGATTGCAAAAATTGTTTCGCGCCCCGTGGGATCTATTCATCAGCCCTGGGGGGAAGCATGCTCTGTTAATCAAAAGATGACATTTGTCGTCGTCGTCGTCCAAGTCGTCGAAGTCGTCGTTGTCATCGTCCGTCGTCGTCGTCGTCGTCGTCGTCGTCGTCGTCGTCGTCGTCGTCGTTCGTCGTTCGTCGTCCGTCGTCCGTCGTTCGTCGTCGTTGTCGTCGTCGATCGGGTTCCGCCCGTTCGCGTGCTGGCCCCCCGCCCGCATCAATGTCCCAACCGCCCGACCCGCTCGACCGTTCCATTAGGGTTCCGCCAGCCCGAACCGCCCGTGAGGGTCCCGCCCGATCACGTGCTGGCAAACCAGCAGCCCGCTTGAATGTCCCGCCCGCCCTTTGGGGCCCCGCCCGCCCGATCCGCCCGTTAGGGTCCCGCCCTGTCGCGTGCTGGCAAGCCCGCCTCTTCGCGTGCTGGCAAGCCCGCCCGTCAGGATACAGCCCGCCCGACCCGCCCGTTTGGGTCCAATACGCTCGAATGCTTGCAAAACCCACCGCCCGCTTTCATGTCCCAGCCGCCCGATCCGCCCAATAATGGCCCCGTCCCGATAGGGTCCCTCTGGACCGACCGGCCCATCAAGGTCCCGCCCGTTCGCGTGCTGGCCAGCCCGCCCGCTTTCATGTCCCGCCCCCGTCGGTTTGGGTCCCGCCCGCCCACCCCGTCCAGGCAAGGTCCCGCTGTCCCGCCCGTTCGCGTGCTGGCCAGCCCGCCCGCTTTCATGTCCCAGCCGCTCGACTCGCCCGTTAGTGTCCCGCCCGCCCGCCCGTCCAGGCAGGGTCCCGCTGTCCCGCCCATTCGCGTGCTGGCCAGCCAGCCCGCTTTCATGTCCCGGCCGCTCACCCCGCCCATTGGGCTCCCGCCAGCCCGCCCGTCCCGTTGGAGTCCCGCCCGCCCGAACGTCCGGTTACGGCCCCGCGCGCCCGCTGCGCCCCTCAGGACCCCGCCCGCCCGCCCGTCCTGGGAAGGTCCCGACCAACGGGCCCGCCCGTTAGGGTCCCGCCCGACGACGACGACGACGACGACGACGACGACGACGACGAGGACGAGGACGAGGACGAGGACCAGGGCCACGGACCAGGGCGAGGACCACGAGGACCACGAGAACGACGAGACGAGAACGACGGCGACCTCTGCCACGACGACGACGACGACGACGACGACGACCCCGACCATCGCGAAACCAACCTTGGTGAAACCTGCCGCCAGAGAAACCAGCCCAGAGAAGTCAGCGCCAGGGAAACCAGCGTCGGCGAAAACAGTCTATGCCACGTTTATTACCCACCCGTTGACGTCCGCCTGAACTGATTTGCTCAACCCTGGCGGTTTCACATTCCCTCTGGCCTGCGGGCCGCAGCCCCTGACCTGAACCGACGAGGAAACGAACCTCTGCAGCCCCGCCCTGAAATTGCTCCATCCCTTCTTCGCATCGTGGCCACGTCTCAAGCCCTTGTTTCGGATCAGGCTGCTCGATGCCTGCCCCTGTCGCGGAGGGCAAAGTAGGATAGCCAAGGCCAGGGTAGAGAATCTCGCTGGGAAAGGCAAGCGGGAAAGGAGGATGCGCCAGGATTTCAGGGAGGCCGCCCCTACGGGAGGAGGGGGAGGGGGAGGAAGAGGTGGAGGAGGAGCACGAGGAGGACGAGGAGGAGGTGCCAGAGGAGGAGGAGGAGGTGCCAGAGGTGGAGGAGGAGGAGGAGGAGGAGGAGGAGGAGGAGAAACTCCCTCACCTACTTTTCCTGGCGGCTCCTGGCGCCGGGAGCCGCCAGGAGGCGCCAGGGAAGAATGAGCCCGGCGGCGGGGCGAAAACCAGCTGCATGCAGCAAATTTCGTACCCCCCCTTTGCCCTATCCTACCCTTGGCAGTTTTCCCTATCCCTACCCCTATCCCCTTTCCCTACCCCCCTTTTTCTATCCTATCCCTCTTCCCTTTCCCCCCCCTTTCCTTTTCGTCCGACCTGACCTTGGCAGCGGCCCTCGCCGTTTCGCTCGACAGCTCCGTCGGCCTCCGCCTCCAACTCCACCCCATCCCCTCCCCTCAGCCCTGCTTGACTTCTTCTCTGCCACTTCTCTCCCTCTCACTCGGCACCTCCTGATGATCCTGTCCTGGGCCACCAATCTTCGTACTGCGTGTTGCGCGAGGCGCGGTCAATTAGCTCTGCATGATCGCGCTATCACAAGGGGTGTGCGGCGCAGCGTCAGGGGGGAGGGGGGAAAGGAATCGACCATACATCGCCGATTGATCGGCGAGAGGTCCCAATAGCGAATCCACACGCCTCCTGGTGGGACGAGCTACAGCAGGACCAATGCTAGAATTAGCCTGGCGAAGGACCCAACCATATGCAGTTGTGAGCACCGTCGTTGTATGCACCGCATTCGGAGGAACTCCCTATACACCCACGAAACGTGTGAGGGGTGTGCCAAAATTTGTCTGGTGGGCGCATGCGAAAGAAGCCATTGGGGCCGTCAGTTGACTGCCCTATGGGGCCACGAAGCGCGTGAGGGGTGTGCCGATATAGGTGCGGTGGGCGCATGCGAACTTAGCCATTGGGGCCTTCGGTGAAGCTCCCTATGGTGCCACGCAACGCGTGAGAGGTGTGCCGAAATGGGTGTCCGTGACGCGTGCGGGCGGTGGCATTGGGGCTTTTGGTGGTCCCTGTGAGGCCACGAAACGTGTGAGGGGTGTGCCGAAATTAGTGTGCGTGAGCATGCGGGCGGTGGCACTGGGGCCTTCGGTGGAGCTCTCTGTGGGGCCACGAAACGTGTGAGTGTGTGTCGAAATGGGTGTGCCTGACGTATGCGGGCGGTGGCACTGGGGCCTTCGGTGGAGCTCCCTATGGGGCCACGAAACGTGTGAGGGGTGTGCCGAAATGGGCGTGCGTGACGCATGCGGGCGGTGGAGGGGGGGGGGGTGAAGAGGAAGGAGGGAAAGCGGGGAATGTCTCTTCAAAACGAAGACCCAACACCACAGGATGGGTGGGAGAGAAACATCATTCAAAAACATGAGAGCCTCCAAAGGCCAAACTGAAGAACATTCGAGGGTACTCTCCCCCATGATGCACAATAGCATTCCACAAGCACGAAGAACACGAGGGTACCCTCCCCAGTCCGACCTCGATCTTCTACATCGGCCCGACAGTATCAGGCCCCCTAATCGGCAGTGGGGTGGCGAGCGGGGGTCACTGCATCCCCCCCTGAGCCTGTCCCCCCCCCCCCGACATCGCTCCGGACCCTCCCTGCGGGTCACCTGGGACATCCTCCGCCCTCCCGGAAGGACAGGAGCACGCCCGCGCCTTGGAAGAGGTGGCGACTCTCCCAGCAGCACGGTCTGGGGAACGCGGGCGCTGGCGGGGGAGAGTCGGGGGGGGGCGACAGGGTAGGATACAGGGCAGTGTCGAGAATCAGCTCATGCGGCTGGTTTTCCTAGCGCTTCCTGGCGCCGGGAGGCGCCCCATGTATCGAGGAATGGGCCTGGCGGCGGGGCGGAAACGAGCTGCATGCAGCAGATGTCGTACCCCCCCCCCTTTCCCTATCCTACCCTTTCGCCCGGCCCGAGGACAGGGGGCGTGAGGACTGCCTGGCGGCGCGCATGAGGGGCCGGCACAGAGGGGGGGGGGCAGCCTTCCAGGGTGGGGGGGCTCGAACAGGGGAACGAAGAACGACACAAACATAAAAACCCGGAGGTCCGCGCGAATTTCTCGGATCGGCGCTGGTCCCTGGCGCGCGGAGCGCGCCAAGGGCGGCGCCAGAGGCGCCGCCAAGGGGGTCCAGCGCGGATCCGAGAAATCCGCGCGGACCTCCGAATTGTTATGTTTATGCCATTCTCCGTTCCCCTATCTAAGATTACGGATCACCCATCGGTCGGAAGAAGTGCGTCGAAACATGAAGGAGGAAGGCGTTGAAAGTAGCATGGGTGTCCGCTCGCCCCCCAAAGAGGCCCGAAGAGGTGAAGCCACTCGATCACTGAAGTAGGAAGGCGATGAGAGTAGACTGGAAATCTGGGAATCCAAGAATACCTACTTTCAACGACCGACGGGTGCGGATCACGGATCCCCGAGCGCGGTGCGGCCCCTTCGGGGGCCGGGGAAGAGAGGCGGAGCGCCCGCCGTCTCGACCCTCCCCCCTCTTCCGGCTCCTGCGGAGACCGCCTTCTCACACCGCCACCTGCTTGAGCTGCGTGATTCCGAGGCCGCGCAGACGGCGTGCTTGGTGAACGGTGCGGTTGGGAAGATGGTGCTTCTGACGCCGGGCTCACGCAAAGCAGCATGTAGGAAAGCACGTGGCACCGCTTCCTACATGTCAAATGTGCGAATGCATCGAACGAGAACGACACAGCGAGTTGTAGGAAAACACGAACCACGTGTTCCTACAATTGGTTTGGCCACGAACCACGCCTTCCTGCAATTGGGTGTCCTACTTCGCCGTTAGCTAGCACACCGTTAGCGCGTCTACGGTTATTGAACCCCCTATCTGACCCTCAGCTCCAGATAGTAACCCCCTGGGGATAACAAAGTTCGGGGTCTACGCGGGAGAATAAACGTTTTCCCGGAGACCTCAGCATAATGATGACGATGATGACGACGGTGATGATCAAGATGCTCCGAAATGTTCGTAAGGATAATGCAGCAAATCCATGAGTCTTTCGGAAATCCACACATCCTCTATCCTGGATCCGAGCTGAGCGATCCTCCCAAAGACAGGCGGCTTCTCCCTGAACGCTCGGCCGACCCAGCTTCTTCGATGCGTCGCGAAGGCAGGCCCTCGCGGAAGGCCTCGGGGGGGCGTCACCCCCGCCGACAACCACATCGACCCCCGTCGCGGGCAGCCACCGCGCGCCGAAGGCGCTCCGACCCCCGTCGCGGCGCGACGACGAGGCGAGGTTGACCCCCGTCGAGGGTGTACCCCCCCCCCCACGCTCATTAAGGAAACCCAGAGTATTGAACCCCCTGTTTAAGGAGACAGGCGGCTTCTTCCCAAACGCTCGGCCGATCCAGCTTCCCCGCCGCGCCGCGGAGGCAGGCCCTCGCGGCCTAGGTCGGGCATATCCCCCCTACATCGGGGGCGGCCACGAGGGGGACGTCCAAAAAGGGGGGGGGGGGGGGGGGCGCAGCTCACGGCCGGCGGCACGTGCGCGGCCGAGGCGCCGTGAGATCAGGGGAAGTATCGTGGCCCCCGCCACGATATCCTTCCCCCACACGGAGTGCCCAATGAAGACGGTCGGCCCGCACTTCGCTTCAAAGGGGCCGCAACGCAAAGCATTTGCGAGCCCGCAGCCTGGCGAAAGTTTGTTGCAGATTGTGTTTCGTTTCTTTCTCCCCCCCGTCCCTTTTGCACAATAGCCATATGCAAATCAAGAGAGAATGTTGGTGGGCCGCCATTCCCGCAAAACGGCAGTCGGCGTGCGCTGTCGCCTGCCCGCGCGCTTCGACGTATGGCACTTTTGTCTGTCTGTGTGCCCCCCTATTCATCTCCCCCCCCTTTTGGCCGCCCCCGACAGGAGGAGGGGGAGGCGGAGGAGGAGGAGTAGGAGGAGGAGAGGGAGGAGGAGAGGGAGGAGGGGGAGGAGGAGGAGGAGGAGGAGGAGGAGGAGGAGGAGGAGGAAGAGGAGGAGGAGGAGGAGGAGGACAACGAACGAACGAACGACTCTGCAGAGGCGCGTCAGCTGGTCCTGCGGCCTCGCGGGGCACTTGAAATCAACAAAAGAAGATTCCCAGGGCTGGCTCGCTTCTAAAGGGCGCTGTGATGTGTAATTACTCATCACGCGTGGCACTCGATGCACTTGTGCTCCCGCCCACCCCCTACCTCGGCTGAAAGCCCGTGCTTTAAAGGCTGGGCATGGCCCTAGGGTCAGGGGCAGAGAGGGGGGGGGGGGGGGAAACGAACGGCGTCAGGGACCGCCCTAAACGAGTGGAAGTCCCCCGCACCCAACAACAAGTTAAAGCCAACGAAACTCGGGCAGCCTACGGCCCGCGGGCCAACACAAAAAGTTTAAACCGAGAATAATATGAGATGTCTCTGGAGCCCCAGGAGGCTCAGAATATTACTAAAAAGAGAAGAGGAGGCGTCGAAGAGGATGCGGAGGGGGTCGCATTTCTAGGCCTAGAAGAACTCGCAGAAGCGGGAGTAGCCTCGCAGGGCCCACTGGAGGCCGAAGGAACGGAGCGCGATTGCCTCTGGGTTCTCATGGAGCTCATCCCCGCTGCCGTAAGAGAGCAAGTCTCCGTTGGACAGCTTCCCGTGTTTGAGCTTATCTTGATAGGTCCTTGAGCTTGGTTGCGTTCGCCTGCCCAACTTGTTCTCCTTGTGCCACGAGCGCGCCTATGAGTGATACCCGCGCGTGTGGACGTAGGATCCCGAGCTCTACCAGTTCTGGAACGAGTTCGCCAGTCTTGGCTGCCTCCTGGTGGTGGTCGCGGAGCCTCTTGGCCTCCTGCCCGTAGTAGCGCGCTGTGAGCATCGTCGACTGCGGCGCGACGTGGTTGGTCGGAAGGTGGACGCGACGAAAGAGAACCGACATCACTCGTCCGAGTCGATGTTCGCGACCATGTGCCATCCACATCAAGATGAGCGTCGTCGCCTGCGCCCGCTGGATCGGCATCATCTGCGCGTCGGCGAGGTCTCCCTCGCGCAGTCCGTAGTGGTTGTTGGCGGCGGCTCACGCGTCGTTGAGCGCCCTGGCGCGCTGGGGCATCGCCGCCTGGGGCCCCCTAGGAGTGGGCCGCAGTGGCTGCGCCCGCGGACCTGGGCCACCTCGGCGACCTCGATCTCCGCTGCGACTCCGATCGCCGCGCCCAGCGGCGAGTTCTCCACGCCGCTGCTCCGTCCCAGTCGCGAGTGCCCTGTCCGCCAGGTTCGGCATCTATCGCCGGACCGGGTGGCGGTGGGGCGCGAACTTCTCGGACGCGCGCCTGCGGCGCTTGTAGACTGGGGAACGCGCCTTGAGCCAGTGCGGCTCCAGACAGGGATGCACGAAAAACCTCGCGCGCACTCTCTGGGCCCACGCGGGCCGGGCAGCGTGGGCCGTCGGGCACTCTCAGCAGGGGCGAGTACGCACTGTAATCTGTCAGGCACCTGCGACGCTTCAGCGATTGCACCACATGTCTCTTGGCCAGCACCACCGACGAAAAGGTGTGCGAGCACTAGCAGCATTGGTTGATCACCACGAGCTGATTCACAGGTACCCTGATCTCGTGCGCAGGGTGGTGGCACTGGCGCGCTCGCAAGGGCGCCCTGGAGTGGAAGACCTGGCCGCAATGGCCCCCGCCGTCGCCTGGAAGCTCGCCGTGGAACTCTTGAGGGGGACCTTCAGGGACTGGAGGAACTTCAGGGGCAATTGGCGCATGTAGTTCCGAGGGTAGCTGAAGGCGTCCATTACGAGCCTGTTACCAATAGGCCTTGCGGAAGCCCTTGGCGTCTCTGCTCCTAAAATGCGCAGCGACCCTAAGGTTCGTGAATCTGTAGTTGATGCAGTGGCCCTTGTCTAAGATGTATTTCCCGTGCGGGGTGACCTCAAGGAGCTTCGCATCTGTTTGCCCTGCAGGGCCTGCGGATCGGCGCCAGGGCGGATCCAGCCAGAGGGGGTGGACGTCGGGAATTCGCCGAGCGCCTTGAACTGCCCAAACAGAGCCGCAACAACCTACACAGAAACATCTGGATGAAAAGCCAGACGCTGCCAGTAACCGAGACGACGAATCAACAGCTCGGTCCTAGCGTCTGCGATCCTCAACTTTTTATGCATCGTCCACGCCGACGGGGTCCGAATGCGATCCCCGCCAAGACCAGCATGACGAGCGACCTCTCAAAGAGCGGCTTTTGCAAACCCCGAGATGACCGAATCCAGCTTCGCATAGTCCCTCTTCCTCAGAATGTAGACCTCAAGGACCGAGAAGGCCGCACGGCGGATCACTCCCGAGAACACCATGCGCTTGAGTTTCATGGACGTGCGTTGGTTCCAGGATCGACCTAGCTTCGACCGAGCTGCTCTCGTAGCGTCTACCGAAGACGAACCTCGGCTCCAGCTCCTCCCGTTCGATGCTCCAGTCTTCCTAAGTACACCGTCGCAGTTTTTACATGTCCAGGAAACTGCACCAGTCCAGAGAGGACGGCTCGAGTGGCCGTGTATTTCTCAGGGCCTACAGAAACAGGGAGGATGATCTCATTATCGACGTTCTGGCAAAAACGCCCTAGCTCCTCCAGCTGATCAAACCAGATGCGAGACGACAATTTAGCCCTCTGAGCTGCTCGAAAAGGGCTGCCGTCAGGGAGGGGCAGCGTCTGCGACACATACTCTGCGTAGTCCCGCATAGATATATCAATCTGCTCCAGATGGATGGGCGAGTCAATCAGCGTCGCCGCTTCCGTCATCGGAACAGAGCCACCTCCTCCTGTCCAACACGGCCTGAGTCTCCGTCCTCAATATGTGATTCCAGGCCTCCAGCGGCTTCACAAACGAACGTACGAACATTTCGCAAGCGTTGCCGTCGCCCATGCCACCGCCATGGGAAGGTACAAAGTAATTAGTTTTGCCTCGTCCTCCTGTGTTTCCATCGTTGCCTCGCGATGTCGTTGCTGCAAGAAGAACTGGTCCTGCATGTCTTTGATCACCTCTCCTATCACCTGTTCCAGCATCTCGTGGTCGGTGGAAGGGAAAACGTTGCCCATGTGTTTTTTCACTTGCAAGTGCGACTCGAGCTTCTTGTGCAGTCTCCATGAGTGGAGCTTGGCGGCGAGCTGTGCGTTCTGCCTCGACCGGTGTGCCGCATAGCCGTAGGAGGAGGAGGAGGGGGAGGAGGAGGAGGAGGAGGAGGAGGAGGAGGAGGAGGAGGAGTGAGGAGGAGGAGTGAGGAGGAGGAGGAGGAGGAGGAGGAGGAGGAGGAGGAGGAGGAGGAGGAGGGGGAGGGGGAGGAGGAGAAAAAGAAAGAGGGAGCCCCCGACGACAGCGAAGCCGCAAAAGGTCCGAGGCGGGGTGGGCTCTCTCGGGCCCCCCTCGGGCGACGGGGCCCTGAGGCGGGACGCGGCGGGGCCCGGCGGGGCACCCCGGCCCCTGGTCGGCGAGTGGTGGGCGCTCCGGGGGGGTGCAGGGCACGTCCGCGGTGAGGGCGCAGAGCAAGGCAAGGGCTCCCACGAGGGCGCGAAGTGATTCGAGCTTCGCGCTTCGCGGTCCTCGCTCCTTCGCCCCCTCCTCCTCGTCCTCCTTGTCTCCCTTTGGGGGGGGGGCGGAGCGAGAGCACGAAGTTATTCGCACTTCGCGCAGCGCGAAGTTGGGAGCCGTTGGCAAGGATGCCAGAGCACTGGGAGGCCCAGTGGACCACGTCGACCCCACTGGATGTCAGCACCGTCTCGAGATGGGACGAGAGAGACGCAGGGATGCAGGGGTGGCCATGATGGAGCAGCGCATCCTTATTGCATGGATCTTGACCGCAGTGCCCCCTCTCCTGTGGGTGTGATGCAGTGGGCGTTGGCGGTGAAGGGCTAGGAACGTTACGGCAAGTTGTTGCCGTGACGACCCTGGCGTTGGTTTCTGACACCGCGAGGATCGCTCAACCTTGGACGATCGGTGGCTTCTCGACCGCCCGATCGTCCCAGGTCGGCCGATTCTGGGCCACTCGAGGCGGTCAACCTGGAACGCCCGCGGCGGAGTCGCCGCGCGTCGACGAGACGCGAACCTGCCGTACCCCCGAACGCCGCACTGGGCCGTACGCGCTCCCTCCGGTGGCGAGCGAGGGGGGGGGAACGACAAGCAGACGGCCTTCTCAGAGGGCGGCGGGCCTTCTCAGAATCCCTGGCGCCTTCTGAGGAGACTCCTGTGTCTTCGGGGAAGGCTTAGAACACTTCTCAGAAGGCTGGGGGACTTCCGAGCCCTCTGACAAGGCCTTTACCTTCTCACTTCCCCCCCCGCTCGCCGCCAAATGGAGAGGGATGCATCGACCCCCAATCGCCCATTGATCGCCGCTAGGGGTCTGATAGCCCCCCCCCGCCAGGGCTCGTGGAAATCTGCCATCGGGGGCTTATCTTAGGTCGGGCATGTCCCCCATACAGGCGGATGTTGTGCCAAAAATTTTAAAAGTCAGAACATATCCAAAAGTAGTCACAAATTATGGAAAAATCGTCCCCAGACTATTTTTTGAATCTTCTGGACTATTCCTCCTGTAGAGGGACAGACCCGCCTTAAGGCTTATCGCCCATCTGTCGGCGATGTGCCGCTCCTCACCGCGCAAGGGAGCCCAGAACCGAATCGATAAGTCGGATCGGCGATCGAAATAAGTCGGATCGGCGGACATCGGCAGCCGAGCCGGGAAAAGTCGAGCCGGCGGACATCGGCAGGCCAGCTTGCGTGTCCGATACGTACATCGGAGACCCAGATCGGCAGCCGAAACCGCCCCGACTCGGCATCGGAATCCGTCGATGTCGAATCGTATCGCGAATTGGAGGGATCGAAGCGAGCCCGGACCGCCCGCCCGGTCTCGCCGCCGACCCTCCGCGTCCCGCAGCGGAGACGGCGGCGGCTGGCTCGCTTGTTTCGCCGCGGCGGTGCCCCCGCTCCGGCGGCGCGGGGGCGAGCGGGCGGCAGGCGGGGGCCCCCGGGTCCTCTGGACGGGGGGCCCCCGGTCCTGCGGGACGAGGACGGTGCCGTGATGGGATCGGGCTCGGGATGCGCTCTGGGTCGCAGGGGGAGAACGAGGAGGAGGAGGAGGAGGAGGAGGAGGAGGAGGAGGAGGAGGAGGAGGTGACGAGGGTTCCAGTCGCATCCCGACAGATCTTCAAACATGTGCAAAAAGGGCCACGATCGGATTGCAATCGGATTCCATCCTCGTCGTCGTTGGCTTCGGCGGTCCCACGCAGCACCCTGGCCCTCCAAGGGCATACGCATCTCGTCGTCGTCGTCGTCGTCGACCGTCGTCGACCGACTGCGGCAGGTCCACGCAACACACACCCCACCCTCCCCCCTCCTATGGAGCATCCGCAGCGCGCGCGCGCGTCGTCGTCGTCGTCGTTCGTCGTCATCATGAGATGACCTGCGTGGCGCCATTCATTGGTGCCCTCTACATCGCGCTTACGGTCATACAGAATGGCATCCGTACCCCCCAATGCTTCTACACATGATGACGTGTTTGCAGTGCACGCGGATGAGTGGTCGAACTCACCACGTTTCGCCTTTGCGCCTGCAGTTGATACATACATGACATGCTCGGAGAAAAGCGACGACCAATTCACACGTGAACATAATAACATATTTGAATAACATCACCGTACAACCGCCAACAACTACGATGACGACGGCAGCGATGATATCCCGTCACTTCTCAAAATAAAACAGAATACACCAATTTACGAGCCACTACAATGGACAGCGACACCAGACCACTACGACCCCAGCACAGTATCCACGATCAGGGAACAAGTACGAAGGAGCAAGCAAGACGAAGTCAACAATGTCAATCTCGGCAAAAAACTTCGTCTACATGTCCTTGCACTTGGGACACGAATTTATACAAGTCCCTACCAAGCGAGGGTGTACAGAGACCAGCACTGGCTACTTCCAACTACTGAAGATCTGGCTTGAAGACGTAATCAGCAAATGGGAAGCCATGATATCCCATACTGCCATTGGGCACAGCGACCATACGACATATCCCATCTTACCGCCGCGCAGACTACAGGCGAGATGGACAACCATCAAGACCGAACGACACTGAGGACCACGACCTTCGACGACAAGTCATAGTCGACGTAGATGGTGCAAGCGTAAAGACGACGTCGACAACGACATGGTGCGACTCAGGCAACCACGCTACAACAAAGACGGCACCGCGAAGGACCTCAAGGAAACACTATACAATCCGCCGACCCCATGCTTCCCTCTCCCCAAAAACCCTCTCCCGGGACCCCGGCCCGGTCGATTTGGAGGGGAAGGGGGGGGGTCCACTGGGGACCGCCAAAACGTGCCATGGGGGACAGGTGGCCCCAAAACGGGCCAAGAGGGCCTGAAGAGGGCCCCTGGACTGTCCAAGAGGGGCACGAGTCGCCGAAAGATCGCGCCAAGACGCCCAAGATTGGCCCCAGACGGCCCCAGAGGCCCACAAGACGTTCCAGAGAAGTCGCCTCGGGGGCTTTCAAGGAGCAAAAATCGCCCCACTCCCCTAGAAAAACTTAGATTTTAGCACATTCGCCTCTTGTGCTCTCAAGAGGCCGACCCACGTCGAAGCGGCCTTCAAGATCGACCCAAGACATACCAAAAGGCCCCCAAGAGGGCTCCAAATCGGCACACGAGGGCCCCAAGACGGCCCCAGAAGCCTCCAAGACGGCCGAGGAGGCCCCGAGGACGGCCCCAAGGGGAGGCCTAGAGGGAGAGCCCGAACTGACATTTCGAGCTCCCGTCCCCAAGATGCCCCCAAGAGTCCCCAAAAACCTTCCCCCAGAGAGCGCCAAAGGCCCCCCAAAAAGCCCCCAGACGCCGCCAGGAGGCCCCCAACAAGTTCCAAAACTGCACCCATGACGCTCCCGACGCGCCTCCCACGCGACCTCATCAACCATCCGAACGGCGTCAAACCCGCAACCCAGGCACGGCGGCGGGGTGTGCCCACTAAAACCCCAAAGGGTCGGCGGTGCGGCGTAAGCCCAATAATATATACGACTAGCAGCACACAAAACGATACCAATTCGCGCTAGACGAGAGCAGTGGCATACATACCAAGTACCAGACGACTATGAATACCATATTCATTCGCTGAATGACCAAGTATGAGACCAACATTGTTTCAAGATCGGAGTTACTTCCGCCCACTAACGTACTTGCATACGTACTCCACACGTTGGGTGCAGCAACACTCCGCCCACCATGGGCTACTTCAGTCGCCGACAAGTCCCACAGACACACTGCACCACCGACAGCCAACCAAGCTGCGTCGAGCTACTAGGTAGACGACTACATCGCGGTCATGCCCAGTACATGCACAGGTACGGTGGGAGAGCCACCACCACCACTATCACCACGACAACCAACCTTTATCAACACAATACGAACTCTTTTCGCAAAATCCTTGCAACCCTGCCTGGCCACCAACCATCGGCGGGCTCGCGCCCATACCTGTAGCCAACCTACACCCACGCCGTCACATGCGACCCGTGTTCAGGATTAGCGGCTCAATCCAGGCCGCACATACGATGCACATACCACACCCACGAGGCGCGACCTTCGTTAACAGATCTCCCAAACTGATAACAACGGATAAGGTCCGAGATGGACAGACCCCACCTGCACTACGACTGGATTCAGCAATAGCTGGCGCAAAGAAAACGATTGAAGAAGCTTGAGCACGAGTATGAAGACAGACTCCACACATTCTGCTCAGGCCACATTCTACCATCAACACCATACCTTTTCATATCTCTGCAGGACTCCAGGAGCAATAGTGATCACCAACAAGAGCAGCCACCACCACCACCACCACCACCACCCACCGACGCACCTTCGCCACTACCCAAAACAAAGTTGCCAACATCAACAGCAGCTTCAACTCACACGCGACAGCAAACCACCATTCACAAAACTTGGGGAGACGAAGGACTCGACGCTGTACTACCCGCAGCCACAGACGGCTCACAAGACGAAAGCAGCTACATTGACGACATCGACGACTAAAAGTACACTCCTGCGCCCCTCATTCTTACGCCCCTACCACCACACAAGGGCCACGACACGCATTGCCCCACAAGCTGGGCAGCATACAACACCGACGACAAAATTGAAGACGACGACGGCGACGAAGACAACTGGCATTACGCAATATTCTACAGCGCAACCGACAACACATGCACCTACCGGCTTCCAAACGATCACCTGCTGCTACCAGACTAGCGCAGATACTGAGGCAAATACAACAACGAGTACATCTCATCAACCACCGCTCAGGCCTGATTCCCATGCGACTCGACTCTCAACATTTAAGCTTTCACCTGCTGGGTCGACCAAGTACTTCACGCTCAGCGACGCAACGCCCTCAGACTCAAACCTTCCACCATGGCGACCACGTTTACAGAACCAACCATGTCTTCAGCTAGGAGACAACATGCATGACTTCGCTGAAGTGTTACTCACTCGACAGGGACTTCAGAGTAGCAGTCAATATCGCAAACCTTACCTCCTTGATCCAAGCAAGCACCCACGACAATACTGAATGACATTGCCAAGCAGGCCAGACTCTCGGTCTCACAATGGCTGTGCCCTTGTCACGACGACGACGACGACACTATGATGTACGACTGGGCAGTACGCATATACGATATTGCACATATGTTGTGGTAAATATGCACCCCGATCGATGTACTAGACAAAGACTACAACACCCCCACCACACTATCGAGTTCTTGCAGCAACGACTGCACCAATGAAGACGCACCACAGCCAGCACAACACTCATCTGCAGACACACAACAAATAGCTACTTCCACGCCTGACCAACAACCGACAGGTACCAACATACCCGCTACTCAGCAGCCC
Organism: Prorocentrum cordatum; assembly: GCA_963575745.1. Taxonomy (NCBI): domain Eukaryota; class Dinophyceae; order Prorocentrales; family Prorocentraceae; genus Prorocentrum; species Prorocentrum cordatum. The sequence continues at coordinate 111,429 of CAUYUJ010002058.1, read as the reverse complement.
GGCGCCACTCCAGTGACCTCCACCAAACCTGAAGATCTCAATTATCTGCCAACCCCCCAAGGCTGCACGGGCACAACTCTGGCTGGCCGAAATACGAGCATCAGAGCTAGCACCACAAAAATTTGCCAACAGTTAGACCTACTTCCAACCAATAGCGCCACCGATCCACCTCCAAGACGGACAAACAGGATCCACTCCAATGCCTACACATACAGACCATCCCGAAACAAAACACCACGCCGAAGACGGCAACGATCAGAGGTTCTTGCAGCACGTGGAGACACTACGCCACCACCAGCAGCAATACCATCAACAGTTAGCAGAAGTGCGACAGCGCAACCCACGCAATGCAGAACTACGACAACGACAGGAGATACCCACTGCAATAGAAGCACCCACCATGTCCAAACCAAAGTTCCCTCTACCTGGGGACAAAGCGCCACCAACACCGAAACCAAAGTTCCCCACCGCACAAGCTGATGGCAGTGACTACTGGGGATGGCAAAGAAACCCTACACGGAGTGGCCTCGTGACTACAACTACGTTACAAAACTTCTGGGTGGTACAACAGCCCATTACCACACATTACCAAAACGATGGTGTGGCCAAAGATTGGGAAAACAGTGCGGCGGTGATTTGGTAGAATCTACGACCTCACACCCCTCGCAACCACGGCTTCCAGAGCATCGATTACGGCACAGCGAGGACTTCCGATTGACACTTTCTCTTGCCTGGTCCTGTCCCTGCTTCTTTAACCAGGCGCCCCCTGCTTTCGTGCTTTGCGCTCGCCGTCTCGGACGTCTCACCTCTCACTCTCCTCTGGCCATCCCCACCCCTGCTGACGGCCGCTGACCTCTCCAGGGCTGGACCTAAACGTTGTTGTTTGTTCAGTTTTCGTTGTCTTGATCGTTTTGTGCTACCTGTTCTCCTGTACCTCCCTGACAAATCGAAAAACAAAGCACAGCTGACATCCAGCAAAACAGCGTTTAGGTCCAGTCCTGCTTTTTCTCGTTGGTCGTTGCTGCCTGCTGACGAGCCGCACGCGAGGTCACACACGGCCTTCTCGGCCATGCTTCTCGGCACGCTCGTGCCGTAACAGCCAGCCTCCGAAAGTTTGCTGCGCTGCCCTCGGGGCAGGTTGGATGGGAATGCTTGGGTGGGAGGAAGCTATGAGGTGTTGGGGGAACTCTTCCAGGCGGCTCCTCACACTTTCAATCACCAGTTCTGGAACTCTATACCCTGCGCTGTTTTATGTCGCCTTACATGCCTTGTTTGCTGCTGCTCTTTCAGCAAGCAGCGCGGATAGAGCTTACGCTCGCGGCCAGTTTGGCTCGCCGGTAGGGGGCAAATCTACCAAACGAGTCCCACTGTGGACTACCGACAACGCAAACGTTGTTAACATCAACCGGTTTGCAACACTTGTCTCCTGCTCGTCACCAGTACACACCATCGTTTACAAACCTGCATCGCCAGGCTCGCTGTCATGGGATGGTTTGGGATGGGGGCTTGGTTTTCAATAGTTGGACGAGGGCGGGTAATTGACCGCAGCAGGCCGAAGTAGCGTGCAGCTTTATCTAAGGCCTACCCATTGTAGGGTGTCCTCAACACAGATATCAACAGCCTCGTCAGCGCCAGACTCATACTGGACACTTTCATTACTACTGCGCGCTTTCCCTCGGAAGGCGGACACTCAGATTCAAGTGGCCGCCTCACGTGCTAGAACGGAGAGAGGCTTCGGGGTAGGGGCGGATGGACGACCGAGTTGGGTGGGGACGGGTGGCAGCATTTACTACCAGCCTACGTGTCCATATTTTGCCAGCTTGCTACAGTCTGCCTCCACTAGCTCGTGCTAGACCTATCTCCGTCATCACCTTTGTCCAGTCTGCTGCTGCATTCAGCATTACATATCTGACAACTTTAGAATACAGTTGCAGGTACTTGAACATCACAGGCCCGCCAGTATGAGAGGCCAACCGAAACATTCAACTCCTGTTTATCATTATCATGCTTGCCTGATCTATTACGCAATTTCTCAGCACTGCTCCCCTGGCCAACCGACTTAATATGCGAGCTTCTTCAGGCCAGCCAGTCTGATGGCCAACCAGCCAGCATTCCTTTCTTGACCATCCTCAAATACTCAGACTCCACAGGCCAACCAGTCTACATGGCCAGCATAACCACGCAAGGCCATACATCAGCTTGTACGAAGGGCTCGTGCCTAGCCCGAAAAAAAGAGACAGCGAAAAAAACACGGGGGCCCTGGGACCATGTAGGTTCGGAGTGAACCGAAACAAAACCCTGGGCGGTAGCCCAAGAACTGCCACCACTTGCGTTTTTTTGCAGCTGTACGCCTCGCTGCTGACGCAACGCGACTCTATAGTTAGGTCGGACATGTCATGTCCCCCTCCAGGCAGATTTTGGAGAACAAGATTACAAATAGCCCCAAAGCATTCAAAACTAATAAAAACAAATAGTCGAACAATCGTCCCCCGATCCTTTTTGTCCATGTTTGAAGATTCCTCCTGCAGAGGGACAGGCCCGACTGAACTCCATACTGGGGATGGGGGTTGGGTGTGGCAGGTGAGCCTTTTTTAAATTCGGCGTTTCGACATTTGGCGGAAGGGGGGGGGAGGGGGGGTCTGGCTCCGGACCTCTGCTTAGTGCGACTGTTTGCAGCAGTGCGTCCATGATGGGGGAGGGACTCCACCTGCTCGAAACAGGCGCCAAAAACAGCCAAGATCCACTCCAGGTTGGTTGGGGGGGTGCGAGGGCCCGCGCCGATCGGCAAAACAAGGAATAAAAAAACGACCACCAGCAGGTGGGATGGGCGAGGTAAGAAGGCCACGGCTTTCAGGACCCCTGGCAATCGGGGCGTGCCCGCGCTCTTCCTGCGCAGCAGCAGCTCGCACCCAGATCGATGCTTTGCTCTGCTTCGGCGGGTGGACTAAAAGTGTCCACGCGTGCCTCGCCAAGACCTTGAGATATTAAAATGCGTTGGACCAACATGTATACCCCCCCCTTCCTCTAACTTCGAAGTTGCCAGGTTCAGGCGGTAGGCCAAAGGCCAGGGACAAAATGTGGAGGGTGCGCCGCTGGATCTCCCCAAAGGGGGGGGGAGGGTTGGGACCCCCCCCCTCCTTTCCTTTCTCCGATCCGTCGTCGGGACCCCCCCCCTCCCGATCCGTCGTCGGGGACCCCCCCCCCCTCCCCCCCTTTCCCGATCCGTCGTCGGGCCCCCCCCCCTTCCGTATCGGAGGAAGGGTGGGGGGGCCGACCCCCTCCCCCCCTCCCCCCTTGGCTGCAAAATTCGACCCCCCCCCCCCTCCTCCCCCCCTTTTCGCCACGGCGCCCCGGGGCTCCGGAACGCGACCCCTACCACCCCTAACGCTAATCCTCACCCTAAACCTAACACCCAACCCTAACCCCGAACACTAACCCTACTCACTACTCATTACGCATTATTTACTACCCACTACTCACTACTCGCTACTCACTTTTCACTTTTCACTTTTCACTACTCCCTACACACGACCCACTACTCACTACCCACTACTCACTACCAACTACCCACTACTCACTACTCCCTACTCCCTACTCGATACTCACTACTCGCTATTCACTACTCAATACTCATTACTCACTACTCACTAAGCACAACTCACAACCCACCACGCACTAATCACACATCACCACTCACTACTCACTAACCGCTATCCACTACTCACTACTCACTAATCACTACCCACAACTCACTACTCACTATCCACTACTCGCTACTCCCTTCTCACTACACAGTACTCACTACTCACTACTGACTACTCGCTACTCCCTACACCCTACTCGCTACCCACTTCGCACCACCCACTACCCACTACTCACTACGCACTACGTTCCCTCTACCCACTACTCCCTACTCACTACTCCCAAATCCCAACTCACTACGCACTACCCAATACTCCATATCCACTACCCACTAAACACGATTCATTGCCCACTACTCACTACTCAGTAAGCACTACTCACTACCCACTAACCACAATCTACTCCCTGCCCACAACTCAGTACCCGCTGCTCGCTACGCGCTACTCCCTACACAATACTCACTGCTCACGACCGACTACTCCCTACTCGCTACTCTACCCCCTGCTACCCACGAGCAACTAGTCACAAGTCGTTGCGCTACTCACCACTCACTATTCACTACTCACTACTCACGACTCACTACCCGCTACGCACTACTCACTACGCAGTATTCATTACCCACTACGCACTACTCACTACTCATTACCCACTGCTCCCTACTCCCTACTTCCTACTCACTAGCCACTAGTCACAGGTCGCTACTCACTACTCACAATTCACGACTCACTACTCCCTACGCACTACCCACTACCTAATACTCAATACCCACTTCTCACTTTTCACTTTTCACTACTTCCTACTTCCTACTCACGAGTCACTACTCACTACTCGCTACTCGCTACTCGCTACTCACTACTGACTACTCCCTCCTCACCACTCACTACTCAAGTGCCCTATTCGCGATTCACTATTCACTACTCACTACTCCCTACTCGCTACTCACTACTGACTACCCCACTCCCCACTATTCATTACTACTCACTACTCACTGCGCACTACTCACTACTCCCTCCTTCACTACTCACTCCCCACTACTCGCTATTATCTACTTAGTACTCACTGCTCGCTGCTCACAACTCACTACTATGTACTCCCTATTCATTACTCACTATCCCGAGGCCAGACCCCCCCTTGCGGGAGAAGCCCTCTCCCCGGCCCCCTGTTCGGCGCAAAACGGGGGAAGGTCGGGGGGGTTCGAACCCCACCTTTTCCAGCGCCAAGGGGAGGGGGGGGGTCCGGACCCCCCCCCTTCAACAGGGGGGGGGTCGGACCGGACCCCCCCTTTCAACTACAGGGTGATCCAGTGGCGCGCTTTCCAACATGTGGGCGCTTCAACTTTGGGTTTTGTTTTGGGGAGGGGTGCGAAGCAAGGGAATCCCACCAGCCCTCCGGGCGTAGGTGGTTTAGGGCGTTTCCTCTTCCACCCCTCCCTCTTCCACTTCGGGGAAGGGTTTATCTCTGTTCCATATTAATAGACACCCCCTCTCCCAGGCGACTGGGAGCCAACCCGAGCCAATGAGGCCCCCCCACCACCATCCCTGGTACAAAAACAATACAAAACACACTCTGCCTCCAAAATTCGGAGCATGCGCAGCGAACCCGATGCGGCCTCCCCCACCATCCTGGTCAACCAAAAAATACGGAGTACACGTGGCGGCGGCGGCTGCGGCGGCGGCTGCGGCGGGGGCAGCGGCTGCGGCGGCTACGGCGGCGGCGGCGGCGGCGGCGGCGGCGGTGGCGGCAGCGGCGGCGGCGGCGGCGGCGGCGCGCGGCGGCGGCGCGGGGGCGGCGGCGCGGCGGCGGCGGCGGGCGGCGGCGGGACGGCGGCGGCGGGCGGCGCGGCGGCGGCGGCGGCGGGCGGCGGCGGGCGCGGGCGGCGGCGGCGGCGGCGGCGGCGGCGGCGGCGCGGTGGCGGCGGCGGCGGGCGGTGGCGGCGGCGGCGGCGGATTCGCCCCCAGTAGCTGCCAATCCAAGGACGACTGCTGCATATGCTGCGGCTCGGGCCAGGCTCGGGTGCTACGTATGTATTGGGAGGGCGGGTGGGAGTGAGCGAGGCGGCTTGCGGGCGGGGAGGGAGTCTTGACCCCTCCCCCTGCCCCCTCCCCTGGACCTGGACGGGGCGTTCCGCGAGCGGTCGGAGCGTCTGAAACGGCCTCGGAAAGGAAGCCTCCTGGGGGGAAGGCGAACTGTGGACCCTCCCTTCTTTGATCGATCTCCTCCGAGATGGCCCCAAGAACGCTCCCAAGGCTCCCAGGGGTACCCCCCGGAGGGCCCCAAGAGGTGGCCAGGAGGCCCCAAGAGGCCCCCAAGGGGCCGCCAGGATGCCCCCAAGAGGCTCCCAAAAGACCCCCAAGAGGCCCCAAGAGGCCCCCAAGAGGCCCCCCAAACGCTCCAAAACGCCTCGGCGAGAATACCAAAATCCTTGATTTGACTAAGGTGTTGGCCACATTTTGGCCTCCTGGGAGTGGGGGGCACTGCTTACGATGACTCCAAGAGCGCCTGGGAGAGCCCAAGATGACCCCCACGATGGCTCAAGATCTCCCGAGATGCCTCAAGATGGCTCCCACGATGCTCCAAGAGGCCCCAAGACCGCTCCAAGACGGCTCCAAGTGGCCAAAGAGCTCCCCCAGGAGGCCCCGAAGAGGCCGAAATCCTCCCAACACCTGAGGGAAATCAATGTTACTCGGCTTTCTCGCATTTTCGCTTCCGATGGCCATCCGAGGCCTCAAGATGGCTCCAAGATGGCCCAAGAGGGCTCCAAGAGCGCTCCCAAGGCTCCCAGGAGCGCTTCAAGAGGGCCCCAAAAGGCGCCCAGGAGGCCCCAACAGGCGCCCGAGAGGCCTCCAAGAGGCTCCCAAAGGGACCCCCAAGAGGCCCCAAGAAGGTTTCCGAGGCACCCAAGACGTTCTAAGAGGCGCCCGGGACCGCCAAGAGGCCCCCAAGACGCTCCAAGAGGCCTCCACTGGGGGACCCTTCCTCTGTGTGCTGGCCGCTTCCCTGATCGAGGCAATTCCTCTTGGCATCGTTTCTGGATGGGCTGGTGGGGTTACTTTTTTGGTCGGCGGCTCCGAGGCAGCGGACAGGGAGCGGTAGGCGTCGTCTGGGCCAGCAGGCGAGGCGAATTAGCTACAAAAGGCAACGCACCTGCAGTAATAAATCGCAGAGAATGCGAGGTGTGCACATGCACTGAGCAGAGCGCTCCGCATTAAGGCGAACGCACCTAGGCGCCAGCCACACCGAGGTGACGCAGACCGCAGTGGTATGGGCTGGTGGGGTTACTTTATTTTTAACAGCCGCAGGCGGAAGCGCCGGCGGCGAAGGGTCACGGTCGGGCTGCGGCCGTGACGAATTACCCGGGCGCGCGCGGGGGCCGCGCTGGTGGGGTTACGCGAAACGTCTAGAATTTCGCAGCTGTGGATGCCATCATGTTGCATCGCCTTCCCGCGATGGGTGTGGACACTTTTTGTCCAGTCACCGTTGGCCTGTCTTCTCTATTTGCACTCGCATGGCAAGCGTATCCTCATTCGGTATCCTCTCTAGTCTGCGATTACTCAGATACCGGTGTTGTTGTGTTCCCCACTCCACCACGCGGCGTGGCGGGCGCATGCTATATGGCCTTCGGGCCCTGTGCTGTTTTCGTTGCTCTTTGCCTTGCTTTTCAGCTGCGACCGCCAAGCTGAATTAGTTAGCAATTTCCCGAAATAGGAAAACTGCATATTCTCGTACTCATCCACTAAGCCACAAGCTTGCCCTTCAGGTTCGAACAATGTTAAAAAAGATAACTTGGGCGCCCGAATTATCCGGGGTAACTCGGGTCCGGGGTAACTCGGGTTTGGATTCCCGAAAAAGGAACCCGAGTTAGCCCTGATGATTCGGGGCTCTGGACGCCCGAGTTATCCGGGGTAACTCGGGTCTGGGGTAACTCGGGCTTGGATTCCCGAAAAAGGATCCCGAGTTATCCCTGACCCGAGTTACCCCTGATGATTCGGGGCTCTGAATAACGAGGAAGAGAGGAGGTGAGGGTCGCAGCGAGAGGAGGGCTGCACGCCGTGCTCCGGCGTCTCAGGGGGTCGAGCGCGGCGCGCACGAACGAGCAGGGAGGGGGGGAAGAGGGAGGAGGAGGACGAGGAGGGCGGAGGAGGAGGGAGGAGAGGGACGAGAAGGACGAGGAGGAGGGAGGAGGAGACGAGAGGACGAGGAGGAGGGAGGAGGAGGAAGAGGAGGACGAGGAGGGCGGAGAAGACGGGGGGGACAGGGCGGGAGGAGGGGGATGAAGGGAAGAGGGATTGACGGAAGGGGAGCTGCTGCTGCTGCGTCGGCTCTGCCGAGCGCTCGGGGATGAGGAGGCGAGCAGAAGAGGAGGAGGATGAAGGGAGGGGGATGGGCGGAGGAGGGAGATGGAGGACCCCCTCCTCTCCTCCTCCTCCTCCTCCTCCTCCTCCTCCTCCTCCTCCTCCTCCCTCCTCTCCTTGTCCTCCCTCCTCCTCCCTCCTCCTCCCTCCTCCTCCTCCTCCTCCTACCTCCTCCTCCTCCTCCTCCTCCTCCTCCTCCTCCTCCTCCTCCTCTCCTCCTCCTCCTCCTCCTTCCTCGCTCCTCCTCCTCCTCCTCTGCCTCCTCCTCCGCCTCCTCCGCCTCCTCTTCTTCAAGGAGGTGCTCTGGTAGCGGTGGGGTGGGTGGATGCCCTGCTGGGCAGTCCTGCCAGGTGAGGGGCGAGGTTGCGTTGGCGCCCTGGTGACAGCCGCGGCCGCCCTGGCCCTTGTCGGGACGGCCTGCGGTGAGTCCGAGCCCCCTTCCCGCCCGCGTACCCGGCCCATACCCCACCACGAGACGGGGGGGGGAAAGGAAGGTTAGATGGTAGCGGTGGGGGGAATCGGGGCTACAAGAAGGTGAGCCGGTAGGAAGTGGAGGTCAGTGGAACCCTCATGCGCTGTGGGTGAGAAAGCTCCTCGGGGGCCCACGCGTTTCTTCAGTAATGGTCTGAGCTCGAGTGGGTGAGAAAGCCCCATGGCCAGTGATGTCCGCTGTGCATCTACCAAGAGAAGATCGACTCCCGTACCATCAGCTGTGCTGCGTCCGTCTTGACGGTGAGTGCGCACGTGTCGGTTAAAGGATAGTATAGAGATGGGAGTGGGTGTGTAGCAGATGGCGGCCCTGTCTGCAATGAAGCAAATGTATAATATGAGGAAATCGCGCACTGACTGGCCGCCGCTAGGCCAGTCCGATCGCGAGGAATGCCTCGTGTCGTGGGCGATCAGGGAGGGTTTCCTGATTCACAGTAGGTGAATCGTGCTCGTCAGGCTGGCCAACTTTGACTGCGTCTGCGTAGGATCGGCCAAAGTTTTCACCAGCCGGGAACGTAGAATGGGAAAACCTCCTTGTCCGTATCCTGCTGGTCGCCGTGGTGCATGATGCCGGGATGTCCGCCTGTGGGCTGTGTCGTTGCCGGCTTGCGTTCGCGGGCGCGGGATACGTCCCCATCGGTGTTGTGGTTCAAATTGTGGATTGTAGCAGCCCTGCTGGTGTCGCCGATAGCATGCTGCTGCGTCTGGTGTGATGCTTTCTGGACTGGTGCTGCTAACTACGATTCACCCCGTCGAGGTCGCGGTCTTGTTGGTTTGCATCAAGCTGGCGTCGTTGGTCTGATCAACTGCACTCGGTCCTGAAGTCGACGACTGCTGCTCCAAGTGTCCAAGTTGGGGTGGTGCGGTCCCGATGTCAGCTACTCCTCCTCCTTTTCCTCGTCCTCGTCCTCCTCCTCGTCCTCACCCTCCTCCTCCTCCTCCTCCTCCTCCTCCTCCTCCAACTCGTCCTCCTCCTCCTCCTCCTCCCCCTCCTCCCTCCTCCTCCTCCTCCTCCTCCCCTCCTCCTCCTCCTCCTCCTCCTCCTCCTCCTCCTCCTCCTCCTCCTCCTCCTCCTCCTCCTCCTCCTCCTCCTCCTCCTCCTCCTCCTCCTCCTCCTACGAGGGACCCCTTTGGGGGCAGGCCGCGTGCGCACCGCGGCGGCAGCTCAAGGCGGCCTCGCAGCGCCGGACCGAAGGCCGTCCGCCGCGGCGGGGCCCGCGCCCGCGGGGCGCGGGCGCCCCGCGCGGTCGAGGGCCCTGCCAGCCAGGCGCTCGCGCTCGCCCTCCTCGGAAAGGGGCGCGCAGAAGGGCGATGCGTTCGTCCAGCGAGGGGGTCCACCTCCGTGTTCCTCCTCCTCCACCTCCTCCACTTCCTCTTCCTCCACCTCATCCACCTCCTCGTCCTCCTCCTCCTCCTCCTCCTCCTCCTCCTCCTCCTCCTCCTCTCCCCCTCCTCCTCCTTCCTCCTCCACCTCCTCCTCCTTCGCCTCCTTCTCCTCCTCCTCCTCGTCGTCCTCCTCCACCTCCTCCCCTCCTCGTCCTCGTCCTCGTCATCGTCCTCCTCCTCCCCCTCCTTCTCCAACTCTCCTCCTCCTCCCCCTCCTACTCCCCTCCTCCTCCTCCTCCTCCTCCTCATCTCTCCCCCTTCCTCCTCCCCCACTTCCTCCTCCTCTTCTGCCTGCTCCTCCTCCTCCTCCTCCTCCCTCTCCTCCTCCTCCTCCTACCCTCCTCCTCCTCCTCCTTCTCCTTCTCCGCATCCTCCTCCTCCCCCCTCCTCCATGCCCCTCTTCCTCCTCCTCCTCCTCTTCCGCTTCCTCCCATTCAACCCCCTCCTCTCCCCCCCTCCTCCTTGGTAGCCATTATGGCTCAAGTCCGTAGTGTCTCGCTCAAGGTCCAGCCTTTCTGGCATTCACGAGGGACGGCCCCCGATAGCTCAATGCCCCTTGGCTGCCTGCCCTTGCTGGGATACCCTCCGATTTCTCTCAAACTACACTGCGTATCCTTGTATTACTTGGCTCCAGCAAAAGTTTCCTTGGAAACTCGCAAGAGGAATAACATGTATGTAAACCCGTCGGCAAGATGAAAAGTCGCGCGCGCGTGCTCAGCGTTCGCACCCACGCGATCCCAAGACGTCCCATGGCCACAACATGCTTCCAGGAATGCCTCAGGCCACGAACGATAACGTCCAGAGGACCCAGGATGATGCCACCCCAACGCGATCGCGCCATGGATTCTGGACCGTCTCAGGCCGACTCGCAGATGACGAAACACATGACACGGCAATAATACTGCAACTTATGAGCCCCATCTTACTTCGAGCCGATCCCAGCATGGTGGGATCCGTGAACGGCCCGGGATGTTGGTCTACCCCATTTTTAATGGGTGGGATTTTGATCGTCCTGAACTAAACTCATAATATAAGAGGAATAAGCCAGGCGGGATCCCGCCCGGCCCACGGAGGAAGACAACATTGCTAGGCTTCTACGGGGGTAGGGGGTTCGGAAGGGGCGTCGTTTACTTCCGCTGACATTGGCAAGCCTTCCAGCGGCCTTCCCCCGTCTTCCGCCTCGTTTTTCTTCCGTCGATTTCCGCCGGCCAGCGTCGTGATGAAAATTCCAGGAACTTTCATTGGGCCGATGTATACCCTCGTTTGTTGAAAAGCGCGAGATGCGCTCTCGGATGACGAGAGGTGCACCATGGGCTTGGAATTCGTATTCTCACCATCGGTCTGCGTCTGACGGGGACTGGAGCATGTCAGGATGGAAACTAGTATACACCTCACCACTCCGACGTCGTCCCTGACCCTCAAAAGTTCTGGGACTGAAAAACAGCCCGCCACTGGTAATGTAGATGTTCCAGTTTCCGACTATAAGCCAGAAGGACATCCTTCAGGAACGTGAGACCCTCCATCGGTCAAAACAAGCGGAGCACCCAAGGGTACCATCTCCAGGATGCACAAGCTCGTCCGACGAGCACGAAGAAGACGAAGAACACGAGGGCACCCTCCCCGAACGCCCCAAACCGACCCTCGATCGTGTACCTCGGCCCGACTGTAATCTTAGGTCGGACATGTCCCCCTATAGGCGGATTTTGGAGGAAAAACCTAAAATACCCAGAAACTACTCCCAAATAGACAAAACATGATCAAAAAATCGTCCCCTGACTATTTTTTCACTATTTTTGAATATTCCTCCTGTAGAGGGACACGCCCGACTTACCTGTAATCGCATCGAGTCGGATCGCAGGCGGCCCTGCTGGGGCCACCGCCAAGGGGGGTCGCCACCTCTTCCACAAGACCGGCGCCTCGGAACCCCACACAGAGGTCTCCAAGACCCCCGAGGACGCCCAAGAGCGCCCAGAGCGCGCCAGGGAGTGGCCTGGCGATGCAGCGCAGCGGGAACTTGCAACCTCGTGGAGAATCACGTCCAGAGCCCCGGACCCCATCTTTCTGCACAACTTTCCGGCCCAGATCGACATGCGAGGGGCCAGAGGCCCGCAACGGGGCCAAAAGGCCCTGCTCGAACAAATTGAGACGCCAGAATCTCAGGTGGGGTGTACCGCCGATCCGCGAAACCCGCGCGGACCTCCAGAACTTCTGGTGCCTCTCATGGAGGAGGAGGAGGAGGAGGAGGAGGAGGAGGAGGAGGAGGAGGAGGAGGAGGAGGAGAAGGAGGAGGAGGAGGAGGAGGCGGGGGAGGAGGCGGAGGAGGCGGAGGAGGAGGAGGAGGAGGAAGAGGAGGAGTCTCCTGTCCTTTCGGGGGAGCTGCTGACCCGGGTCAGTGCAAACCCGGGTCAGTCGGGCATATTGCTCGGTGCCTCAAAGCTGGGGTGCTGAGGGATGGGGTCCTAAGAACGAGCTGCCTCAAAAAACGTAAATCCACCCTTGGATTATGCTGCCACCATCGTACTTCAGGACCACATCCCAGAAGTAATTTCGAGCACCCGGAAAAGTGTCGAAGGAGTGTCGAAACAATGTCGGACGAGTCTCCCAGGGCCCGACACGTGAAAACCATCGAGATTCGGTACTTTTCTGGTGCTCGAAATTCTTCCGGGTGATCAAGGCTAAAGTCGGTTGGAACATCATAACCCTTGGATCCCTTTCTATCCCTCGGACCCCGTCCCTCAGGACCCCATCTCTGAACTGCAAGATCCTGCAGGATGGGCGCCACATGGGCGCCGGGAGGCGCCCATGTGTCGAGGAATGGGCCGCGCGGCTGGGCCGAAACCGGCTGCATGCAGCAGATGTCGTACCCCTCCGTTGCCCCACAGTCAACCTTAGATCAGGATGGACCATGAGGACGCACGATAAGGACGCAAGGGCCTTGGAAGGCCGTGTCGGCACTCTGCGAGCGGGGCGCGGCCAGCGAAAACGGCCGAGGACGGGCCGAAGGGGAAGGATGCAAGGGCGACCTTGGAAAATTGCTCCTCCTTACTATGCGGGTTGACTATATCCTACCCTTTCGTCCGGCCCGCGAAAGAGGGCTGGCCTCAGGTTGCGGGGCTTCTCAAAGTCCTCGCGCAATCTGAGAAGATGCCTGAGCTTTCTCCGAGGACAGAGACGGCTTCTCAGAGGGCCGAGTGGCTTCTGAGAAGTCTGGCCGCCTTCTGAGAAGGCCTGCCCCCTCACTTCCCCCATGGGCTCGCCGCCGACTGGAGGCCTCGCGCGGCAACTTGAGCGGCCCTGTTTACGTCGGATCCACGTCAGATCTACATCCTCCCGTCGGACTTGCGCCAGATTCACGTCGGACTTACGCCAGGGCATCGCCGGGCGAACGCGGGAGCGGACGTGTGGACTAGATGATACAGCTACAGTGCGGGCGCGGCCGCAAGAACACCTCGCGAGGAACCCAGCCCTGAAACCCGCAGGCGCGAGGTGCAAGTGGGGGGGAGCCGAGAGCACCCCGAACGCAGCAGTTCCTTCAACGGGCACGGGAAGACACCGCGCAGCGCGCGGAGCGATGACACCCAGGAGACCCTGACGAAAAGTAACCAGCTTCTTGATGCGCACCACCAGTGTCCTGCGCGCCGCGCGAGGCCTCCAGGACTTTCCTCACAGTGTGAGGCACCTCTTACTCCTCTGGTCTGCGACGCCCCGCCGGCTCCTCGCTCAGCGGCGCCGCGCTGACCCACTCCTCGAGGCTCCGCCGCAGCTCCTCCGCGCTCAGCTCCCCGCGCTCCGACAGCAGCTCCAGGGCCTCCACGCTCCTCTGGCGGCGCGCACAGGAGGAGGAGGTTTTTCTTGTGGTCCCCCTGTGGACGCCGAACGTGCCAGCTGCAGAGGAGGAGGAGGAGGAGGAGGAGGAGGAGGAGGAGGAGGAGGAGGAGGAGGAGGAGGAGGAGGAGGGGGGGGCCCTTCTATGAAGACGGCGCGCCTCTTAGAAGGCAGCGGCCTTCCGAGGAGGGCCTGGAGGCCTCTAAGCAGGCATCTTAGAAGCCGGGAGGGCTTCTGAAGAAGCCCCCTGCCTTCTTACAAGCTCCCCCGCCGCCTTCGAAGAAGGCCGACTTCCTCTCGCCGCCCCCCTGTTGAGCAATGACCGACCGTTGACGCATTCCAAGCCACGAAATGAGTTTGGAACAGAAGAACCTCCTGAAAACCAGAACAGGGTGCCTAGGCGTAGAACGCAAAGCCGACGTATTGAAACAAAACGGCCTCAGCCAGACATGCTGAGAGCAGCTCGTGACAGCCACAAAAGCTTCTTAGAACAGTCTTCGGTGGGCCCGTAGGCGGGCCAAGACGCTTCGCCACTGCTTGATCTTGTGCACGCCGCCGATCCTCACGGAGGCCCTGAGCTCGATCTCGTAGACCGGCCACCTGCTGGCGGCGTGGCCGCCGCTGCCCGGGCCCAGGTCGGAGCTCACCTCGGGCACGGGAAGGGCACGGGCCCCGTCGGAAGCGGGTCCCGAAGTCTCTCCCCGTGGCCAGGCCTCTGGCTGGCGGCGCCCACGAGGGGGTACGCAGACAAGCGCGCTCCACTACTTGCAGCGCACCTACTCACTCGCAAATGGCGTGGATCCGCCGCGGGGGATTCACGATATACCACATCGAGGCAATCACGTGCTTTTCGGACGTTTGCGAGTAGGCACCCTGCGAGTAGTGGAACGCGCTCGGTGAGTATGGGGGGACAAGGGAAGTCTCCTGATAAGCAGATGGCCTCTTCGAAGCTGCCGGCCAGACGTCTGCAGATAGCGTCGGGGTGTTGACCTGAGGAACCCCTTCACAAGGAACGAGGCCACTTTCTCCCATGAGCTAAACTCCAATCTCCCATCGAGAACCTACAGTCGGCCCGGATTAGTAGGTCGACCTTGCCAGCTCAAGGGTGCCCTTGTGCCCTTGTGTCCTGTGCCTCGCGACACGCGCCTTCTTACACTCCTATGGCGATGTGGCCCTCGGAAGGGTCTTGCGTCCTCTCGCGTGTCCTGTCCAATCAAGGCCGACTGCAAGGACAACCTGAGGCAAGCTGGGAAGCAGCGAAGGCACACGGAGCCCCTCCCCGAGCGATAAGGGCTCCCTCTTCAGCGCCCCGACTGCAAGGCCCGCGCCCTTTGAGCAAGGACCGACCGTCCCGGCATTCCTATAGTCCTACCACGACATGCTCTTAGAACCCAAAAAGGTTCTAAGAACACAAGCGATGTTCTTAGAACATAGACCCGATATGTTCAAACGAGACAGACTCCGCCAGAAATGCTCTAAGAACATGTCGTGGAAACCACAAAAGGTTCTTAGAACATTGTTTGGTGGGGCTCAACCTCCACCACGTCCTCGTCCCTCGCACTCAGCGCCCGCCCAGCCGCGGGCCCGCCCCGTACACGAGGCGCAGGGCGGCGACGCGGCCCCCCGCGGCGCTCCCGGCGCGCCGCGCGCTGGCCGTCGGCGGCAGCAGCTGGGCAGGCAGAGCAAGCCTGGCCTCCCCCAGGACGCTTCGCCACTTGGGCGCCCGAGTTATCCGGGGTAACTCGGGTCCGGGGTAACTCGGGTTTGGCTTCCCGAAAAAGGAACCCGAGTTACCCCTGACCCGAGTTACCCCTGATGATTCGGGGCTCTGGACGCCCGAATTATCCGGGGTAACTCGGGTCCGGGGTAAGTCGGGTTCGGATTCCCGAAAAACGAACCCGAGTTAGCCCTGACCCGAGTTACCCCTGATGATTCGGGGCTCTGAGCCACTGCTTGAGCCCTCTGAGCAGCAGGGGTGCCTCCGAGAAACCTTCCCCCTCCGCCTGCCCCCCCCCCAGGGCACGTGGCCGGCCCGAGCCCTCGACGGCAAGGCACCCAGGGATGTAGAGCCGGCTCCCCTCCTCCCTCCTCCTCCCCCTCCTCCCTCCTCCCTCCTCCCTCCTCCCTCCACCCTCCCTCCTCCCCCCTCCTCCTCCTCCTCCTCCCTCCTCCTCCTCCTCCTCCTCCTCTCCTCCTCCTCCTCCTCCTCCTCCTCCCTCCTCCTCCTCCTCCTCCTCCTCCGGGGGAGGCCCCCCCGGGGGTCCAGGGCCCCCTCGAGGAGGGCAGAACATCCACCCCGATGGTGTAGGGGGCCAGATGCGAACCCTAACCCTACCCCACTCGGACACCGTCGGGGGTAGGGGGTAGGGTTCACATGTGGCCCCCTTATAGTGACCACCACGACGCTCGAGGCCGTTCGGCAAACGCACCCGACGGAGGAATCAAGCAGGGCAGGGCTGTTCGGCAAACGCCCAGGGCCGTTCAGCAGACGCCAATTGTCGGGTCTGGGTGGTTCTTCCTCCCTTGACCCCTCCCCCAAGGGACACCACGTTTGCTTCGTGGCGGTGTCGCCTTTCGGGCGACCCGCACCACGCGGAAGAGGGCCCCCAGGGGGAAGATCGTGTCGTCGACGGAATTGCCCCTCACAGAAGAGCAAACGGCGACATAGGCACAAACTGCAGGATGTCCGTGCGGATCTCTTGGACCCGCGCGGAACTCCGAACGCTTGTGCTCCTTATGCTCAGCAAGCAACTCACGGAAGCTTTTGGTCGTCCCTATGTCGCCCAACAGCGCGCCCAATCGAACGCAAAACGGACATGATGCATCGCTACTGGTCGCTATTGGGCGCTACGTGGACGATATTCGACGCTATTTGGCGCTGTTTGGCGCTATGTGACGCTGTCGGGCGCCATTCGCCGACATACATCCAATCCCAGACGAACGAACACTTCCGTGATTTACTATACAAGCATGCCGTTTGTTTCTTCTCTGCCTCAAAGACATGCGCTTCGGGTTGCACGGCGCCTCCTCGTCTGGCAGGATGGTTAGCAGCACGTTGCAACGGGACTGCAGCAGGCGCCGCTCGGCGTCCACCCGGCTCGACGTGGAGCTCCAGAAGGAGCCGGCACCCAGCGACACCCAGACGCCTGGTGTGCGTGAGGCAGGCTGGCTACGGATAGGTCGGGCGTGTCCTCCGACAGGCGGATCTTGAAGACAAATGAAAAATAGCAAAAAAATGCGGAACAAATTCCAATGGTAGCAAAAATCGTCCCCAGACTATTTTTTTGACCATTTTTGAATGTCTCTCCTGTAGAGTGACCTGCCCGACTTCAGGCTACGGGCCCTGGACTGGGTCCCAGGGCCTTCCCCTGGGGCGAGCTCGTCATCCTGAGCGGCTCCTGCAAGGTTCCGAGTGCCCCGACGGGGCCTAGGGACGGCCCCGGGCCCCGATGACCGCGAAGAGCCGCAGGACCCGTGACCCGTTCTCTTCCTCAGGACTCAGGACCAGCCTGGCCTGGCCATCGCTCGGACGCCCGCCCATTCCCCACGCCCTTTTGCTCGGCATCGTGCGCTCGTTTTGGCACGAGGATCCAAGATGCTCCTCGATGGCCCCCGCCAACAACCACGTGCACACGTCCGAGGGATGTCAAACTCAGGTCCAATTTGGAGGTTGAGGCGGAGGAAGATGAGGAGGATGAGGAGGAGCAGGAGGAGGAGGAGGGAGAGGAGGAGGGGGAGGGGGAGGGGGAGGGGGAGGAGGAGGAGGAGGAGGAGGAGGAGGAGGAGGAGGCGGAGGAGGAGGAGGAGGAGGAGGAGAAGGGAGGAAGGAAGGAAGGAAGGAAGGAAGGAAGGAGGGAAGGAAGGAAGGAGGAGGAGGAGAAGGATGGTTCATGACGAGGGCCTGTCTTGAGGCAGCGCTCGTCGCCGCTCTGCCGCTGCTGCTGCTGCTGCTGCTGCGCGAGCCTGTCGACGACGCGCTGCAGGCTGAGCATCGGCACGAACAGGGCACGGTACGCTCAGAGGAACAAAGAACTGCACGAACATTTGAAGGGGCCTCAGGACACACAAATAAATACACACAAATCAAACTGTTCCCCATATTTTCTGATATGTTCTGGGTTTCTGTCTTCCCACTTCCCATAGTTTCCCATAGTTTCGGGGGAATCGGAGATTAATTGTGTCTGTGTTTTTTTCCTCTCCTGAATACATTTGGACACCCGAAATGGGTACGGAAATAATGGGTACCATGCCCAACAACACATGCTATCCCAAACCCACAGAGGTCGCTGTCGGGCAG
Source organism: Prorocentrum cordatum (assembly GCA_963575745.1). Classification (NCBI taxonomy): domain Eukaryota; class Dinophyceae; order Prorocentrales; family Prorocentraceae; genus Prorocentrum; species Prorocentrum cordatum. Next base: position 93,438 of record CAUYUJ010002058.1, on the reverse strand, counting down.
ACGGCCTTCAGTTTCAAATGGACACAGGCCGCGGCGGCGCGGACAGCGAGTCTTGTTCAAAATGCACAAGGACTGTTGTTGGGCATTGTACCCATCCTTTCCGTACCCATTTCGGTCGTCCCGAATACAAATTTGGAATCGTGCGGATTTCTTGGATCCGTGCCTGGCCCCCCTCCCGCCAGGGGGGGGGCCCAGCACAGATCCAGGAAGGCTTCGGCGGCAACTCGCGGGAGCTTCCCGTCCCATCTTGTCGGCTGTTGCGAATCGACGCTGGTCGACTCTAACTCGACGCCAATCGACGCCCAATCGGCGCTAATCGACTCCAACCGACGCTAGATCGGCGCTATCTCATCAACTCCCAGACGCTACTCGACGCCAAAGTCGGAATTGACAGGGCACTCCAGGCTCCCATGATTCGCTACTCGAAGAGCCCGCTCCCTCCTCGCGAGACACCCCCCGTGGCCAGGACGTACCGGACAAGGAAGCCGCGTGCTGGCAGCGATGGTGCTCAGCCGCCCCCCCTTCCAGCCTGCTGCTCCTCTGGGGAGGGGGCAATCGAGGTGCCGATCCCGTCACCAGCGGGTGCTCTGTCCGTGATTCGCTGCCGAAGAAACTCGCGCGGGCCGCTGAAGGTTCATGCTTGTGCAGCGCCTTGTCTTCCTCTCGAATGTGGGCAGCAAATGCTGGATGCCCGCCTCTGACCGGCCTCGACCTTATCTCCATCCCTAAGATTGAGAGGCCCAATCGCGATGACGATGGAAGGGGCCCAGAAGCACATATACACTTTTTTCCCGTCGGCGGCTAGGCAGAGGGACTGCTCTGGAGATGTAGCATACACACATACACACAAAACACACACACATACATCTAAGGATTCCCCGTGTTTTCCAATATGGTCTGGGTTTCTGTCCTTCCCCACACTTCTCATACGTTCCTATATTTTCCTGGGAGTCGGCGATCAATAGTGCCTGCGTGTTGGTTCCCCTCCCGAAAGATCTTAGGGATTCGCCCTCAGAAACAGAGGGACTCCGTAAGATCGGCATCGAGATCAGGTGAGGCCAATCATGGGGATGGGGATGTGTGCCAGGCTGGCGAAGCCTCCTCGAACCAGAGCAGGGCCGACTGGAGCAGCTGCGCGCAAGGCGCCAGCGCCGTGACCAGCGGGTCGACCTCGCGCTGGCCGCAACGCCGCCGCGCACCTGAGCGATGGAAACGTGTCCAGGATCGAGGGGCAGAGTTTAGGTCGGGCCTGTTCCCCCACAGGGAGATTTTGGACGAACAATAAAACCTAGCCCAAACACGTTCACAGAATGCTCAGAAATAGTCAGGAGATCGTCCCCAGACTATGTTCGAATATTCCTCCTGTTGAGGGGCATGCCCGACTTGAGCAGAGTTGGGGGGGGGAACCGGCTCAGGGGGGGGAGACGTCGAGCTCGACTCGGGCGGCACGTCGCCGACGGCTCGGCGATAGGGCCCCCGACAGCGAATCCACGCGGCCCAGGGCGGGGCGGGGCTCCTGGACCCCCGTCGGCGATCCGTGGGCGCGATCGCGGGTCGATGCGCCTCCTCCCCCCGCGCCTGTCCCGTCTGATGTTGCCCCTGATGGGTGCTGCCCGCCGTTTCCTGAGCCCTGGGGGCCCCTCACCAGAAGCGTCTCAAAAGGAAGCTCGGGCAGGTGGGGGCGGGGGATCGCGACGCACCGCCAATGCGTCGCCTTCCACAGGAAACCGTCCACAAGAAGCCAAGCCCTGAGACCCCAGGACGTCCATTGATTTTTGGTGCGGAACGTGACGCCTTCCATCGCAACACCATCGAAGCCCAGGAAACCCAGTGCCCCTGGAGGCAGGCGGGGTGTCTCTTGGCATGGGTCTCCACTGCAGGTGCACACGTCCGAACGATGCCAAGCCTTGTGATGGCCTGCGTTTGGCTTGTCTCCGTGCGGCCTCGGGCTCTCGGCCAAGGGCTCGTGATCTTGATGTACGTTTTTTTGTGTCCATGCGTCGGCTACTCCTCCTCCTCCTCATCCTATTCCTCCTCCTCCTCCTCCTCCTCCTCCTGCTCCTCCTCCCCCTCCTCCTCCTCCTCCTCCTCCTCCTCCTACTCCTCCTCGCGTAGAACAAGGATACGGTGCCCAACAGCAGGCGTCGTCCGAATCCGACAGCGGCCGCCGCTGGGCGGGCGCTGCTTTGTCTCAAGGGGAGATCGTCCGCGGCAACACCCACAACGAGTCCTGTTCAAGATGGGCAGGAGATGCTGTCGGTCTTCGTGCCCATCCCTTCCTCACTTGCAACGGACCAGATTCGCCTGGCAAGACACCGAACCATGCGCAGTTGTGAGCAACGCGGAGCTGTGAATATCGCCTTCGGTGGAGCTCCCGATGGGGGCAGGAAGCGCGTGCGGGATGTAACGAGATGAACGCGCTGTGGGCGCATGCGAACGCGTGTGAGTTGTGTGCCGAAGTGGGTGCAGCGGCGCCATGCGAGCGCAGCCACTGGGGCCTTCGGTGGAGCTCCCTATGGGGCCACGCAACGTGTGAGGGGTGTGCCGAAGTGGGCGCGGTGGCGCCATGCGAGCGCAGCCACTGGCGCCTTCAGCGGAGCTCCCTGTGGGGCCACGAAACGTGTGAGGAGTGTGCCGACATGGTGGATATGCGGAGAGCAAAGGCAGGGATGCAGGTGCAGGTACACAGGCCTCCAGTTCTACCTACACGCGGCCGCACCTGGGCCAACGTGTCCCAAGTCCTTGCACTTGACCGCCGCCCTGATCAGGCAGAAAGCGAAGGCGGGGGTGAAAGGGGCCACTGACCGAGGCGGGTCGGTGCCCCTCACTCTACCCTGCGGGTTTGGCTAGTCCTTCGCCTTCGCCGCTGTGGTGCTGGGTCCCTGGTCTTCGTGATCTTTGGCTGTCGCATTCGGGGGGGGGAGGTGGAGGAAGGAAGACGGCTAACCCAAGTCCCTCCGGGGGCAACTCTTCTTGGGCCATCGCTGGAGATAAGTTCGGAACGCTGTCTTTGGATCTGTGCCTCTTGTTCTGGGCGCTGGCGGATCTATTTCTGGTCTTATTTCTTCGATTGGGGGCGGGAGTGTACAACCCGCCTCGTCCAACAAAACCTATCAGGGGCGGTTGGGTCTCCGGACCTTTCCCCTGAGGGTGGACGGGGAAGCAGGACGGCGACGCCCGTGGTCAAGTCGCACCGGCAACTGGGGGTGCACATGTCGTTCGGCGGTGGTCTCGGCCATGGTCGGGCGGGGTGTGCGGTCCCTGGATGCCTGTGTCGCTCGGCGGGTTTCGGCCATGGTCGGGCGGGGTGGGCACCCTAAAACTACCCATCGACACCGGAAGGTGGTCATCAGAGTCTTACAGATGAGTAGTGTTTGTGAGGAGGTAAGGCAAGAAAAGCACGCATGACGACGAGCTCTGGCTCTTTCCTGGTCGGCAAGCATATTGTGCGGCTGCGCTGCCAGTGTTTGCGTTTCTACACGGCACTCTGCCAACGGCGGGTTCCCCCGACAATTCGGGGGCGGTTTCGTGGTGGGTTCGGCCCTCCGCATCTGCCAGGCCACCGGGTTCCCCCAAGTGGCCGCCGCCCCCAGGGCCCCTCGCAGCCTGGGCCGTGCTTGTTGGGATTGGGTTCGTGCTTTTGGGGCGTCTCGTCGTGCGTGGAAGACTTGGAGTAGGTGAGGCGCGGGCGTCTGTTTTCACCAGGTGTCACCGGGAGATTTTTTTGGGGGGGAGGGCACTCCCACCCTTTGTTAGTTGTTTATCTGTGACAGCTTAAACCAAACCACCCTGAATGCACGATGCCTCCGTGCTTGCATTCGGAGACGTGCTTCAAATTGCTGGGACGGTGAGCCAGGCAACTTGTGTCGGACTGAGGAGTGCATGCTGAGAAATGCATCACACAGCGTGGAGCTTAAAAGACATTGATCAGGGTCCATCCCACGAAAAAGGAGGAAGGGGAGAAGCCAGGGCGAACCCTCAGGCGACCCAGACGACCTCGGAGCCCAAGAACCCATCCACTGAGAGAACAACTGTTGGAGCCTAGGACATACCAGGTAGTGAACCATATCATCAAGGTCAGGGAGATGGGACGAGGAGGCAGGACATCCAATAATACAACCTCTGGGAGCGGCATGAAAACGTGCACTCGTACAAACACATCTGGACAGCATCCGAATATTGGCCGGCGGCAAATACATACTAGACCTCTTAGCCAAGGACTTAACCAGGCAGCAAACATAGGTAATGTGCTCAATAGAGACCCCAAGGATCCAGGCACACGCACGACGAAGGAGAGCTTCCTGAGGGGGGACGGCGGGTTGATGATAAAGGCTCAGCGCCTTCATATATTGCTTCTGGATATATTTACGCTCATAATGAATACAGAGGCCGCGCGATTGAATCGTATCTTGAAACTCGAAAAGGTTGGTGAAGAAACTGTTCACGAAACAGCCCCGCCTCTGCCGATACGGGCACCAGTCATCATCAAGAAAGATGCGTGATACAAAATCTCGAATTCGAGGAAGCTCATCGCACCGAGCAGTATATCTGGCCCGCGATGCATCAGCTACCAAAGAGAGCCGCGGGAACTCCACTGGAAGGCCGAGCGCGCACAAATTAGTACACACATCGTACGAGATAGCGTTGTTCGGGCCGGCGGTGAGGAGACGAACACAAGACTGATAAACTTTATCCAGAGCGGGAGTAAGACAGTGAAGCTGGAGAACAAAATACACTAAAGAGACACAGAACGTTTTGAATAGCATGATAGATTGAGCCAGCCCAAGACCGAGGTCACGGATTTCACGGGCACGCTTTTTCAATGTGACCGCCGTCTCCAGAAGGTGACACCGGAAATTGTTTGTGGGCTGCTGGGTCTTCGGCTTAAATGGTTCTATAGGGGTCGGTTTGTCTCAATGCACCAAGTAGGCGCTCTGCGCCACCGCTGGTGCGGCCACCTTCTTGGGGCCGCTTTGTGTTGTTTCTATGTACTTCCATGGTGGTGTCGCAGAAAGATGCCAGAGTCGGGGTTATGGGCCCCAAACCTCTCCTCCCGTCAGGCCCCCTGCCGACTTTGTCGCCCCCGCCCTTCCTCTCCCTTCTCCCTCTTTCCTCTTCCTCCACAATTACTCAATATGAATACTACTCTCCCTCTTCCCCTGATGGCGTCTTTTGCGTATTCGCCCCCCCCCCCCCCCCCCCGCGTACTGTTTTTTTACACACACGATTCCCCGGAGTTGGGTTTTCGCCTGCGTTTTTTTCAAAATGCTGCTCTCGCTGAGGCGCCGGCCTCATTTCTGCTCCCGAATCGTTCCGAATCGTGCTCCCGCTGCAGCGTGGGCCTCATTTTCGGATCGGTGTTTTGCCTCCGTCGTTCAGGATGGCGTTCTCGCCCCAGCGCGGGCCTCTTTCTCGCGCGCCCATCCGCCCGCCACCACCGCGCCGCACCACGCCCCGCCCCGCCGCACGCACACCCACCGCCACTTCCACCCACCAACGCACGCACGCACGCACGCGCACCACCACCGCGCACCGCCACCACCACCGCACTACCCCACCCACCACCACCACGCTACACCGCGTCACACCACATCACACGCGCGCACACACAGACACACACGCACGCACGCACGCACGCACGCACGCACGCACACGCACACGCACACACACACACACACGCACACACACACACACACACACCACCACCGCCACCACCACCGCCATCACGCACGTACGCACCTGGCCCACCACCAAACCACCAAGACGCCACACCACGTCACACCACAGCACACGCGCACACACGCACACACACACACACACATACACACCACCACCACAACAACCACAACCACGCACACACGCACGCACGCACGCGCACCACCACCCACTACGCACACGCGCGCGGAGCCACAGGTCCGCTACGACACGCGTCCGCGGATAGAGAAAATCAGCGCCATGGTAAGGGATGGGAGGGAGGGGTAGGATGTCAGATGTTGACGCGAGCGCACCTAACTTGCCCCTCTCCCCTCCCCTCCTCCCTCTTCCTCTCTCTCTCCCTCTCCCTCCCCTCCCCCCTCGCCCTTCCGTCTCCCCCGCTTTCCCTCCTGGGGTGCGTCACATTTCGGGCGGGGGGGTTGCTTTCCGCGCCCCTCCCTGCGTCTCCCCAGGCTGTGATCCGACAGCCCTCCGGACCAGGGGCCGCACGCGGCCAACCACCCGGGCGACGAGGACGAGAGCGAGGAGAGGCAGGGATGGGAGGGAGGAGAGGTGGGCGGAGGAGGAGGGGGCGGAGGATCGAGGAGGGGGAGGAGAGGTGGGCGGAGGAGGAGGAGGAGAGGGAGGAGGGGGAGAGGAGGAAGGAAGGAACGCAGGGCACGGTCCCTTCAAAAATGGTTCGGAAAATACCGTCGAAATACAAGACTTCTGAAGCGCCGCGGTGATGTCTTGTATCTGCGCTGGGCCCTTCTCCGTGGCGCGCGGAACGCGCCAGGGGCGGCGCGGGAGGCGCCGCCAGAGGGGGGCCCAGCGCAGATCCCAGACATCCACGCGGAGCCCTGACATTCTGTGTTTATGCCTTATGTTCCACTTTCACAATTCTTTCCGTACCCATTTCGATCGCAGAGATCAGAGCACGTTTGAGCACGTCTGTATTAGGTCAAGCATGTCCCCCTACAGGCGGATTTTGGACGGACAGCAAAAATATGGAACAAACATACCCCCCAATGGCCGAAAAAGTAAAAAAGTCGCCCCCTGAGTATTTTGTGACTACTTTGGTCCGACTTAACTTCTGTTTCGTGGCGGGCACCCTGCGGCGACGCCCGCGGGGCGCCTGTGGCGCCCTCGCCGCGCCGGGAGCCCAGCCGGGGTCCGCTCACACAATCGGCCCTCGAGCAGAGTCTTAGGTCGGGCCTGTCCCCCTACGGGCGGATTTTGGACGAAAAGTAAAAAACAGTCCAAACATACGCAAAACATGATCGAACGTAGTCCCAAAAATCGTCCCCGGACTATGTTTTGACCATCTTTGAGCACTCCTCCTGTAGAGGGACAGACCCGACTTGACACAAGACCCTTCCGAGGACACGAGGGTGCCCTTGATTTGGCAGGGTCGACCTATACTGATCATCAGCATCCACTGTCGGTCCTGGCCACAGCTCTCGAAGCGGATCTCCAGCCGTCGCGACGTGGCCTCCGGGAGGCCCCGCCAGGACAGCAAACAGGCGAGGGGAGGCCGCTGTTGTCTCGGCCGGCGCGCCCTTCGGCGACAGCGGCGTCGAGCCCGTGGCGCCCTCGCCGTCCCAGGAGCCCGGGCCCTGCAAGGAGGACGCCTACCATACATAGAATGATACACAGCGGCGTAAACATGGCACCAGAGAAGAACCCCAATCGGCGGATGGTTTGAAATTTGATGATTCGGATATTGGAATCGATCGTGAGATCAATCGTGGGATCGATAGCGAGGATAGTGAGGACGATAATCTGGTCAGTCTTGGGACCGAGAGTGGTGTCGATTCAGTGAGGTTGATGGTGAGATCGATCGTGAGATCGCTCGTTCGATCTACAGTGAGATCGATTGTGAGATCGTTAGAGAAATGGGTAATGAGATCGACAGTGAGACCGATCGATAAGGACTCGAGAACCCAAAAATCCCGGAACCCCGCCGCCCACCAAAATCGGCCCAGAACCAGCAACCGAGAGCCCAGGAACTCGGAACTGGGTACCTGGCGGCCTACCGAAGTCGGCCGCCAACTTTCGCCAAATCCTTCAAGATCCGCTAGGAACCCTTCAGTGCAAGCACTGCTTGGGGAATAAACTTTTAGCGCTCCGCGCGGATTTCTTGGATCCGCCGGGGGCGGCGCCGGAGGCGCTGCAGGGGGTGGCCCAGCGCGGATCCCACATGTCCGCGCGGAGCGCCAAAAGCTTATGCTTATAGCGTCACACCCACACCGATCCTGGCCAGACCCACCCTGGGCGTGCGCTCCCGGCGTGGGCAGGAGGGCGCACGGATCGGTGTGGGTGTAACGATGGCTGGCGCCCTCCGGCCTGCTGCGCGGCGGCGGCGGCCACCGCGATGCTGAGCGCGTCGAGGACGTGCCGGAGCCACGCCTCGCGGGTGTAGAGCCAGAGCACGATGAGCAGCACCTGGAAGGTGTCGCCTCGTCTGGCGCTCAGAGGAGAAGGGCAGGAACACAGGCTGGCGACGCCCACGGAGGGGTGGCGCGAGAAGGGCGGCCTTCTAAAGCGGCGGGAGGGCTTCTTGGACGGCGAGATCCTTCTTAGAAGGCCCCGGAGGCCTCTGAGAAGCCTTCTCACAACCTCCGACACCGACGTGCCTACATTGCAAGGCCACGACGCGCAACGCGACGGACTGCGAAGCCCGCTAATGCAACGAACTCGTTGCGTAGTGTAGCATCGCACAGCATGCCACCACCTATTAACGGGCGAAGAAAGGTATAAAATAAACTTTTTCGCTGTCGGGGGCGCCTGTCCCTGGGCGGCTCGAAAGTTTATACCCCTACGGTGCCACCGTAAGGGTATAAACTTTCCAGCCGCCCAGGGACAGGCGCCCCCGACAGCGAAAACGTTTATGTTATACCGTTCTTCGCCCGTTAAAGCTACGGTGTCATACTACACCAGCGCTGCGCAAGGCTGAGCCTGATGCCACGCATTGAAAAGGGTACGGCGCAGCGAGGCAACGCGTGGCAGAGCACACCCTAGCAATGCACTGCATACTGCGACACAGCGCTGTGAAGCAGCCACGTTATGGCACAACGCATCGCACGTGAGGCAATGCCACATGGAGCACGCAATGCGTCGCATCGCCACCCGACGATACTTCGGGAGGTACCTCTAATTGATCTTCTTGCTCCTGCCCCTCCTGCTGCGCCTCTCCCTCCATTTATCCGATTCCTGCTCCGCCTCCCCCTCCTCCTCCTCCTCCTCCTCTCTCCTCTCTCTCTCTCTCTCTCTCTCTCTCTCTCTCCTCTCTCCCTCTCTCCTCCTCCTCCTCCTCCTCCTCCTCCTCCTCCTCCTCCCTCCTCCCTCCCTCCTCCCTCCCTCCCTCCCTCCCTCCCTCCCTCCCTCCCTCCCTCCCTCCCTCCTCCTCCCTCCCTCCCCTCCTCCTCCTCCCCCTCCCTCTTCCCTCCTCCTCCTCCTCCTCCTCCTCCTCCTCCTCCCCTCCTCCTCCTCCCTCCTCCTCCCTCTTCCCTCCTCCTCCTCCTCCTCCCCCTCCTCCCTCCCTCTTCCCTCCTCCTCCTCCTCCTCCTCCTCCTCCTCCTCTCCCTCTTCCCTCCCCATCCCCCGCCCCTGCCTCTATCTCTGCTTCTCTCCTCCCTCCAAACTCATGCTGCCCGTCCTTCTCCCCCCCCATCACCCGCCCCCCTGCCCCATCCCTCCTTCCCCCCCCAAACCTCCGTCTCCGTCCTCCTGATATGCCTCCCCCCATCCCTCCATCCATCACCGAGCGCGTTCCACTACTCGCAAAGTGACTACTCGCAAACGCCCGAAAAAACACATGTCTGCTTCTACGTAATGTATCGTAGATCCCCCGCGGCAGATCCATGCCATTTGCGAGTAGCTACTTTGCGAGTAGTGGGACGCGCTCGTCCTAATCCACTGGGGCCCCCCTGCAGCACACGCAACATGCATCACCGACCCCGACCACTGCCGGACAGCACGGCTGCCACGTCTGCCGGCCGCTGCCCCCGCTCCTGGCACGCCTTGGCCGGCCGCGTTCCGGTGGGTGGGCCGAAAGTGTCCCACGCGTGTCTCGCCAAGACCTTGAAGTATTCAAGTACGTCGGACCAACATGTGTACCCGCCCTCCTCCAAATTCGAAGCTGACGGGTTCAGGCGGTAGGCCAAAGGCCAGGGACAGAATGTGGACACTTCCACTTGGGGCCTGGGGGGAGGGGTGCGAAGCAGGGGTACTTCGCAACTGTGGCTGTTTTCATGCTGCATCGCCTTCTCGCCGTTGGTGTGGACACTGTTTGTCCGGGCATCGTCACGGGGCGGACCTGGGCCAGGATCCTCCCCGAGGCCCTCGGGGGCGCTGCTGTGGGGGCGGCCATGGGCCAGGCGTGCCTGCGCGGACGAGGGGGCGCCGCGCTCTTCGCCCAGCACTCCTCGCATCGCGGGTGTCGAGCTGACCAGGGTCGCTGTCGGCACCTCTCCGGTTCTGCTTGGCCTCCGGTGGCCGCAAGACTTCGCGCGCCCGAGGCCCTCGTGAGAAGCAGCTGGGCGTGGCTGTTCTTGTCCGTCGGCATCGGCGCGCCCGCGGCTGGAGTGGCTGTGCCAAGGGTGACGGATGCCCGCTGAAGTGGAGGTGGTTGCGAGCCCTGCCGTAGCAGCCCACACCTCGGATACATCGCTGTCTGCGTGCGAGCAGCGAGCTGCTAGAGCTCGTCCTGTCAGCGTAGGCGCAGCCTGTGCGGCGGCTGACCCAACTCTCTCTCTCTCTCTCGCCGTGGTATATGCCAGCAGCGGGTCGCAAGACAAGGGCAACATATTCTCTTCTGCATTACGCCTTCTACAATGCCACCAGCAATCTGGGCATAGGTAGTCTAGAGAGCCTTTTCTTCCAACCACGTTCTTCCCCTTCGGGGAGGGGTTTACCCCTCCCCCTACCCCTTCCCCTGGAGGGACAGTTTCCCGGGTCGTTGGAGCGTCCAAGATGTCCCAGGATGGCGCTAGGAGGGCCTCAGAGAACCCAACATGACCTCCAAGATGGCCCACGATAGCATGAGATGGCTCCAGATGGCTCCCAAGATGCTCCAAGAGGCCCCAAGACCGCTCTAAGACGGCTCCGAATGGCCACGGAGCCTCCCCAGGAAGCCGCCAAAAGGCCAGAATCCCTCAGTCAAAGGCAGCAGCATGAAATGGGGTTTCCCCGCTGCAATGTCCCAGCGGAGAACCGCGGGGACTGCCCAGAGGCCGCGAGCAGGACATCCACCTGTACGCCCAAATCTTCCTACACGTTCTCCTCCTCCAACTCTTCCCCATCCTCCTCGTCCTCATCCTTCCCATTTTGCTGATGGTGTGCTGCCACCGCCTCCTGCGCCCCCCGCCTCCACTGCGTTTTCATCCTCCTCGGCCTCCTCCTCCTCCTCCTCCTCCTCCTCCTCCTCCTCCTCCTCCTCATGGTTCCTGGCCCTCCATCTTCCCATCGCGCCTTTGGTCGCCCTTCATCTTACCCGTTCCTGCACCTCCTCAAGCACCCCCACCCACGTATCCCCCTACCCATCGTCCTCCTCCTCATGGCCAGCCTGCCCGCCCTCCTCCTCCTCCTCCTTTTCCTTCCTTTCCTCCTCCTCGTCCTCCTGCTCCTCCTCGTCCTCGTCCCCCTGCTCCTGCACCACATCATCCTTCTCCTTCGCCTGGTCCTTTTCCTTTTCCTCCTCCTCCTCCTCCTCCTCCTCAGCCTCCTCCTCCTCCTCCTCCTCCTCCTCCTCCTCCTCCTCCTCCTCCTCATCATCATCATCATCATCATCATCATCATCATTATCATCATCATCATCATCATCATCATCATCATCATCATCATCATCATCATCATCAGCATCATCATCATCAGCAGCAGCATCAATATCATCGACATCATCCTCCTGCTTCTCCTTTTCGTCTTCATGGCCTCCCCGTCGTTCTCTTTTTTTGCCTCCTCCTCCTGGTCCTCCTCCTCCTCCTTCGCCTCCTCCTAATCCTCCTCGTCGTCCTCGTCCAACTCCATCTCCTCCTCCTCCCCCTCCCCTCCTCCTCCTGCTCCTCCTCCCCCTCCTGCTCTGCTCAACGTCCTCTTCGTCCTCCCCGTCCCTTTCGCGAAGCCCGAGAAAGCCGCAAGGAGGGCGCATCGGACGCGCTGTGGGGGCGCCGAGCACGCGCCGGCGACGGGCGGTTGCGATTACGCTTGCGGTTGCGCGGGCGGGTTGACATGTGTCGCCCGGTTGCGGTTGCGGTTGCGCGGGCGGGTTGAAATGTGTCGCATGGTTGCGGTTGCGGTTGCGCGGGCGGGCTGGTTGAAATGTGTCGCATGGTTGCGGTTGCGGTTGCGCACGCGGGCGGGTTGTAATGTGTCGCCTGGTTGCGGTTGCGGTTGCGCGCGCGGGCGGGTTGAAATGTGTCGCCTGGCTGCGGTTGCGGTTGCGCACGCGGGCGGGTTGAAATGTGTCGCCTGGCTGCGGTCGCGGTTGCGTGGGCGGATTGAAACTACGCGGTCGGGTTAAAATGTGTCGCCTGGTTGCGGTTGCGGTTGCGCGGGCGGGTTGAAATGTGTCGCCTGGTTGCGGTTGCGGTTGTGATTGCGCTGGCGGGTTTAAATGTGTCGCCTTTGCGGTTGTGGTTGCGTTTGCGCGGGCTGGTTGCATTGAACGGGAAGCAGGGAATCAACAGAACACCTGCACCGCCATCTTGCCCCCCCCTTCCCCAGGAGGGAATGGCAGGCGGGGCGGGGTGTACTGTTCGTGCCGCTTTTGTGCGACGTCGTCAGGGTCAGTCTTCGAGACTCCCTGGACCAGCCCCAGAATTAGGTTAGGTCGGGTATGTCGCCCTACAGGCGGAATTTGGAGGAAGAATGTAACATAATCGCAAAATCGGAGGTGAAGGGGGTGAGATCGAAGTGGAACGGAGAGCCCCCCTACCGGGAAATCGGTTTCGGTTTCGTGTTCGTGCGTGCAGTGCGTGCGGGCGAGGCGAAGCTGCGTGGGCGGGCGAGAAGAAAGCCTCCTCCGGCTGAGGCGCGGCCGGACCAACTGATTCCTTTCCGGGGGCCGGTGGCCCGCGGTGTCCCGCCGGTGTCCCGCCTCCTGCTGAGGCGCGGCCGGACCAAATGCTTCCTTTCCGGGGGCCGGTGGCCCGCGGTGTCCCGCCGGTGTCCCGCCGGTGTCCCGTCGGTGTCCCGTCGGTGTCCCGATGATGATGATGATGATGATGATGATGATGATGATGATGATGATGATGATGTTGATGAGGATGAGGATGATGATGATGATGTCGGTGATGTTGATGATGATAATGATGATGGTGATGGTGGTGATGATGGTGTCCCGATGGTGATGATGATGATGATGTTGATGATGGTGATGTTGACGATGTTGATGATGATGATGATGGTGATGGTACTGATGATGATGATGGTCCCGCTGATATTGATGTTGATGATGATGATGTTGCTGATGATGATGCCGGTGTCCCGATGATGATGATGATGATGATGATGATGATGATGATGATGTTGATGATGTTGATGATCCTGATAATGCTGATGATGATGAGATGATGACGAAGAGATGATGATGATGGTGTCCCGTTGATGATGATGAGGTGAATGATGATACTATTGATGAAGGTGATGATGATGATGGTGTCCCGATGATGATGATGTTGATGATGCTGATGATGACGATGATGGTGTCCCGCTGATGATGAAGGTGATGATGTTGATGATGAGGATGATGTGATGATGATGATGATGATGATTTTGATGATGGTTGACCCGATGATGGTGATGATGATGCTGATGTTGATGATGATGGTGTCCCGATGATAATGATGATTATGGTGGTGATGATGACGATGGTGACGATGATGATGGTGTCCCGGTGGTGATGATGATGTTGATGATGATGTTGCTGATGATGATGATGGTGTCCCGATGATGATGATGATGATGATGTTGATGATGTTGTTCATGTTGACGATGCTGATATGATGATGATGGTGGTGTTCCGATGATGATGATGGTGTCCCGATGATGATGATGTTGATGATAATGATTGTGACGATGATGGATGGTGTCCCGATGATGATGATGATGATGATGTTGATGATGATGAGGTGGTGATGATGATGGTGTCCCGCTGATGATGATGATGATGGTGTCCCGATGATGATGATGATGATGATGATGATGTTGATGACGTTGATGACGATGATGTTGTTGGTAATGATGATGATGATGATGATGATGATGATGACGTTGATTGTGAGATCGATTATGACATCGAAAGTGAGATCGATTGTGAGACCGAATGTGAGATCGATTGTGAGATCGATAGTGAGATCGATAGTGAGATCGATTGTGAGATCGATTGTGAGACCGATTGTGAGATCGATCAAAAGAAAAATATCGAAAGAGATCGATTGTGAGATCGATCGAGTGAGATCGATCGAGCGAGACCGATAGTGAGATCGATAGTGAGACAGAGCGAGTGAGACGTTGGTTCCTCCCCCCCCGAACCTCCTTATCCCCCGAAGGGTAGTCGTATACGTATTCATTTTTTTACAAAAAAAAATCCCAAACTATGTTTGAACTATTTTTGAATACTCTTCCTGTAGAGGGACATGCCCGACTTCAGCCCAGTCCCGGAGGCTGGAGAAGGGCTAGGCCAGGGTCGGGGCGCGCGCCCTCTTTCCCCAAACGCCGACGACGACTCACTCGACACTGCGAGGGGCCGTGGACGTGCCGGAATGGCATCCGCCTCCCCCTTCCGCCCTACGAAAGTGAGCGTTTTTCTGTTTTTCAAAATTCGGCGTTTCGACATTGGGCGCAAAGGGGGGGGGTCTGGCTCCACACCTCTGCGTGGTGCGACTGTCTGCAAAGAGTGCTGCCTCTGGGGGAGACTCCACCTGCGCGAGACAGGCGCCAGCAGCAGCCAAGATCTGCTCCACGGGGGGGGAGGGGGCGGCGGGGGTCCGAGGGCCCGCGCCGATCGGCAAACCAATGGAAAAAAAACACACGATTACAAACCTGACGAGAAAACCCTTTGCGACGGGAAAATCCGTCACTTCGGGTGCTCGTCCGTGGACTCCACAAGGGCAGTTATCCCATTGATTTCCCACGCGATAAAACATGCTTCCCGCCTGTCCCAGGTCTCGGCCCAACGGCCCAAGGATTAAGTCGGGCTTGTCCCCCTATAGGCCGAATTTCGACGAAACAATAATAAACACATATAGCAAACAATCGTCCGAATACTATGTTTAGCCTATTTTTGGATATTCCTCCTGTAGAGGGGCACGCCCGACTTAACCCAAAGATCGACGCAGATTCGATTTCCAGAGGCCTCTAAGAAGGCGGGCGGGTTCCTAAGAAGCGGCCCTGCCCTCTTGGAAGCCCCGCCGCCCTCTCAAACACCTCTGCCTCGCGCCACTCCGCAACCCCGTTTCCCTCGCCGCCTCTGGGGGGCAGAGAAGGATGGAGAGAGGAAGGGAGCACGGATGCAGAGTTGGGAGGCAACTCCTGGAAGGTTGTCGTCAAAACGATTCACCCGGCGGAAGGGTTCTCGATCAACCCTCTTATTCACATGAACAAATTATTTATTACTGCGCGGGATTAACAGATAAGAAAAAAACAACAATGGGCAATCAATCCCCGCCCGCTTTCCCACGGATTCCTGGGGCTCCCTTGAGGATCCTGAGGGGTTCCTACGATTCCTCAGGATAGGATTCCTATGAATCCCTGAGCGTCCTGGGAACTCCTACGATTCCTACAGATTCCTAGGGGCATTGGAAACAAAGCCATCACACCTGACAAAACCCAATCAACGGATGTCTGATGTGTTCGCAAGTGCCTCAATCGGCCTTCCTCCCGTCCTACCCAATATCGGGCACGCATCATAGTCCAGTCAAGTTCATATGTGCGCCTCTCTCTCTCTCTCTATATATATATATATATATGTATTTACTTATTTATTTTTATATATATATATACATGTGTATCACTCTGTCGCTCGCTCTCTCTCGCTCTCTCTCTCTCTCGTCATATGGTATCGTGTGTGCGCGGTTCGTTCGTGTGTCCTATATATATTTGCGTGTATACCATTATAGATGCACGCATGTATATACATATACGTATATATAAATACATGTAAACGCTTGTGCACATACAAACGAATACATATATATATAGAGAGAGAGAGACAGAGAACCATCGCGCGCGCTTCGCGCGCGTTTTGGTTCTAGCCGAGATCACGGCAAGGCCCTGGCAGAAGTATCGAGGCAGGCCTTTTCTGATGTGTATATATACACATATATATATATATATATATGTCCGTCCTTCTCCTCCTCCCCCTCCTTCTCCCCCTCCTCCTTCTTCTCTTCTTCCTCCTCCTTCGTCCTCTTCCTCCTCCCCTTCCTCGCCTGTCTCTTTCCTCCGTTTCCTTAGTTCCCTTCCTTCTCTCCACCGCCCCCCCCCTCCTTCCTCATTTGCTTCTGCTCCTCCTACACGTTCTTCTCCTCCTTTTCCTCCCCCTCCTCCTCCTTCTCCTCCTCCTCCTCCTCAATATCCTCTGCCCTTCCTCTTCCTCCCCCCCCCCTTCCCTGATCCGGGCGCCTCCCGATCCGGGCGCCCTCCCCGGTCCGGATACCTCTGGGAACCGTAGGCCCCACGACCCTCGAAGTCGGCCCCAGGAGTCCTCCGAATCCTTCGGTCCCTGGACGCTCCTGACCTTTAGGGTCGAAGATCCTCAATCGCGGCCCCACGACCCATCGGCTTCCGAGACTCTTCGGCCCCACGACCCGCGGAGTGACGAGGAAGGACACACGGCAGAAGCAAGGGAGAGAGAGGGAGAAGTCGAGGGGAAGCAGGAGGTGGAGGAAGAAGAGGGAGAGGAACAGGAATAGGAGGAAAAGCAGCCAGAGGAGGAGGATCAGAGGAAGGAGGAGGAGGGGGAAGGGCCGCCCAGGAGGGATCAGGTGCTTGAGCAAGGGGATGGGACTTACGTTCCCGGGAGCCCCCCTGGGAACATCTTGCGCGATAGGAGGAGGAAGAGCCCGAGAAAGAAGAGGAGGGGAAAGTTAAGGACGATAATATCGGTGAGGTGGAGAAAGGGAGGCACGCGGAATTACATTCCCGGGAAGTTTCCCGAGAACATATTTCGTGACAGCAGGAGGAGGAGGAGCCCGAAAAGGAGGAGGAGGACAGGAAGGTCCCCGTCAACAAGAGGTCAACAAGAGGCCTGGGGCCCCCGTCCGAAAGTCAACAAGAGGTCTGGGGTCGCCGCTGCCGCCTCCGAGGCCCTGGAAGCCGAAACCTGGTAAAAACACAAGGAAGAAGAGAGCAGGCAGCTTGTCCCGGAATCGTTTTGGAGCGCTCTGTGCGTGCCCTGGGACCTGCGGCAGGCCTCTGCAGAATGGTAGTGGAGATGTGTTCGGAGATCTGGGAAAGGCCCTGGAACCGTCGCTGGAGCCTCGGAGACCCTGCAACGCTGGCGCCTCGGAGGCCCTGAAACGCAGAAACCCTGCAAAAACACATGGAAAGTGAGCCCCGGAGCTCCCTGGAACCGTCGCTGGCGCCTCGGAGGCCCTGGAACGCTGGCGCCTCGGAGGCTCTGGAACGCCGAAGCCTGGTTATAATACAGGGAAAGTGAGCCCCGGAGCCCCCATGGGGAGCGCAGGTCCACTCCTGGCGGCCCCGGAGCTCCCTGGAACCGTCGCTGGTGCCTCGGAGGCCCTGGAACGCTGGCGCCTCGGAGGCCCTGGAACGCCGAAACCCTGTAAAAACACAAGAAAAATAAGCCCCGGAGGCCCCATGGGGGGCGCAAGCACACTCCTGGCGGCCTCGCTCCTGTTCCGCCGGCAGGTAAATACATGCACACCTATGTATACCTGCATTATATATATATATATATATATACAAACCGGAATACATATACATATACATATGCATATACATATACATATACATATACCTATACCTATACCTATACCTATACCTATCAATATACATACATACATACACGCACGTTCTCTTATTTTTCTTCCGGACGCCCTCGGTCACCACGGTGACAGGCCTAGAACTAGGAAGACAGAGGGGGGTGGACGGCTGTACGCGCGTCCGCGTATCATGCCGGTCTCGGCGGTGAAAGATGAGACTAGCGTTTCGAAGTATATGCCGCGAAATGCCACGGGAATTGTGTGACGATGGCCGTGTTGGACAACAACGGCTTCGACAACCCAAGCGGCCGCCGAACAGCATCCGTGTCGGACGCACGCTCTCTTTCTGGCTGTCTCTCTCTCTCTCTCTCGCTTCTCTGCCTCTCTCAATTTTTTTGTCATCATCGCTTGTTTCTCTCTCCCTCTCTCTTCCTCCCTCTCTCTCTATCTGTCGAAGGGTGGGGGGGTGAGATCGCAATGAAAAGATGACTCCCCAAACAAGGATACCAATTTCTGATTCACGTTCGTGTCGCGCCTGCGTGCGAGCCGAAACTGCGTGGGCGGGCGAGAGACATGAACCCGGCATTGTCAGGGCGAAACAGAACCAAACGTTGTTGTCCTCCCGGGTTGGCCAGCAGTGGTCCTGTGGTGTCCCGATGGTGTCCCGTTGGTGTCCCGATGGTGTCCCGACGGTGTCCCAATGGTGCCCCGCGGTGTCCTGTGGCGCGGGGGTGTTCCGTGTGCGATGTTTTGCGAGCGATGGTGAGATCCATTGAGTGGGATCGAAAGTGAGATCGATCGTGAAATTGGTAGTGATGTCGATTGAATGAGATTTGTAATTAGATCGATCGTGAGATCGATCGCAAGACCGATAGTGAGATCCGTCGTGAAATATATAGTGGCATCGCTTGAATTGGATCGATCGTAAAATCGATCTTGAGATCGACCGTGTCTTCGATAGTGGGATCAATTGCGAGATCGATTGAATGAGATCGATCGTGAAATCGATAGTGATTTCGACAATGAGATCAATAGGAAGATCTATAAGGATATCGATTGTGAAATCGATTGGATGACATCGATAGTGAGATCGATAGTGGGACAGATCGTGAAAGCGTTCGTTGGATCGATCGCGGGAGCGTTCGTGATATCGATCGTGGAATCGATGGTGAGATCGATAGTGGTATCAATCAAGTAATGGACAATGAGATCGATAAGGATCGATAATGAGATCGATGGTGAGATCGAAACAAAAATCGGTAATGAGATCGATCAAAAGATCGACGGGGAGATCGACCGGGAACCCCGGAATCCAAGAACCGCTAACTGGAACCACGGAACCCCGCCGCCCACCGAAATCGCCCCAGAACAAGCAATTGGGAACTGGGGATACCGGAACCAAGAACCCGGCCTCCTAACGAAATCGGCCAGAAACTTTCGCCAAATCTTTCAATTACACCAAAGAAAAACCCCAAACAATGAATGGTTTGATAATGAGTCGATGGTGAGATCGATTGAGTGAGATGAATAGTGAGATCGATCATGAGATCTATAATGAATCGTGGGGTCGAACAAAAAACGATAAGGAGATCGACCGGGAACCCGGGAACCTGGAGTCGGGAACCCATGAACCCAGCCGACCATCAAGATCGGCGGGAAACTTTCGCCAAATCTTTCAGTTTCAGCTGAGACCGCTTCAGTGCAAGCACTGATTGGGGAAACTTCGCTAGGACCCCTTCAATGCAAACACTGATTGGGGAATGTGGATTTGCATTGCGATGCTTGTACGAAGATGCTCGAAATCCCTCCCGCGTGTAGGAGTGATCGCCCACGGCAGCTTATCCGCTGGAAGCAACAACCGCCCAACAGTATCCCGCAAGGCGAACACTAGTGCGTAAATAATGGCACGCGCGGGAACAACCGAACGAGCTCACCTCAACATTGGCAGGCTCATACTGCGCACGATTACCTGCGCGATTCCCACATGAAGACGACGACGATCACGACGAAGGCGGCGCACATACTCGATTGGGAATGTAGCAATCCTTCTACAAGCAAGCTCAAACTCCTCTGTCGTGCAGGGTAGCCCAGCAAGCATTATCCGATCAAAGAAAAAACACCCAGCAATACACAGCACGGAAAACAATAGTGCGCAAATTATTGCACGCGCGGCAACCACCGAACACAGTCTACACTACTGTGGCAAGATCTTACTGCGCACGTCACTTCCGCGAGCCACATAGGAAGACGGCGACGACGACGGTCACGACGACGACGACAAAGACGACGCCGACTCGATTGGAGATGTAGAGGCTTGTAAGTCAATCATTCTACACGGAAGCTCAAAACTCCTGCACGAGGAGGAGGGCGAGGAGGGAGAGCGAGGAGGAGGGCGAGGAGGGGAAGATCGAGGAGAGGGAGAACGAGGGGGAGGGCGAGGAAGGGAGCACGAGGAGGAGAAAGATGTGGGAGAGCGAGTAGGAGGGCTGACGAGGGGAAGGGCGAGGAAGGAAGGGACGACTATTCCCGGCCGAGAACTTACGGGGGGGGGCCATCATTAAAGACCCTCCGCGAGTAACGGGCTACGTTGCATCACAATAGCAATTCGGCCCCTGACTTCCGTCCTGGGCTCGGTTTAGTGAAGTGATGAATTTCGGAGTCCTGACGCGGGAAAAAACATCACTTCACTAATCTGGGGCCCATGGGGCCAGTGTGGGCCCTGGGGCCCAAAATTAGTGACGTGATGGTTTTCGGGCCTCGGAGTTAACCCCAATTTTGTTTATAAGAAACAATGTTGGATCCGGCCGGATTTGGCCCAAGACTGAACTGGATCAGGCCGCATTAAGCGGGATCAAGCGGAATCTGACAGGATGATGCTGGATTCGCCCAGCGTTCGACGCTGCACTTGCAAGCGGCGATGCTGAATTTAGCATCCCAAGAGTTGCATCCTAAGGCCAAAAGCCTGCAACTGAGAAAACGAATGTGGATTTGCCATGAAAACAACGGGTCCTCAAGGAAACGGGTACTGGAACCCTCGGGCATTCCCCCAGGGCTGGCTTTCCGTCCAGAGTATTCGTTTGATGGCGCCAGAGCCCCGAAGGGCCCGGAGCGGCTGATAGCACAAGACGAACAGCATAGGCATGAGACTGTTGGAGCTCCGCGCGGAGCTCTGAGAGTGCACGTGTATGCAATATGTTTCCCTCGAGTCTCGAGATAGAACTGAACAAAAAAACCTATGGGACCACTTTTCTTCGACGAGAAAGCCGTCGGCGACGGTCGCTGCCGCCAGCGGCGCCGCTGCCCCTCGCCGCCACCCTTCTACTACCGCTGCCAAGGGCGGAACTGCCGCTGCGAAGCGCGTCCGGAACGAGTGCGGAAACATCGGGCACGACGAACAACAGCGAACGGTGCCCAAAGCCGACCGCAGCTGCTGCTGGCCTGGCGACGTCTGCCTGACATTGCCCCCGAAAATCGGCTGACTCCCTCTGGCACTGGCCTGAGGGGCAACGACTAGAGTCGGGGATGGACAGACCCCCCTTTAGTACAACGTGGTTTAGTGAAAACGACCTGAGGCCCAAACCTGGCGGGCGAGAAGCCTGGAAAATAACGGCCACGGCGCCCTTTCGAGAACCGAAAACGGGCAATTCACTAATCGACGTGTCACTGTTGGGGGTTCTGTCCACCCCCGATAGAGGGGGACTGGCACAAGGGGGGGGGGGAGCATCGACCTGCAATCGGCGGCACATCGCCGACGGATCCGCAATAGGCCTCTGATAGCAAATCCGCACGTTGCGTTCCTGGGCGGGTGGGGTTATCAGACCCCCATCGGCGATCAATAGGCAATTGGAGGTCGATGCACCTCCCTGGAGCCTACCCCCGCGAATGTTGCCCCTGATGGCAGGCCCGCGACGGCAGGGTCGCCTTTGTTGACGCCCATGTTCGCGGCGATCTGGTCGGCCCGCTGGTGGGTGCTCCAGAAGTCGTCGAGCTCCTTCGGCCCGCCCGCGGCTGCGCAGAGGGAGGACGGCACCGACCACATCGATACCGACGACGTGGGCGACGACGACTGCGACGACGACGAGCACAGCATCGACGACGGCGAAGATGCTATGACGTCGGCCGAACGTGGCCGAAGCTCCCGCGCCCCAGAGGCAGATCGCGTGGAGAAAGACTAGCCCCCTCTCAGTCCTTTCGAGCCGCCAGACTCGGCTACGCGCAAGAGTGACCCCATTGGCAAGAGTGACCGTTGCTGCGCGACTCTCGGGAGCCGCGGGGAGGCGAAACCCGAGCGCGCCAGACGCTGCTATGTCGCATTGCATTCAGCCACCCGGGAGCCCTGGTGTGCCCATCGGCGGCGACGCCGACGCCGCTGGCGACGAAGGCGCCGGCGAAACCAGCCGCTGGCGAAACCAGCCGCCGGCGAAACCAAAATACCCAAAAAATATTCACAAAAAGGTCCCCAGACTATTTTTTTCCTATTTTTGAATTTTCCTTCTGTAGGGGGACGTGCCCGACATAAAACCAGCGCCGGCAAAACCAGCGCCGGCGAAACCAGCGCTGGCGAAACCAGCGCCGGCGAAACCAGCTCCTGCGAAACCAGCCCCGGCGAACCAGCCCATGCCATGTGCCCGCACCCAAAGTCACTCCGGCGAAATCGTCACTCCTGCGTGAAGCCGATAAACGTCTGGGCATGCGCGCTCCCTGCCCCGCCCCAGGGTGTCCTGAGCGTCGAAGCCCTCGTCCTCGATCGCGCCCAGCCTGGAGGGGCTCGATGTACACACTGCGTTCTTTGGTCGGCCAAAGGACTCGGTGTGGACTGTAGACTAGATCGTCCGTGTTTATTTGCTGGGTGAGCCTTCATGGGAACCTCTGTGAATCTCCGCAGCCCTAGTATCAGGTCGGGCAAATCCCCCTAGTGGCCCATTTTGGACGAGAAAAACAAATACACTAAAAAATATCCCAACATGGTCAAAGATTGTAAAAAATCATCCCATGACTATTTTTCCCCATATCCTAAGATGGGGTTCTTGTTATTACTTGGACGCCTCCTACTCCTCCTCCTTCCTCCTCCTCTTTTCTCCTCCCCTCCTGTCGGACTTACTCATACTCACACTTGCTCATACACAGACTTACTCATACTCAGACTTACTCATACTCAGACCTACTCATACTCAGACTTACTCACACTCAGACATACTCATACACAGACTTACTCATACACAGACTTACTCACACCCAGCCGTACTCATACACAGACTCACTCATACCCAGACTTACTCATACACAGTATTAGTCATACTCAGACTTACTCATACCCAGACGTACACATACACAGACTTTCTCATACACAGACCTACTCATACCCAGACTTACTCATACACAGACTTACTCATACACAGACTTACTCATACTCAGCACCCCTAAGGGGAGCCGCCAGGGGTGGTTGCACGGGCTCGTTCGCGGCCATTTTGTGGGGATGTCTCAGGCGGTTTGCCTGTTTCTGGGCCCAACATCCTTCGCTTGGAGAGCAGATTGTGAGGATGTCTCAGGCGGGGCGCTGGTTTCAGCACCCCTAAGGGGAGCCGCCAGGGGTGGTTGCACGGGCTCGTTCGCGGCCATTTTGTGGGGATGTCTCAGGCGGTTTGCCTGTTTCTGGGCCCAACATCCTTCGCTTTCGGAGCAGATTTGGAGGATGTCTCGAGCGAGGCGCTCATTTCAGCACCCCTAAGGGGAGCCGCCAGGGGTGGTTGCACGGGCTCGTTCGCGGCCATTTTGTGGGGATGTCTCAGGCGGTTTGCCTGTTTCTGGCCCAACATCCTTCGCTTTCGGAGCAGATTTGGAGGATGTCTCGAGCGAGGCGCTCATTTCAGCACCCCTAAGGGGAGCCGCCAGGGGTGGCTGCACGGGCTCGTTCGCGGCCATTTTGTGGGGATGTCTCAGGCGGTTTGCTTGTTTCTGGGCCCAACATCATTCGCTTTCGGAGCAGATTTGGAGGATGTCTCGAGCGGGGCGCTCATTTTCACCCCCCAGGTGGGCCAGATTTTGAGGATGTCTCGATCGGTTTGCTTGTTCCCCATATCCTAAGATGGGGTTCTTGTTATTACTTGGACGCCTCCTACTCCTCCTTCCTCCTCCTCTTTTCTCCTCCCCTCCTGTCGGACTTACTCATACTCACACTTGCTCATACTCAGACTTACTCATACACAGACTCTTACTCATATTTACTCATACTCAGACCTACTCATACTCAGATTTACTCACACTCAGACATACGCATACACAGACTTACTCATACACAGACTTACTCACACCCAGACGTACTCATACACAGACTCACTCATACCCAGACTTACTCATACACAGTATTTCTGGCTCAACATCCTTCGCTTGGAGCAGATTGGAGGATGTCTCAGGCGGGGCGCTCATTTCAGCACCCCTAAGGGGAGCCGCCAGGGGTGGTTGCACGGGCTCGTTCGCGGCCATTTTGTGGGGATGTCTCAGGCGGTTTGCCTGTTTCTGTGCCCAACATCCTTCGCTTTCGGAGCAGATTTGGAGGATGTCTCGAGCGAGGCGCTCATTTCAGCACCCCTAAGGGGAGCCGCCAGGGGTGGTTGCACGGGCTCGTTCGCGGCCATTTTGTGGGGATGTCTCAGGCGGTTTGCCTGTTTCTGTGCCCAACATCCTTCGCTTTCGGAGCAGATTTGGAGGATGTCTCGAGCGAGGCGCTCATTTCAGCACCCCTAAGGGGAGCCGCCAGGGGTGTTTGCACGGGCTCGTTCGCGGCCATTTTGTGGGGATGTCTCAGGCGGTTTGCTTGTTTCTGGGCCCAACATCCTTCGCTTTCGGAGCAGATTTGGAGGATGTCTCGAGCGAGGCGCTCATTTTCACCCCCCAGGTGGGCCAGATTTTGAGGATGTCTCGATCGGTTTGCTTGTTTTGGTGGCCAGGCTCGTGGGCGCAGATTCTTCTCAGGATGCCACAGGAGGCTCCAACAGGCTCCAGGAGGCCCCAGGAGACCACATGAGGTCCCAGGAGGCATCAGGAGGCCACAGAAAGACTCAAGAGGCCACAGGATGTCCCAAGAGGCTCCAGGAGGCCCCAGGAAGCTCCAGAAGGCCTCAGGAAACCACAGGAGGCCCCAGGAGGCAACAGGAAGCGCCAGGAGGCCTCGGAAGGCAACAGGAGGCCCCGAGAGGCCCCAGGAGCAGGAGGCCTCAGAAGGCAACAGGAGTGGCTCCAATCCCATGTGTTTTACGTATGCTCCTATCGATTGGGCCTCACCTGGAGCACGATTCTTTGATGTTCTACGTATGTTTCTATAGATGGTCCTTCTCCTGTGTACACAATCCTAAATGTTTTACTCATGTTCCTATGTATTGGGCCTCTCCTGGGGCACGAGTCCTTGGTGTTTTACGCGTGTTCCTATAGATTGCCCTTCTCCTGTGGCTCTAATCCGCAATGTTTTATGTACGTCTGTTGCTATAGATTGCGCCTCTCCTGGGGCACGAAACCTTCCTAGGAGGTCCCAGGAGGTCCCAAGAGGCTCCTGGAGACCCCAGGAAGCCCCAGTAGGTTTCAGGAGGCCCCAGGAGGCCCCAGGCTCATGCACAGAGACGCGCTCGTACTACTGAGGCTCATTCACACTCCAATTCATTCGCAGTTAGATTGATGTCCAGACCGTCACAACTGAAGCCCGTTAATATTCGAAAGCTCTTGCGCCTAGACATTCACGGCGGACAGGCCCATGCGAGTAGATGTACATATGGGAAGCTCCACGCAGTGAATAATTAACTATTTTTGAATATTCCTCCTGTAGTGGGACAGGCCGGACTTAACCCTAGCAAAAAACGTGAACTCGACCGGAGTTCGTCGAGAATTTGACCAGCCCTCTGCACCCTCTCGTCCAGACTTCGCCCAAGTGTCTACCACATCCGACGGAATCTGGACGGAATGCCTCCACCGTCACGAATTTGAGAACCCTCTGAGGCTCCCATGATGACGACCTACCAAAACAAACCACCCCAACCCAACCCGAAGACCCGAATTTCGGGTAGGGGGGGTGCGGGCTTCATTCAGATGTGTTTTTCCCCACATGCTTGGTGGGGTTCTGGTTTTCTTCCCTTCCGCGTCTCACCCGCGTCTCCTCCTTCTCCTCCCTCTCCTTTTCCTTCTTTCTCACCTCACGGAGAGCGCGGCAGGCGTGGCTCCTCCCTCTCCTTCTCTGCGCAGGGCACAGCAGGCGTGGCAGTTTCTCGACACCAGAGGGGGTGCGCAGGGGGTGGTCCCTGAGCGCGGCGTCTATGCGGGCCATGGCGCAGGGCACGGCAGGCGTGGCAGTTTCTCGACACAGGAAGGGGGTGCGCAGGGGGTGGTCCCTGAGCGCGGCGTCTATGCGGGCCATGGCGCAGGGCACGGCAGGCGTGGCAGTTTCTCGACCCCAGGCAGAGCGCGCAGAGGGTGGTCCCTGAGCGTGGCGTCTATGCGGGCCATGGCGCAGTGCACGGCAGGCGTGGCAGTTTCTCGACACCAGAGGGGGTGCGCAGGGGGTGGTTCCTGAGCGCGGCGTCTATGCGGGCCATGGCGCAGGGCACGGCAGGCGTGGCAGTTTCTCGACACCAGAGGGGGTGCGCAGGGGGTGGTCCCTGAGCGCGGCGTCTATGCGGGCCATGGCGCAGGGCACGGCAGGCGTGGCAGTTTCTCGACACCAGAGGGGGTGCGCAGGGGGTGGTCCCTGAGCGCGGCGTCTATGCGGGCCATGGCGCAGGGCACGGCAGGCGTGGCAGTTACTCGACACCTCGACACGAGGGTGCAGGGTGGAGTCTCGATATGCGTGACCAGGGGTCGTGCGCATAGGCATAGCAGGCGTGGCATTTTCTCGACACCAGAGGGGGTGCGCAGGGGGTGGTCTCCCCATGCGTGCCAGGGTCGTCCAGGCATAGCGGCGTGGCATTTTCTCGACACCAGAGGGGGTGCGCAGGGGGTGGTCTCCCTATGCGTGCCAGGGTCGTCCAGGCATAGCAGGCGTGGCATTTTCTCGACACCAGAGGGGGTGCGCAGGGGGTGGTCTCCCTATGCGTGCCAGGGTCGTCCAGGCATAGCAGGCGTGGCATTTTCTCGACACCAGAGGGGGTGCGCAGGGGGTGGTCTCCCTATGCGTGCCAGGGTCGTCCAGGCATAGCAGGCGTGGCACACAAGACATAAAATCAGTATGTGGGGTTCCTCGGTAGCGTAATTTCAATGTTCCCCGACCCTCCCCACTGAAAAGCGAAGGCAAATCGGGGCCTTCGTGTTGAGTTGGGGTGGTTTGGTGGGCGGTGACCAGAAGGACCACACAATACCTGGGCGACGAGCTCGAGGAGACACCCAAGCTTCCCAACTTGTGGGACACCGGATCGTGTACACCCTGAGACCTGAGAGCGCGCCGAAAAACCGAAGCACCGTACCGAATCACGACTGGAGCCCGAGCCTTATGATGTTCCAACCTACTTCAGCCTCGATCACCAGAAAGAATTTCGAGCACCACAAAGGCACCGAAACTCGAGGGTTTTCACGTGTCGGGCCCTGGGAGACACTCGTCCAACACTGTTTCGACACTTTTCCAGGTGCTCGAAATCATTTCTGGGATGTGGTCCTTAAGTACGATGGGATCAACACAACCCGAGACCCCATCTGCTGCGCCAACTTCCCAGTCGGATCGATCTCTAAGGGCCCCAAGGCCCGAAACAGGGTGGCATCTGAAACGTTGCGACGTCAGGATCTCAAGAGACACCGCATTCCTCCGCCGACCCCTCCTCCGCCCTCGCCCGGTCATCCTGCTCCCCCCCGCTCCTCCCGCTCCCGCTCCTGCTGCCACAGCCAGCGGTCGGAGCAGTTCGACTCCCACACAGAAACACATTAACTATTACAAATAATCAAAATGATAATGATGACAAAATTAACTATAACAGATAATCAACTATTACTATAACAACTCCTGCTCCTCCTCCTCCTCCTCCTCCTCCTCCTCCTCCTCCTC
>CAUYUJ010002058.1:25009-65684 GCA_963575745.1 Prorocentrum cordatum | reverse complement strand
CAACCGCCATCGCGGCCGCATCATCTGTACCAAACCGGCTGGCCGGTGTGACTTCGGCCCCCAGTTGCGCCAGCTTTGCTTCTTATGTTGTGGGAGGGCGGGCGGGACTGGGCATGCCATGCTTGACTCGCTCGAGCTGGCTAGCTTGACTCGTACTCCTACTCCTGCGCGCACTGGTACACCTTCCCCCCGCTGCCCCATCCCCCTAACCGTACTCCTATTCGTATTCCGAACCCTCCTCGTACTCCTCCTACTCATATTCCTACGCCTCCTCCTCCACCGCCTCCTTCTCCTCCTCCTCCTCCGCCTCCTCCTCCTCCTACCCCTCATCCTACTCATCCTCCTTCTCCACGTCCTAGTCTGACCCATGGGCTCCTGATGGCCCGCCTCCGCCCAGCTACTAGATCTAGGATCTCCCTGGCGTCCTCCATGCACTTCTGCTCGGAGAACTTGGCCCCGAGCACATGTTTCACAGCGCCTTCCCAGTCCGTCAAGTCGATTCGCAAATTCGCACTGACGGACTCACATAGCATCAACGTATTCCACCAACCACTGGATAGCATATACTCTGGCAATCCTTTGCACCGTTTTTCCCGCCAGTGTTCCACGCGCATAACGAACCGTTCTGGAGGTTGGCGGGCGGCAGCACATGGAGCGCCCGCGCGAGAGCAGCCTGCGCCTCCGTGCTCATCTGGAAGGTAATCAAGCAAGGCCAACTCGAACCTGAACTCTACGAGTACTGTCGTCGTCGTCCCTGGCCGTCAGCACGTCTGAGCCCGACTGGCCGATCAACTCGTCGTCGTCGTCGTTCTCGTCGCCCCCAAGACGACCCCCAAGACGACCCTCCGCCGTCGGCGCCCAAGCTGGGAACCCCATGGCCTGCCGCCCAATCCCGAGATCTAATAGGACCCCCCAAACCCCAAGAGAACCCCCGAGACCCCCGAGGACCCCAAGACCCCAGGAGGACCTCCGAGACCCCGAGACCCCAAGAGTACACCAAGACCTCAAGACTAGATCGAGCCATGACGGACACGACTCTGATAAGGAAAGGAAGATGAGTAATGATGACGTATATTATGGATGTAAGATGACATATGGATGTGTTAGAAGTTTTTAGATTTCGAAAGTGATCAACGATCGCGCGATCGCATGCACAAGATCATGCGCTGGCGAAGTTGTACAATGCATGAACAAGACGAAGAAGACAAAACAAGCGAAAGCAAACAAAACAAGACAAAGCAGACAAAACAAGACAAAGCAAACAAAAACATACACGAAAACACCATCCATACCTTCCGCGCGGAAGGTATGGAAGGTGAATGCTCAGGGCAGCATTGCCGCCGGGCTATGTCCGAGAGGTGAAAGCCTCCGACGAATCGAATGAAAGCAGCGGTCGGTGTCCCCCCCCCGAAAAATGCCTCGTGGGTGGGGCTGGTGTCCAAGACCGCCGGCGTCGCAGAGCCGAACCTCCGACGTGTCGAGAACAAACAAGAACGCTGGCGTCGCCGCCAAGCTAAGCTCAGAAAGCGCTTGCCTCGTAGGAGGGGCAAGTGTGCAGGCCCAGTGTCCTGGAGGGCAAAACCTCCGACATGTCGAACGAAAATGAGACCGCTGTGGAGGCGCTTGCCGCGTAGGCGGGGTAGGTGTGCAAGACCGCTGGCACTGCAGCCGGGCTAACCTCCGACGTGCCCAATCATTCAAACAAAATAAAAACAATACCACTGGGATTTCCGGCACGTTGCGTCCTAGAGGCGCCCACCTTGTGGGCGGGGTGGGCGCGCAAGACCGCCATCATTGCCCCTGGGCCGTGTCCCGGAGGGCAGACCCTCCGACGTGTCGAAAATACAAGAAAGACCGCTGGCATCGCCGCCAAGGTTGCCGCGTCGGTGGGGTAGGTGCGCAGGACCGCCGGCATTGCCGCCGGGCTGCGCGCCGGAGGGCAGAACCTCCGACGAATCGCATGGAAGCGAACCTCTGGCGTAGCCGCCAATCTGTTGAGCAAATGTGCAGGACCGCCGGCATTGCGGGCTGTATCCCGGAAGTCGCAACCTCCGACGAATCGAATCTACACAAGACTGCTGACCCCTGCAGCGGAGAGGGCCATCTGAAGTCCGCGTTCGGGGCGGCGTCCTACGACAGGGGAAGATCTCGAGGTAGAGGCGTGGCTTGACCGAGACAAAGACCGCGAAGCGTGCAAGACCTCCAGCCTCGCCGTCGGTGTGTGAGCGAGCGAAGTAAGAACCTCGTAGGCCACTGTCGCCCCGGCAGCAACCTAGCCCCTGGGGCGTTGTGCAGGTGCTCGTCGGGCGTGCGCTCAGCGCCCGCCCTTACCGGCGCCCCACGCGTCCTGCACAACATCCGCCCCAGGGGTTGCGGAAGCCTTCGGCATAGGGAGGAGGAGGAGGAGGAGGAGGAGGAGGAGGAGGAGGAGGAGGAGGAGGAGGAGAATGGGGAGAAGAAGGAGGAGGAGGAGAGCGGACGATAAGAAAGGAGGTATTGGGAAGAAGAAGAAGATCAGGAGGACGACGACGAGGAGGAGAGAGGAGGAGGAAGGAGGAGGTACTAGGAACAGCAGGAAGAAGAGGAGGAAGAAGAATAATGGGGAAGGCCTCTCGGGTCTCTCGGGCCGCTGGCACCGCCCTCGTGGTGGTAACGGCAGCATCCGTTTCGAACCACTGGCCAGAACGCACCCCAGGAGATGTCAATCGCCCCTGGGTTCCGAAACCCAATCTGGGCCGCGTGGCCGATACTCGGCATCTGTGTTCGTCGTCCACTCCGTCGTCCTCGGCCGCACAATTATCAACATCAGAATCATCCTCATCTCCCTAAGTACCCCTCATCATCACAATAATAAACAACACCAACACTACCACGCTCAAGATCGCAATCAGCATCACACGAATCAAGTAATCCACCAGCCCCCATCAGGCCGCGCGACTTATGCTGATGGTTTGACCTTCTGTTTCCCACTGTCAACTGTTGAAGTCCGCGCGAGGGGGAGGGGGGGCCCCAAACCGTCCTACACCTCGCCCTCTGAGTAGTCTCAGAACTTCTGGAGGGTCGTGGGGCACGTAACAGTACATGATACTCGCGAGGCTGAAGCAATCATCCATCGTAAGGTCCGCAAGATTCGCGTGCCCGAAGCCATAAGCCCTCGTAAACTAGGCAATGCTCGCATCCCTGAAGCCATACTCCCAAGTAAATTGCAATGCAGCCGCGCCCCCAGAACCATACATCCTGGCCAATTATACAGAAGTCGCGCCCTTGGAGCCAGGATCCGTTCTATATAATACTGAATATCTGCGCCCCCAAGTCATAAACCTTCGGTTAATTACAATGTGTTCCGTTCCGATGCAACGACTCTTTGTAAAATGTATAATACTTGTGCGCCCAGAAACACGATTTGGTAACTGACACAATATTCGCGCCCTCGAGGCCGCGATCACTGGTAAATTGCACATGTTCGCGTCCCCGAGGCCAAGATCCCTCGTATCGCGCCTCCTCCTGCTCCTCCTCGATCCTGTCTCATAACCCGCGCCCGCAGCAGCACCATGAGCAAGACCTCCATCACCATCACCATCGGCGTCAGCACGAACATGCTTTCAAACAGCACCAAGACATCCTAATATAGCTGGTATGTATTCCGTCATTAAAAAAAGAAAGCCGGCGGTATGGGCGAAACGCTTGAACAAAAAAACATGTCCGTCTTCGTCAACATCATCCAACTTGCATTCGCACATCATCATGTTATGTTCCCTCATCCGGCTCACCACTGTCGCAACCATCATCGTTACACATCAGGTAATCATGCTTATCACCACCATCACCAACAATATGGTGGTTAGGATCATCCTCCGCCCCCTGCTCAACCACCCTGGTCGCGACTTGTCCTCCATCTCATCATTATCCTCATCCTCTTCCTCCACCTACTCCCCCCCTTCTCCTCCTCCCTCCTCCCTCATCCTCTTCATCCTCTTCCTCCTCCTGCTCCTCATCTTCCCCCCCCCCCCATCATTCACTATCCTCCCCCCGCCTGGCTCCCTCCCTCCCTCGCTCCCTGCCTCGCTCCCTCCCTCGCTCCCTTCTCCGCCCTCCTCCTCGCTCCCTCTTGCCTTCACCTGCCCCCGTCCACCCCGAACGAGGGCACCACCGCGCCGCCCCAGCCGCCGTCTCCTCCTGCCCGCAGGGCTCGGGCAGGCAGGCGTCGATGCCCCTCCTGCCGCGCTCCGGGAAGGGCCCTCGAGCGTCCGAGCCTCAGAGGCCCGCGCGAGACCCGGCTGGACCGGCCGTCCCGGCATTCCTAAGAGGCTTTCCACGAGGTACTCTTAGAACAAAAGAGGGTTCCAACGACGACGAGAGCCATGTCCCTAGAAGATGCAGTCAACGCATGTCATCAAGACGCATGATCAGGATGCAAGGACCTTGGAAGGCCATGTTGACACTCTGCGAGGGGGTCTCGGCCAGCGAAAGCGGCCAAGGCTGGGTCGAAGGGAAAGGATGCAAAGGTAGCCTTTGAAAATTGCCCATTCTTATTACGCGGGTTGGCTGTACGGCAGATGTGTTAAAACAAGACGCCATCAGCCAGACATGTTCTAAGAACATGTCGTGCAAACCACAAACGGTTTGCCTGCACAAACGGTTTGCAGGCAAGCCAGAATGCTTCGCCACTGCTGGAGCCTTCCTGCACCAGGCATTTCGGCGCCGTGGACAAAAAAACGCGCGTTCAAATTTGATGTTTCTTCAAGACGGAGCTTATGGCCGTTTTCGGCATGCGGGGGTCCCTTGCCGGGCCGCGGGGGTGTCAACAAAAACTCCTTGGGATGAAAAGCCGGCCCTGGGAAAACAGCAGGGACTCCAGGGAACGCGTATTGGAAAAACGAGAAACGGTCACATGTCTGGGACCTCTTCCCAAGTCCTGTTTCTTCTCCTCCTTCCCCTCCTCACTCCTCCCCCTCCCCCCTTTCCCAAAGGAGTGCGCCAGGGAAGGCTGCCAGGGGAAGGCGGGAGACCTCAGACATCGTCAGCTCGAAGAAATCGAGGCGGACGGTCGGGGGGGGGGGGGCAGGGGGAGGACGGAGGGGGGAGGCAGGGGGAAGGGCAACCGCTGGTCTCGCCGACGGCTAGTTTCGCCCAGCTGGTTTCGCCGCCGAACGAAACCAGCTGCCGTCGGCGAAAGCAGCATCCGTCGCCGAAACCAGCTGCCGTCGGCGAAAGCAGCTGCCGTCGGCGAAAGCAGCTGCCGTCGACGAAACTGCCCGACCCGACCCGCCCGCTAGCGTTAAGTCGGGCCTGTCCCCCTACATGGGGATTTCGGAGGAACAAAGAAAACAACACCCAAGAAACGCTCAAACATACATTTAAGAATGTTCAAAGAATTGTTCCCAAAGTATTTTTTCACTATTTTTGAATATTCCCCCTGCAGAGGGACAAACCCGACTTAACGCTAGAGTCCGCCCGCCCAACCCGACCAACCCGTTAGGGTTCGCGCGTGCTCGGTCGAGCGCGCCCCACACTTTAATGTCCCGCCCGCCCGACCCGACCCGCCCGTTAGGGTCCGCCCGCCCGACCCGACCCGACCCGCCCGCTAGGGTCCGCCCGCCCGACGACGGCGACGACGAAGACGACGGCGGCGACGGCCACGCCGACGGCGACGACGACAGCGCCGGCAAATCCAGCGCCGGCGAAACCAGTGCTGGCGAAACCGGCGCCGGCGAAGCCAGCCGCCGGCGAAACCAGCCGCCGGCGAAACCAGCGGGGCGAAGCCAGCCCCGGCGAAACCAGCTCATGCCAGAAGGAGACGGAACGGCAAGTTCGTACCGTGAAGACCCCAACGTTGGCCTTTCTGGCGCCGCGTGGATCGTTCGACCCGGAACGATCGCCGGCGTTTCGATCGCCAGGTCTTCCCGCGCTGGCCGATTCTGGGCCACTGACCGCATTCCACCTTGAACTGAGGACGGGCGAGTCCTCCTACAGGCGGATTTCCAACGACACATGAAACGTAGTCCAGAAATACTCAGAGGTAGTTCCAAAACATGATGATCAAAAAGTCGTCCCCAGACTATCTTTGAGTATTTGACTATTTTTGGGTATTCCAGGGAAGCCCAGCGGCAGAGGAGGACACAGGAGGAGGAGGAGGACGAGGAGGAGGTGG
This sequence comes from Prorocentrum cordatum, assembly GCA_963575745.1. Classification (NCBI taxonomy): domain Eukaryota; class Dinophyceae; order Prorocentrales; family Prorocentraceae; genus Prorocentrum; species Prorocentrum cordatum. The sequence continues at coordinate 59,533 of CAUYUJ010002058.1, read as the reverse complement.
AATTTGACTATCTTTGGGTATTCCTCCTGTAGAGGGACACGCCCGACTTAACGCTGGCCGATGCTGGGCCACTGACGGCATTTTCAGCCTCGGACGCCCGCAGCGGGGTCGCCGCCCTGTCGACACGGCGCGAGCTGCCCAGTGCCCTGGTGGTCGCGCGCGGCGCTCGCGCCGCGCTCCCATCGCCTCCCCGTTCTGCTCAGCCTCCAATCCCTCCTCCTCCTCCTGCTGCTCCTCCTCCTCCTCTTGCTGCTCAACCTCCACCCCCTCCTCCGCTTCCGCGCCCCGGAGGGCGGTGCTCCTGGTACTGTCTCGTCCCGCTCCTCGCTCCCCTGCCGCCTCCACCTCCTCCTCCTCCTGCTCCTCCTGCTCCTCCTGCTCCTCCTCCTCCTCCTCCTCCTCGTCCAGCTCCTCCTCGTCCTCCTCCTCCTCCTGCTCTCCTCATCCTCCTTCTCCTCCTCCCTCCTCCTCCTCCTCCTCCTCCTCCTCCTCCTCCTTCCTCCTCCTACTCTCCCCTTCCCCTCCGCCTCCTCATCCTCCTCCTCCTCCTCTTCCCTCCTCCTCATCCTTCCTCCTCCTCCTCCCTTACCCTCCTACATTCGACTATACCCCTCCTATCGGGTCTTCCTTCTCCAACTGGTCCCTATCATCACCGCGACACCACCAAACCAAACCCACAACCACAACCAAACCACATCCACACCTCAACCACAAGCACAAGCACAAGCACAAGCACAAGCACAACCACATCATCACACATTGGCCCTGCTCTTCCTGGATCTTTCCTCCCGGCTCTTCCCCCATTCAGAGCCCCTCCCACCCGCATCCTCCCCCTGACTCCCCCACCACCTTCATCCCCTTGCCTTCCCCTTCCCCAACCGACCGCCTCGACTTGTTCGAGCCGCTCCTCTTCCTCCCCCTCCTCCTCCTCCTCCTCCTCCTCCTCCATGCTCTTTCAGCCTTTTAGCCTTTGATGCCATCAGATCCCGCAGTGTGAGGCCGGCAGCCGAAAAGGGGGGCAGGGGGGGGACACGGGGGCCAAGTGGGGTCCGCGGTTGGCCGGCAACCTCACCTCCGATGGATGGGGACGCTCCGCCCGAAGACGTGCTTGAGCATCGTTCATCCGACCCCCTATCCCAGCGGCGTGGCCTGAGCCCCACTGGCCGATTTACTTCCTAGATGGGGATATATGCCGTTTCCTTCGGGTTTCGAGTGGTGTATCCCCAACTAGGGTGGTAATTTGGCGGGGGTCTCGAATGGGATGAGGATGGGGGTGGGGGACGGTTAAACGATACTGTGTGCTGGGATTGACACCTCTCCTGCAGGAGGCCGAACGAGCGGGCAGCCCCCTTGCTCTCTGGGTGACTCCCAGGCACTCGGCCGAGGAGGAGGAGGAGGAGGAGGCGGAGGAGGAGGAGGCGGAGGAGGAGGATGAGGAGGAGGAGGAGGACGAGGAGGAGGACGAGGGCGAGGAGGAGGGGGAGGAGGAGGAGGGCCCTGAGGCCTGGAGAGCACTTCCCCAGGGCCAGCTCGTCGCCCCGAGCCGCTTGCTCGTTCGGCGCGAGGCCGAGGCCCGGCGAGGGCTCCCAGAACGGCCGAAGACGGCGCACAGAACCCGCGGAGGAGGAGACGGAGGAGAAGGAGGAGGAGGAGGAGGAGGAGGAGGAGAGGAGGAGGAGGAGGAGGAGGCGGGGAGAGAAGAAGGAGGAGGAGGGGGAAAAAGAGGAAAAGAGGAGAAGGGGGAGGAGGAGAGGAGGAGTAGGAGGAGGAGGAGGAGGAGGAGGAGGAGGAGGAGGAGGAGGGAGGAGGAGGAGGAGGAGGGGGAGGAGGAGGAAGGAGGAAAGGAGGAGGAGGAGGAGGGGAGGAGGAGGAGGAGGAGAGCAGGGGGAGGAGAGGAGGAGGAGGAGGAGGAAAAAAGAGGAGGAGGAGGAGGAGGAGGAAAGGAGGAAGAGGAGAAGGAGGAGGAGGAGGGGCCCACAGAAGGGGCGAAAACGGCGCAAAAACCCGCCGCTCCAAGTTTTTCGGAGCGTCGGATATCTGGGGTCCTCTTGTTCTCCAGTGTCCCCTTTGCGCTGCTCAGTGCCCCCGGTCCCCATCCATTTCCTCCATGCTCCTCCCTCCTCCCTTCCACCACCCTCCCTCCTGCCTCCCCCCCTCCCCTCCCTCACCTCCCTCCTCCTCCCCCCTCGCGCCTCCCTCCTCCTCTTTCCTCCTCCCTCCCCTCCTCCCTCCCTCCTCCTCCTCCCTCCTCCCTGCTCCCTCCCCCTCCCTCCTCCTCCTCCTCCTCCCTCCCTCCTACCTCCCTCCTCCTCCCTGCTCTCCTCCCCTCCTCCCTGCTCCTTCCTCCTCCCTCCCTCCTCTCTACTGTCTCCCTCCTCCCTCCTCCTCCCTCCTCCCTGCTCCTCCCTCCTGCCTCCCTCCTCCTCGGCCTCCCAGCGCGGGCACGGCAGGCCCTTTCCCCCGAAACCTCAACGCCCACGCGGACTCCCACGCGGGGCTCGGGGGGGGGGGCAGAAAATACGCCACGAACACACACACACACACACACACACACACACACACACACACACACACACACACACACACACACACACACACACACACACTACACACACATACATATATATATATATATATATATATATATATATATAAATACATATACACAGACACCCTGCGAATAACGTTGCATGTGCCTTCAGGAAGGGCGGCGGTGCGTAAAGTCGCTGGCTCTCCGCCTCCGAGTCCAGGAACAATACGTTGGAGTGTGTCCGAGTATATAGTCGTGCGGCGGAGGAGATGCCGACGGAGGGAGGAAGAGGGAGGGGGGGCGAGGAATGGGGAACACATGCATGAACAGATTAGGGAACAACTCCTGGGAGCTATCGTGAAGTTCCTGGGAGGCCTCGTTCTCCTGCTTGGAGAACGTATAGAACACTTAGAGGCTATGAAACTAAATAAAGAGGCCATTGAGCCGGCCGGGCCCTGATTAAGCCCAAGGCCTGATTATGCGGAACTGCAGTGAACCAAGAGGGAGCATGCCACATTAGGCGGGTTGTCGACCACGGATGTACTTGCCAGGAGGGCCTCGGAGATGCCGGCAGAGGGAGGACGACGGGGGACGAGGGAGGAAACAGTGCATGGGAGGAAAGGGGAAGGAAAAGGACGGAGGAAGGGACGAGGAGGGAGAACGGAGGGGCGAGGAAGGAGAAGAGTCTGCATGGGAGGAAAGGGAAGGAGGAGGATGAGGAGGAGGAGGAGGAGGAGGAGGAGGAGGAGGGAGGGCGAGCGACGAGGAAGGGGAAATAACTGCAGAATTGGGCATACACTCTCGAAGGTCTGAGACTCCTGGGGGCCAGCTGCGTGGAGCACTCGCTCCCCATCGCCGCCGCTGTTCTGAGAGGCAACGATCGGGGGGACGTGCATAAGGGGGAATGCATCGACCTGGAAGCGGCAATACCTCGCCGATGGATCGGCGATAGGCCCCCGATGGCGAAACCGCATTTTCTTTGGCAGGCTGGGGCTATCGGGCCCCTATCGGCGAGCACTGCGTGACTGGGGGTCGATGCATCCCCCCCTATGCCTAGCCCAGACTTCACAGCGAAAGTGGGGGGGTGGGGTCTGGGCAAAACGCCGCCCTTTCATGGTTGGTCTGGGGTGGTCTGGAGCTGCTCGGCTGGGAGAACTGTGTCTCCCCCTCCCTTTTATCATTAGATCGGGCTTGTCCCCCTACAGGCGGATTTTGGAGGAAAAATGCAAGATAGCCAAAACAATATTCGAACATGATCAAAACCTGACCCACAAATCGTCCCCGTATTATGTGTTTGACTATCTTTCAATATTTCTCCTGTAGAGGGACATGCCCGACTTAATCTTATCACGACATTTGTAAGTATCGTTTACCCGATACCCATCCCCACCAGCGTGGGCTGGGCCCCACTGGCCTAGTTATCCCCCTATAGATGGGGATATAGGCTACTCTCTTCGGGTTTCGAGGGGTATATCCACAACTCGGGCAGTGAGATGGGGATGGGGATGAGGATCGGTCAAACGATACCGAATTTGGAATATCCCCACCAACCCCTTCTCGTTGTCCCTAAGCTATTCGCGCCGCCGCGGCCGGGCTGGCCCGGGGGGGGGGGAAGCCGCGCGCCCCCGCGGCCGCATGGAGCCATGCAAGGGAGGAGGACCGGAGATCGAGGATCGAGGAAGCTCCTCCTCCTCCTCCTCCTCCTCCTCCTCCTCGGGGGAGGAGGACCGAGGATCGACGACAAGGGACGAGCATCGAGGATCGAGGCGGGACGAGGATCGAGGATCGAGGAGAAAGAGGGGACGAGCATCGAGCAGGAGGATCGAAGGTCGAGGGGAAGGGAGGGGCGGGGGGAGGACGATGGAGGATCGAGGAGGAGGATGGATTCCTTCCCCCTCTGTTCAACAAGAGGACCAGGGGTATAGAGGAGCGGATGGGGCTGGGCTGGTCCCTTCGACCTACCCACCCTGCAACCAACATCCACACCGAGGATGAGTCGTCGAAGAAGAGCGAGGGGGGGAAGGTCCTCCTCCTCCTCCTCCTTCTCGTCCTCCTCCTCCTCCTCCTTCCTCCTTCTCCTCCTCCCGCCTCCCCTCTCCCTCCCTCCTTCCTCCTTCTCCTCCTGGGAAGGCTCGGGGATTATGAGGATCACTTAACCGATCCATCTCCCCACTGGCTTTTGGCCTGGGCCCCGCTGGCCGATTAACTCTGCTAACTTCAGATGTAAGCTACCCCCTTCGAGTTTCGAGGGGCCCATCCCCAACCTTGGTGGTGGGTTAGTGGGGCTGAGATACCATGGCCCAGCGGGAATGGGGATAGGCTGAACGATGTCGAGATTGGGGCGAGGAATCGCTCGCGAGGGTCGACGAAAGGCGACGACGAGCCACAACGACGACTCTTCCCGAGCATGGGCCCGCAGACCCATTCCCGAGGCCCCCAACGTCGTCGTCGTCGTCTTCGTCATCTTCGTCGTCGTGATGGTGGTGGTGGTGACGGCGCTAGGGGCCAGAGAGCGATATCCAGAGGCCGAGCAATGAAACAGCCAGCAGCCGCCAAATGGACCGCGTTTTTTTCATTCTCGGCGATAGTGGGCATTATGGGGGGGGAAGGGGCCAAGGGGGGTATAATGTAACGCCTCCCCCCCGCCGCGCGCACGGCGGCAGTGCCCGGAACGCACTGGGGCTTTACGGTATAGGGGGGGAGGGGGGCCGGGGGCTATAATGCCCATTCTGCCCAGAACAAAAAAGAAACACGCTCCAAATGTCTGGGTTGGGCACCGCCTGGCGAAAAAGCAAGGGCTTGTCACGCCCAGGAAGGGTACGGAAAGCATGGCACGGTGCCCAGCAGCAGATGTTGTGCAGAGCGATGCCGATGCTGGGCAGGCAGCGTCTTTCCTTTCTGAGCCATACAGGGGGGACGAGCAAAACAGAAATTTTCTGCCGCTGACAAAGGCCTGGGAAGCAACGATCAATGAATCTCGACCACGACGGCGCTGATGACACCCACGACCAGGTCCCGAAACTCAATGTATAAATCATCGCCCACGGCGCTGCTGCGTGATAGCCCATTTCTCATCTGCGAGGCTGGGATCTCTCCACACCCACCGCCTGGGGCACCGATGCCCTGGGACCCAAGGGTGCGGTGGATACGGATACCGTTTGGCACCAAAGGGCCAACTACGCACATCCAAACACACATACACACACACACATATATATATATATATATATATATATATTCACGCATACATGAATACTCATTCCCCAAACAGTGTTTGCACTTAGGGGTTCTTGCAATTGCTCTCAAAAACTAGGCCTGCCGTCGCCGCCCAGTCGCCGGCCGTCGCGTGGGCCTGTCGGTCGGTTTGGTGGTTTTACTGCCGCCGTCGCCGCCCCGTCGCCGCTTCATCGCCGCCCCAGTTTACAGTAGATATGTTGCACCACGTGTATATATATTAACACATATGTGTGTATAAACGGGAAGCACAACAAACGTTGCTCCACATGGAAGACACCACATCGATTGCACCATACATGTTTTAACAGAATAAGAACTCTTACAATGCACACCAAAAGTTGCACAATATCGATTGCGCCACGTCAGCATCACTAAATCTACTGCGCCGCAAAACATACCCCCAACAGATTGCGCAACAATGGTTGCCCCACATACATTGCACCACGTCGGTTGCGCAACCTGGATTTCCCGCTCACAGATGGATTTGAATTTGCCCCCCAGCCGTTTTTTTTTGTTCTGACATGTTCATCACATTCGACTCGACGGGCGGACCCTTTGCGCGCGCATGACATGACAAAAACTACTGAAACGGCTTTGCGCGCGTGCTTTGGGGGGCGGGGGGGCGTTCCATGTGACATGATACCATGGAAACCGTTCGCGCGCGTCGGCTGCGCGCGCAAAGTGAAATACTCCCAAAACGTTCATCATCGACGCGGGGGTACTATCGTCGTCATCGGCGTGCCCATCATCGGCCTTGCCGTCGTCATGGTCATCGTCGCCACCATCACCGCTACGATCATCACCGTCTCTACCTTTGTCGGCGTCGCCATGATACTGCGCCCGCCCAAGTCACCGAGTCGCACTGAAATGCCCGCGCGTCACTGCGGCCTGCGAGACGTGCTGGGTGGTGCCCAACGGTCAGCGCCACCGCGGCCGCGTCGGTCGCGCCAAACTAATTGGCCGTTGTGCGCGCGAGCGTGCGCGGGCAGAAAAATGTACCGGCCAGCAACAAACACTCATCGCGATCGCCTCCGCATGGGTTTTGCAAACCAAGTCGCGGGTGGGTGGGTGGGATGATTGCGCGAGCAGTGGAGCTAGCAATTGTATTTTGTCAAAGCGCCACGTAGAACGCACCTGTGATATTACACTTCGCAGATCTCTCTATACATACGTACTCCTATCTCAAAGAAGATTCGGATCTACCCCCCTCCCCGCGGACCCAACGGGCCACATATTCGTATTGCAATTTAGATGTGAAGCTGCCCCATCGCCCATCCTACATATGAGCTCGTACAATCCCAGGCAGGCGACAATCGCTCCCCCTTCGTCCTTTTTCAAAGCTGAAAAAGGTATGCGCACGCTGTCGTTTATCAAAAAAGCGCAACTTGTCATCAACCCCTTGCAAAAGATGAAACGAAATACACACGCGCGTCGTCGCGCGCGCAGGCCACAATCCTTCAAAACAATGGGTTCCGTACGGATTTCACAATCAAGTGTACCGAAAAACGGATGAAACACACATGGTTTCGTAATGTGATTTGTCATAACAAATTGCGCTCGGGTTCTTGAGGATTTTTGCGAGAACCATGCGTTTCAACATTGCCATACAATGCTACCACAGGGGCGTCCCGTGCGCGCATGTTGGAAGCCTTCGAGCGCCCTTGCGCGCGTGCTGTCGCAAAAAACCCATTGCAACACATTCGACGAAGTGCACACGCGCGCGCCGTCGCGCGCGCATGCCGGAATCCCTTTCACAGCCTTGTGTTCCGTAAGGAATTCAAAACCGGCGGTTCCGAAACATATAACAGCACACAAAGATTTACAACACGAGTGTTCAAACAAACTGCGCGCGCTGTTGCGATTTCTTGAGAAACCCATTGGTCTTTAACATTGTCATCGCAATCTGCCAAACGGGCCCTTCGCGCCGCATGTCGAATTCATCCGGACGCCCTTGCGCGCGTGCTGGGGGGGGCATGATCCGTGTCAGGTAAAACCGCGCAGGCCATTTGCGCGCGTCGGCCGCGCGCGCATGTCGAACTCCTTCCAAAACCTTCATGGCCGTCGCGAGGACATCGTCATCTTTACCGGCGGGCGTGATCAACATCGGCGCCGTCATTGGCCTTGCCGTCGTCACCGCCACCATCGTCACCACCATTGCAACTCTCATCCCGTGTCTACCGTTGCCGGCGTCGCCATGATACTGCCCCCGTCCAGCTCACCGACTCGCACTGAAGTGTCCGCTGGGAAGTGCCCACCGTCCAGCGCCACCGCGGCCGCATCGGTCACTAGCTGGCCGCTGCGTGCATCAGCATGCGCGGGCTAGCGCGGCCGCAAAGATGCACCAGCCAACACCAAGCACTCATCGCAATCGCCGTCGTATGGGTTTACAAACCAAGTTGCGGGTGGGTGGGTGGGATGGTTGCGCGAGCAGTGGCGTTGACAACTCACTGCGAGCATCGGTGAACAAAAACACCACATATACTGCAGCACACAGATAGCACCGCATATGTTGTTCCACATCGATTGCACCCACACACACACGCTGTACCACAGATGTGTCTGGAATGCACTGTTCGGGGTCACGAGTTTCTGTACATACATATACACGAACATGGAAGTTTTCAACACTTACATCATCATATACATATCTGCCGACCCTTCGGCGTGTGGAAGACGCTGTCGTCGTCGCCACTCCGAGAGCAATAATTTGGGAGCAACGACATGAAACGTCGTACTGCAGTCGAAAGGAAGGCCCTTCCTTTGATTCCATCCCTGCCAGAGGGTGGGGCAGGGTGGGATGGGGGAGGCAGGGACGGGGTGCCGAGTCAGAATGCCGCCCCCCTGGGGCCCCAGCGGGCGTCGCCAGCAGGAGACCCAGGGGAGGTTCCGCGTTCAGGGTCGGCGGCACCGGCCGCAAGGTCTTCGCAATCCATGTCCATGTCCATGCCACCGCCTCCCGAGGCCCAGAGATATCGGCTCCCCATGCGGCGGACATGGAGGAACCATCGCCTGGGGATCGACTGTCCCCCTGCCTTTGATGTCGGCGACTCCGAAGGGTGTGGTTTGCAAGGGGTGTGGTTTGCAAAACGGCGCCCCGGGGGGCGCCCTGGGCGGGCGGGCGGAAGCCTCGATGGGGCTCTCCGCCGCGCCCCGGGGGTCGCCCGGCGGGGGCGGTGTCGTGCTCCCCAGGGCCCAACTGTGCCAAAATAGCACCCCCACCCCCGAGGGCGACTCCCGCGGGTGCCCCAGAGCGCTGGGTCCGAGGGTGGGGGTGAGGTTCTGGCGGCCTTCGAGGCTAGCGCTCGAGCGTGGGCCGTTCCCCCAAACCCTGGCTCTCAAAGAGTGGGTCGCCATCGAGAGCGAAGTCTCAACGATACCGCTGTTCGCGTGGCTTGCCAGCTTCAGGCAGCCCTAACAAGTTGAAAGAATGCTCATTTAGACTCAGACGGTTTGCTCTTTCAAGCTCGATGCCAAGGTATGTTAACTTTGCTGGCTCGGTGCTGGGTGTCAGCGCCGCTGTCGACATCCCCCAGTTGCGGCACTGGCTCGGCAAGACTGCCCCGCCCCCGTCCCAGAAGCTGCGCAGCAGCACGCGTTGCCCAAAAGCGACAGCCGGCCGCTGTTGGGCAGGCGAGCCTGCGCCTCAAACGGACAATGCCCGCGGAGACGCAGACAGCGAATCCTGCACTGGATGGACAGGAACTTGGAGGCGAACAGCGGGCTCGGACCCGAGGCCATCTGCCAGGAGGGGATGAAACCGAGTCGAGTGAAAGTCGGTCCCCAGACCTTTCCGAAGGATTGCAAAAAAAACCCTTCGGTTTTTTTTGCAATCCTTCGGTTTTTTTGCAATCCTTCGTTGTTTTTGTTGTTTTTGCAATCCGTTTTTTCTTTGCAATCCTGGTTTTTTTTTGCAATCCTTTGGCCAACTATTTCAGCCCAGATGCGCTGTTCACGGCTGGCCCGAGAACGGCCCCTGGAGACAACAAAAAATATAGAACTTGAGCAGGGACCGACCGTCCTGGCACTCCTATAGGCCTACCACGACATGCCCTTAGAGCCCAGCAGTGTTCTGAGAACAAAACCAAGTTCTTAGAACCTTAACCCGTTGTGTTCAAAAAACAATCCCAGCCAGAAATGCTCTAAGAACATTTCGTGGCAACCACAGAAGGCTCTTAGAACATTGTTTAGTACTCCTACAAGCACGCCAAGACGCTTCGCCACTACTTGAAACCCGTAACCTGCCCGCCCCTCCTGCTGGCCAGAACCGGTGCTCCAAACGACTCCAGGGGCGGATCCTGCTCAGCATGGAAGGCCGCCCCACGAGCCTTCTTGGAAGGCCAACCCCTTTCGCGCTACCCCCTCCTCCTCCCTTCCTCCTTCTCCTCCTCCTCCTCCTCCTCCTCATCATCCTCATCCTCATCCTCATCCTCATCCTCATCCTCATCCTCATCCTCATCCTCATCCTCATCCTCATCCTCATCCTCATCCTCATCCTCATCCTCATCCTCATCCTCATCCTCATCCTCATCCTCATCTCTCATCCTCATCCTCATCCTCCTCATCATCATCATCATCATCATCATCATCATCATCATCATCATCATCATCATCATCATCATCATCATTCTTCTCGTCCTCCTCCTCCTCATTTTTCTCGTCGTCGTCCTCCTCCTCCTCCTACTCCTCCTCCTCCTCAATTGGTCTTTGTCCCCACTCGGGTGTTGCTAGGAGAGCCCCTGGCCCAAGGTGCCCCCAGGATTTCCGAGGAGGCCCCGCAGCCTCCCGAGAACCCATCACAAGGCCCAGATTGAGCAGGGACCGACCGTCCCGGTCTAAGAACAAAAACAATGCTCTTAGAACATTGGCCCGGTGTGTTAAAGTAAGACAGTCCCAGCCAGAAATGTTCTAATAACATTTCGTGCAAACCACAAAAGGTTCTTAGAACATTCTTTGGTAGGACTATAGGCGAGCCAGGACCCTTCGCTACTGCTTGACAGGAGCGCCCCAGGGGCTCCAACATGGAGCGAAACAACTTTAGCGACCCCAGAACTTCGGTCGTACCCAGATTTGGCGGTCGTGACCCTTGCCCAACGGCGCGGGGGCAGCGCGCTCAAGGGGGTCGGGTGAGGGGGGAAAGCTTCTTCGAAAGAGGCTGCTTGAGAAGGCGCCAGCCCTACATCTGCAGACGAGTTCCGCGCCGTCTACGAAGCATGGGTGTTTCTAAAAGGCCTTCCCCCCTCCCACCACCGTGGTGGCATTGGACAAAGAACTGGAAAAGGAATACAAGGTCTGGAACAGGGCTGAACCTAAACGGTGTTCTTCGTGTTCGTGTTGTTTCCGTTTTCCCTCGCATTTGTCTCGAATCCGCCTTTACCGCAAAACGAAGTCGAAACGAGCACGGCCCACGAAATCGACAAAAAAACACCGTCTAGGTCCAGGCCTGGTCTGGAAGCCGGTGGAACTCTCACTTTGGAGTGGCCATAGATATCACAGCCGCCGCCGTCTGCGTGCGGCCGAAGAGCGGGCCTCCCCCCCCCCCCCTGCCTGGAGGCCTCCTCGATGTGGTCGGAGCATATTTCGGTCGGGCCTGTCCCCCTACAGGGGGGAATTTTGGGCGAGAAAAAATATCTTAAACATATTCCAAACATGCTCAAACATACAACCCGCTGGATTAAAACATGGAGACCGCGGGGGTCGAGGAAGACACGGTTGGCCTCCCGTTAGGCCACGGGGCCCCGGGACGATGTTGGACCCAGGGCCGAGTCGGGAATTGCAGATGCATCTCTCACCCCTTTTGATATTATAACGGCCAAATGGGGTCAGCGTCTGAAAATGTGATTCCGCCTGAGAGGTCCGCAAACAAAAAATTCAGATCGCCTTCAGGGGCGATCTGAAAATTTGCCGCGGCATCTGAAAATGGCGATTTTGCGTGGGACTTACGCACAAAAAAGTCAGATCTTCATACCGCTTGAGAGCGGCGACATCGCTTAAGAATTTCTCGCAGGGTATTTTCCGACCGCTTTTCACACCGCCAAAGAGTGGCGATTTCGTTTGGGCTGTCCTAACAACCGCGCGTCTCGTCCACCCCTTCGTCGCCTTCCCTCCGTTCGGGTCACGACTCTGTCTGGGAGTTACTTGGGATGGATCGAAGGTCGAAGCTGGAGATTTTTGTTTCGATTGGCGAAGGCCCAGGGGCTGCTGCCTGCCATAGTGCCGATCACCACTTTTCAATCCAGGGGGTGGTAGTAAAACAAATCGTCCCCAGACTATATTTTTACTATTTTTGAGTGTTCCTCCTGTAGAGGGACAGGCCCGACTGAAGAGTAGATGGGGTCGGAGGATCGCGCCGCATCTCCGATGCATCTGCGACGTCAGCGTGGAGAAGATCTGGTTCCACACCGAGCCACATCGGCCATGCGCCGCGATCCTCCGACCCCAGGTACAGCCGGACCTGCGCCAGAAGAGCGCCCTTCAAGAACACGAGAGACCCTCCGCGGGCCAAAACCAAACCATAGAACGTCACAGGGTACCCTCACGTCCAGCAACAAACGAAGAACGCTATAGGGCACCCTCCCCGAATCGATCTCGGCCTTATATGCGAGGCGGGGATTTATCCATATCCAGGGCCTGGGAACGGACGTCCTGGTGCCCCGGCGGGCGGTGAATATGGATGTATTTCGGCCCCTGGGGGCCCGAATATGTCCATATCCACCGCCTGCCGAGACTCCGAAAACTGACCCTCCAGGCGGTGGTCATGCATAACTTCTCGCCCCGGATCATACCTCGGTCCCACTCTACTCGGACTCCGTCTCTGCGCGGGGGCACGGGCGCGGGGGCGCGGGCACGCCGGCCTCTCCACCTGGGCGCCCTCTTGGGGCCGGCGCGCCCCTTGACCCGGTGGCCCGCCGCCTGGGGGCATGCGGGTGGCTTCGGGCGCGGCCTGGCCGTAAGACGAAGCCAGGACGAGGATACCATCAGGTGAGGATATAAGTCGAGAATCTCTGAGAACGGGCGGCCCTGGAGGACGTATCGGGCGCCGCGGACTTCTCAGAGCGTGCGGGACGCTCTGAGAGCCTTCCGGAACGCTCTGGAACGGATTTGCCCTCCGTCTAGCCCTGTTCGATAACCGGCCCCTAACAAACTGTCCCCTTCCGTGACATCACCCTCGCCTTGCACACTTCCCTATGGCCGCATACACACGTCTTGGGGCGAGGCGAGGGGGACAATGAGATCCGGCGTAGCGAACAAAAATAGCAGTCGTCAAAAATCACGCCTGGAGCCCGGGACCCCATCTTTCTGCGCCATTCTTCGAGCCGGATCGATCTGTGAGAGCCCCGTGGCCCGAAATTGAGCGCAAACTCCGGGCTCGAACAAAAAGAGACGCCAGGATCGCAGGGGACGTCACGGCAGGGTATAGTTCGCTGGGCCGCACATGTACGTCTCTGGAGAAGCCAGAAAAAATATTGATACCGCTACTCCCCAGACCTCTCATGAGGCGCGTTCTGACCAGGGTCTCGAAGCGAATCCAGCGGTGGCGACGAGGGCCGCCCAGGAGGCCCAAACAGGGGAAAACGGGCGGGGGCGGGGGTAGAGGTATGGGTGCCTGTCCCCTCCTCTGCGTCTTGGGGCCTGGCGAGGGAGGGATCATTTTGTTTTTTTTGTGCGGCTAATGGTGTGCGATCTACGTGGTGCAAGACATGATGGGCAATCGGTGTCGAACAAACTACCGAGGACGCCGCCGCGGAGATCGCGAGGGGTCACGGCAGGGGATGGTTTGCGAAGGGTCGGTCAGGCCGCCCACGAGGGCCCCCCGCGCGCGCGGGACGGCCGCCGAGGGCCAGCCACGAGCGCGGGCCTCCTCCCCGGGGGGGGGGGGGGACCCCAGGCGTGCTCGCGCAGCACCAGCCGTCGTCGAATCGGCAGGTCGGACCGCATCGACACATGGGCGCGAACTGATTGGGGGGGCAACATCAGTGGGGGGCAGCGAGGGCGAATCAATTGGGGGGCGAATTGATTGGGGGGGGGGCGAATTCATATAACTGGGGGGAACTAAGTGGGGGGCAATATCAATTGGGGGCAGCGAGGGATGCAGAAAAGGGGCCCCTCTAGGGCCCCTGAGGGGTGCCCTGCGGCTGCGGCCACGGCACCCGAGGAAGAAGAGGACACTCTAGTCGAGCTCGGGCTGCACACACATATCTTATTCGTGAATGGAACATGTGATTTCTGCACTCACAGATCTGATTCGTTAGCATGTAGGGTATTACTGCCATCGCATATGTAATTCGTAGATGACCATATCATATACATGTTTTTTGTATATAATGCTTTCGAGCATAAGCTGAAACTGTTTTAGAAGGTGAGGGCAGGTGAAGATACAACAATCTGACAGATCATACAACTGACTCTAGGAAGCAAACCAAAGCAGAAATGAGCGTCTGGGTCTGGGCGCACAGACCCACAACGCGACGTACATGAAGAGAAGGGGGTCGGAAAAGAAGAATGGCTAAGGGGAAACGATGTCTGGTACCGTAATCTGCGATACATCGCCGATAGACCAACGATGGGCATCTGATAGTGAAACCGCGCGTTTCTGATCGGGGTGGGGCGTTCAGGCCCCGATTGGCGATGAATGGGCGATTGGGGGTCGATGCTGACCCTCCCCTGGGGCCAGTCCCCCACTGTCGTTGCCACTGAGGACATCATTCCTTCATGAAGACTCTTTCGTCCCGCCCAGCAACATCGACCCATGGCCAGACGCATAGCACGTCACGCGGTCCTCTCCAGCAGTACCAGCCATACCGCTGCCTCGTAGTAAGAAGGAGAAGACGAGAGAAACTGATAACCCTGAAAATCCTGGCGGTCTACGCGGGTTTTTTGAATCTGCGATGTACCCCCCTCCCTGGCGCGCGGAGCGCGCTATGAGCGGCGCCGTCAGTGGAGTCCAGCGCCCATCAAAGAGGTCCACGCAGACCCCCGAACAATCATGCTCATGTCGTCTACGATTATTCTGCATTTGGAGTTGGTTCTTGAAGCTCCCTCTCATACTGTTCCTCTACTCGGCAGCGAGCGAGGTGGGAAAATGAAAAGGGAAGGCCTTCTGAGAAGGCGGCGGGACTTATCAGAAGTCCTCGCGCTTTTTCTATCATCAGCAAGAAGATCTTCAGACAGCTCTGCAGTCCTATCGCACGCGAAAGGAGGCCACAAGCCGTCCATTCTGAGCCCAGCGGGAGCTAGCACGTCAGTGCGACATCTATCTACCGCAGACGGCGACGGTGCCCAAGCGGGGGTCAGAACAAGAGCAGTCTCAGGATATACTTTCACCTGTTTGCCCTCTTGGGGAGAGAGGGAGAGGGAGAGAAAGAGAGAGAGAGAGAGAAACAAAAAAAGAGATAGAGAGAGGGAGTGCAGGTGTAGCTTAGCAAGGTGGCCAAACCAAAACGCTCGAACGCCTCCCCCTCCCCTCCCATCCGCCAAACGTTCTCCCCCTTCCCCCCACAGAGGCGACAAAACCGCCGAGAGGAGCCCAAGATGACACGAAGACGGTCTAATTAAGCCCCAAGACGGCCCAGATCAACCTCGCTGGGGCCCCAAGGAATCGACATCAGCGATGCCACATGTTACAGCATCCTGGGCGGTGCTCGTGGCGTCACCACACTAGTGCTGCACTGGCACGGTGTAGTTGCATGATACTCGACCCCCGACCAAGAGAAACATGACTGCCCATGTTGGGCATCCCTTGTTTTTGAAGGATGAAAAAACGACCCTACCCTGGGTTACAAGTGCGTGGTTTGTAAGCCTCCTGGGAACCCCCAAAACCTAGAGGACGCCAGGACGCCCCACATCAGGCAGGGTTTACCCTGTCAGCCCACAGGAGTTTCAGCGCACAGCGCCTCATAAACCAGGGTAGGGGCGTTTTTTAAGCCCTTGATGTTTGGCAACTCTCTCTGTCGCTATGTGGCTCACCATGAGCCGCGTCTTCCTCGCAAAGCCGAGGAGGGGGTCAGGACGGGGCGCATGCCCCTCCCTGACAGACACCATGCCCCCCCTAAATGGTGGCCGCCGCGATCGGCGCGGCGTCCTCCAGAACCGATCCGGAGGTCTGGTTCGGGGTCTGGAAATATTTGGTCGACCCCAAAGGGATCCAGCTGTGAAAGGGGGTGGTGCAAGAGATGTGGGGCAATAGTATTGCACATGTATTGCGCCAGAGAATTGGATTGCATTGTATTGTGGCGAATGTATCGCACGCGGAAATCCAGCAGTACAGTTGCGCACAAAAACGTACTGCACGCCCCAAGAAACTGCAACCCCACAAGTCTATCGGACCTGCTTTTTTGAACCACCCCCTTTCAGCTGGACCCCCCGCTGGGTCAACCAGGATATCGGGCCGAGATGGCGGGCCTTGCCGCGGGCAAGTCCAGGAAGAATGCGGGCGTCCTGGGGCGACCTCTCGACCAGCACCCCACCCACCGGGCGCCGGGAGGGGCCCCAGCGTAAGGGCCCGCTCTCCCAGAAGTCCGAGGATTCTGGACCTGGCCGTTCCGGCCCGCGGGCGGGGCCGCCTCTGCACCTCTCGACTGCCGCCGCCGCCGCTGCCACACTCGTTGTTCCTTGACTGGCCCTGTGGGCTCTCCCTTCCCGGCCCTCAACTCACCACAGCTCGGACGTCCGCTCCCCGTGCGTTCCTCGCCCTCGTGCGCGTGCGTTGCTTTGCTAGATGATCCAGGATGCTCCTCGATGGTCCTGGCCAAGGGTAAGCTGCGCACGTCCGAGCGATGCCAAGCTCCATGGAATCGCGCACGCACTCCGCGCAGCCGCGCCGGGCATCGCCAACCTCCCCCCTCCTCCTCCTCCCTCCTCCTCCTCCTCCTCCTCCTCCTCCTCCTCCTCCGCCTATTCCTCCTCCTTCCCTCCTCCGCCTCCCCCTCTTCCTACGCCATCCTCCTCCTCCTCCTCCTCCTCTTCCTCCTCCTCCTCCTCCTCCTCCTCCTCCTCCATCCGTTCTGTTCCCAGCGCATGGGGCGGGTCGCCGCGCGGTTCGGGAAGAGCCCGACCGCACCCCGATACGGGTGCCGCGGCACCCGCGACAGAGCGCGCTAGGCGGGCCAGCTGTACGGCCAGCAGCGGCAGCGGCAAGCGGCGGCCACTCGCGGACGGTTCGCTCGGCGAGGGGGACGAGGAGGAGATCGAATCGATCGTGATCCAAGGAAAGAGAAGGGAGGAAAAGGCCCCCACAGGCTAGGGGTGTGCCACGGCACTGGAGTCGGTAGTGTGGCCTGTCGCTACCGACTCCGCCTCGCATAGCTCTCGCAGCTGCGGCATGCTACGCCCTCCGTTCGGAGGCAACCGTTAGTCCTGGGGGGGGAATGGGTCGAGGGGCCAGAAATCAGCCCAGTCGGGTCCAGGGACGTCTGGCTCCCTGGACCAACAATGTCTCCCCCCCCAGGACTTGACTATACATTCAGATATACTTCTCTCTGGCCTGGCCTGGCATACGTCGCATACCCCTGGCAGGTTTGCCGTCAGGAGTGTGCGTCCTGCTCGTGCTCTAAAGCTACTCATCACTTCCCTGAGTTCCAGCATCTGGCAGGCCGCCAGATCCCGAAGCTCTATCACCTCAGGCGTGTTCGCAATCTGCGGCCTGATCTCGAAGATCACGGGGATGTTCTGCAGCGCGGCATGGCCGGCCAGCAGTATTCCATTCCGTATCTGGTCGTTCTCCTCGATGAGCATCGTTCTTCTCCTCGTTGTAGTGGTCGTCCATGTTCCCCATGGCTTGTCGTCGTCTCTGCACTCCGCTGTATGTGTACCCGTCGGTGTTGCTATCATTACTGCTGCCACGATGCCTTTGTCGAAGTTGTCTCTCCACTTGCTGACCATCTCCTCATTCAGCTGGGTGCAAGCCATGCCTATCATGCTGCAGTCGTCCTCGGTGTTCGCTGCCTTGCTGATCTCCTGCTCCATGGCGTCCATGTAGTCTCCTTTTCTTCTTCTCGCCGATGTGGCATAGAGCACGTACTGCTGGTTCTGGTTCGCCATGTCGGGGATCTCCGTAGTTCTCTCCATCCATTCTCTTCTTGGTTGAATTTGAGGTGCCAGTATGTTGCCTTTCTCTTGGCTTGTTTCAGCTCCGTCCACTTCTTCTCTCTGATCGTCGCTGTGCTCTGCCCTGTCCACTTTAGTACATGGAACCAATGCTTTCTCAGGTCTATGTCCTCGTTGTTTCATTCTTCTTGTCTCTTCCATATCCCTGTCATACATATCCCAAGCCTCTTCATACTGCATGGGCTGCTGATTTTTTCTGTACCATCTGAGACATCCTGCATCTGTGCCGCAAATGTATTATCAATCTCGGCCTTGTTGAAAATCCTTTCCGCACGACTGGCAAATTGAGCTGGTGGCGTATCTGCGCGCTGCGTCTATTGGCATATGGTTCTTTCTGTGTCGTTTCCACGCCCCAATATCTGCAATTGTGAAACCACATTCGTAACATATATACTGCGCATCATGTTCCAACTCTTTCCATGGTGTGACTGCCATCTGCTTTAAAAATATCTGCCAAATTCTTTTCCATTTGTCGTCGTTTGCCTCGTCCGCGTCTTTGTCCATCTGCTTGTTCCATGCTTCTCTGCATCTTCTGCCATGCTCTTTGCCCTCGTTTTTGATCATTCGTATCCATTCTTCCCCATATCCTAAGGATTGGGGGTTCTTGTTATTACTCTGACGCCTCCCACTGCTCCTCCTTCCTCCCGCTCGCGCCTCCCTCCTCCCAATGATAATCACCAGATAAGACAAGACAAGATAAGATACTACAAGATAAGATAAGATAGCACAAGATATGATAAGGTAAGATAAGATATATGACAAGGTAGGATACTATATAAGATAAGACAGCCTATGGAGTAATAAGATAAGACAAGATATGATGCGATAAGATGAGTTGATATAAGATAAGCTAAGACAAGATAAGAGATTTCACTCACACTCTCTCATGATCACAAAACGCTGCCAGGGGCATCATTTGGGAGCCCCAAGGGGGAGCCA
The DNA here is from genome assembly GCA_963575745.1 of Prorocentrum cordatum. Lineage (NCBI taxonomy): Eukaryota > Dinophyceae > Prorocentrales > Prorocentraceae > Prorocentrum > Prorocentrum cordatum. The sequence goes on along the minus strand of CAUYUJ010002058.1, from coordinate 40,725 downwards.
CCCTGGCTGATCTCACGAGCCCGTTCGCGCCGATTTTGGTGGGACGTCTCAGCTAAAATTGCCGTTTGGCCTCCCCAACATGTCTCTCTTGAGAGCCTCATGGTCACAAAACGCTGCCAGGGGCATCATTTGGGAGCCCCAAGGGGGAGCCACCCTGGCTGATCTCACGAGCCCGTTCGCGCCGATTTTGGTGGGACGTCTCAGCTAGAATTGCCGTTTGGCCTCCCCAACATGTATCTCTTGAGAGCCTCATGGTCACAAAACGCTGCCAGGGGCATCATTTGGGAGCCCCAAGGGGGAGCCACCCTGGCTGATCTCACGAGCCCGTTCGCGCCGATTTTGGCGGGACGTCTCAGCTAAAATTGCCGTTTGGCCTCCCCAACATGTCTCTCTTGAGAGCCTCATGGTCACAAAACGCTGCCAGGGGCATCATTTGGGAGCCCCAAGGGGGAGCCACCCTGGCTGATCTCACGAGCCCGTTCGCGCCGATTTTGGTGGGACGTCTCAGCTAGAATTGCCGTTTGGCGCCCCCAACATGTATCTCTTGAGAGCCTCATGGTCACAAAACGCTGCCAGGGGCATCATTTGGGAGCCCCAAGGGGGAGCCACCCTGGCTGATCTCACGAGCCCGTTCGCGCCGATTTTGGTGGGACGTCTCAGCTAGAATTGCCGTTTGGCGCCCCCAACATGTATCTCTTGAGAGCCTCATGGTCACAAAACGCTGCCAGGGGCATCATTTGGGAGCCCCAAGGGGGAGCCACCCTGGCTGATCTCACGAGCCCGTTCGCGCCGATTTTGGTGGGACGCCTCAGCTAGAATTGCCGTTTGGCGTCCCCAACATGTATCTCTTGAGAGCCTCATGGTCGCAAAACGCTGCCAGGGGCATCATTTGGGAGCCCCAGGGGGGGCCCACCAGGGGCTTCATAGTCACCAAACGCTGCCAGTGGCAACATTTTGGCTTCCCAAAGAGGAGTCGACCCGGGCCTCCTAGTCGCCAGACGCTGCCAGGGGCACCATTGGGATTCAGACTCGCACCCAGACTCACTCATACACAAGCTCACTCACACTCAGATTCATTTCTTCAGAGTCAGGCACACACAGACGTACCCATACTCAGACTCACCCACACTCAGGCTCACCTAACCCAGACTCCGTCAGAAGCCAGTAGCGAAGAGAGCAGAGAGGAGAGAGAGAGAGAGAGAGAGAGAGAGAGAGAGAGAGAGAGAGAGAGAGAGAGAGAGAGAGAGAGAGAGAGAGAGAGAGAGAGAGAGAGAGAGAGAGAGAGAGAGAGAGAGAGAGAGAGAGAGAGAGAGAGAGAGAGAGATAGAGAGAGAAGAGAGAGGAGAGAGCGCGAGCGCGAGCGCGAGCGCGAGCGAGAGAGAGAGAGAGAGAGAGAGAGAGAGAGGAGAAGAGAGAGAGAGAGAGAGAGAGAGAGGAAGATAGAGAGAAGAGAGAGAGAGACAGAGAGAGAATGAAAGAGAAAGAGAGAGAAGAGAGAGAGAGAAGAGAGGAGCGAGAGAGAGAGAGAGAGAGAGAAGAGAGAGAGAGAGAGAGAGAGAGAGAGAGGAGTTGAGAGAGGAGACAGGCGAGAGAAAGAGAGAAGAGAGAAGAAAGGAGAGAGAGAGGGAGAGAGAGAGAGAGAGAGAAGAGAAGAGAGAGAGAGAGAGAGAGAGAGAGATAGAGATAGAAGAGAGAGAGAGAGAGAGAGGGAGAGAGAGAGAGAGAGAGAGAGAGAGAGAAAGTGGAGAGAGAGGGGGGGGGGGGGGGGGCGGAGAGAGAGAGGAGAGAGAGAGAGAGAGAGAGAGAGAGAGAGAGAGAGAGAGAGAGAGAGAGAGCGAAGAGAAGAGAAGAGAGAGATAGAGAGAGAGAGAGAGAGAGAGAGCGAGAGACGAGAGAGAGAGAGAGAGAGCAGAGAGAGAGAGAGAGAGAGCGGGAGAGAGCGAGGGAGAGCGAGAGAGAGCGAGAGAGAGCGAGTGAGAGCGAGAGAGAGAGAGAGAGAGCGAGAGAGAGCGACAGAGAGCGAGAGAGAGCAAGAGAGAGCGAGAGAGCGAAAGAGAGAGAGAGAGAGAGAGAAGAGAGAGAGAGAGAGAGAGAGAGAGAGCGAGGGAAGAGAGAGAGAGAGAGAGAGAGAGAGAGAGAGAGAGAGAGAGAAGAGAAGAGAGAGAAGAGAAGAGAAGAGAGAGAGCGAGAGAGAGAGAGAGGGAGAGTGAGAGAGAGAGGAGAGAGCAGAGAGAGAATAGAGAGAAGAGAGAGAGGAGAGAGAGAGAGAGAGAGAGAGAGAGAGAGAGAGAGAGAGAGAGCAGAGATAGAGGCAGAGAGAGAGAGGCACAGAGAGAGAGGCAGAGAGAGAGAGGCAGAGAGAGAGAGGCAGAGAGAGAGGCAGAGAGAGAGAGAGAGCAGGGAAAGAGAGGCAGAGACAGAGAGAGGGCAGAGAGAGAGAGAGAGACAGAGAGAGCAGAGAGAGCAGAGAGAGAGGCAGCTCAGTCACACTTAAATCCAGATTCGTCCTCACCGAGTCCCACCACCAAGGGAGCGCCAGCAAGGAGATGCACATATGGGGATCCCCACGCAGTGAACAATGTTTTCCCTTTTCTTGGTTCCGTATCCGTGTCAGTAAGATCTGCCAGCCATATTAGGTCCTCCTCTAGCATGGACGCCCAGGTTCTCGTTCTCGCAATAGTATCTAACTCGTCGAGCGCGCGTCTTAAATTCGACGGGCCGCTGGTAATGATTGCCTTCAAGAAACGTAGCCGCCTGTATCTGAGTAGTGTTGCCAGATTCCCAGTCTTTGCCTCGGCGTGCAGCTCCTTGTCTGTTATCGGCTCCGTCGTGCGTGCTTCTTTCGGTCTGGTCTTTTGTCTTAAAGCTTGCCGCATGCCTTTTCCATATGCTGTCTCTGCGATTTGTTGGACCATCTTGGACATCGGCGGCCATGTTTCGCTTTGCCATAATAACTTGCTGGCCGCATAGCTCTTCGTATAATTTAGTTTGTCCTTTGCCGTGATCTTTGGGTTTGTACACATATCGTTTTCAAGTTCTTCATCTCCTGCTTGTGGCAAATGGCGCGCTTCTGTATCTCTGGTTGCCATGTGTTGTCCGCAATTAGCTCCACCCCGAGATGTTTGTACGCTGCCACCACTGTCACTGACTCGTTGATGCTCTCGATGTCAACCTTTACGCCTCCTTCTTTTTTGAATTCCCACTTCGCCTCCATCAAGTCTGGCCCTGCCAGGTGTAATGTCGCCGCCGTTTTCCCTGGTTTGTAATTGAGCTCGAAGCCGTACTTTACCATTGTAATATGAATTGTGGGGAATACCGCCTGCATGTGTTCTTCTATCTTTTGGTTATCTGCAACCACAGTGGGTATTGCCGTGTCGTCGACGTAGCTAACATCCGTGATCTCTGTGGTCGCGTCCTCCTCGTTTGTGTATGTACGTTCTACCTCACATCCGGCGTTATGTCATTTCCCTCATGTACTCACTGATCTCGTCCAGCGGCGTCCTATATATGACATTGAAGAAGGAATCGGCAATTGAATTGCCTGCCCTCGCGCCTCGCTTTGCCACCGCCGCCAGGTCCGTTGTCGGTGGATGGTACCATGTTACCCTCGCTGACTCTGATAGCATTGCCCATAGCGGTGCTGGTGCGCGTGGCCCTTGTACGGCTGGTGGTGCTGCTAGCGCTATCTCCAGTTGTGGTCGGAATTGTTGTGGTATCGTACTTCTCTGTAGTATTTCCTCAATGTCCTCCTCAGAATGGTCCATTGCAACCCGCATCGGCCGAACAATCGTATAGAAAGCGCTCTTTAAATCCACATATATCATGAGTGTTGACTTGCCTTTCTTTGCCATAAGTGATACAGCTGTCCTGATGAGATGTCCAGCCGTTGGCGCTCCCATTCCCCTTCTTCCTCCAACTTGCACGTCTCTGATCATGTGGTGTAGTATTTTTTCCCAGCGCCGACCTCAGCCATTTATGATAAGGTTTTCCCACAACATTGTTCAAACATATATTTCTGAGGTGTTCCCATTTCCAACTTGAAGGTCCTGACTTTGGCATCCCGCAAAATGTAGCCTCCTTGAACGCAATGGGTTCCTGTAGATATAGCGCCGTTTTGAAGTATACTGGGTGCCGCCATCTTGCTGGAGACTTCGCTGTGGCTCTTAGCACGTCGTCCAATATGTTATCTGGTCCAGCCGCCCGCCTTCGTTTGGTTGTCTTGTAGCTCTGCTGTATATCATATCTGGTGGGGACGGTCTCAATGTCCTGCATGAAGGTATCCGCGTAGTCGTTCTTTCTCTTATGGTATAGCTCCTCCACCGCTGTTTTGCCCATGACGTCCGCGTCCTCGGCTTTCGCAAAGTGCCTCAGCATTGCCTCATCCGCTTCTTCTTGCGTTTGAGCTGGTTCTCCAGTGACATTTTCTCTATGTGGCAATCGTCCTCCCCCAACAAACTTCTTATTTTTCCTGTCGCTCATCTTGAGAATCATGTCCACCTTGCTCCACTCTCTCTCGTGTTTGTTCTGCTGGATGTAGTCCACTATCTCAGCTGCTTTGTCGCTGATGAGCTTGGCCTTGTCTTCTCTGAGTGCCTTCCGCAGGTGTTTCTTGGTATCCTTAAGGAACTCGTTCGCTCCCCATGCCATCCTGTCAAGTTCTATCACTCCCGCATTATACGTGTCAATCGCCAGCTGCAGGTTATCCGCGTCCACCCTCCATTCTGACTCCCCTGGTGCCAGTTCATCAATTTGTCCTGGGAGATGTCGTCGTAGTAGTGTGAAGGGCCCAGGCTTTTTCGTTAAATATCTCTTCATCGCAAGTTGCACGTGCCGCCCCAATCTCACCAGCCCCATTGTTGTTCGAGCTATGTGTGGTTTGATTGCCGTTTTTTTTTTTATCTTCCGCGAGGTACTTTTCTGAGAGCTGTCTGTGCTGTTCTGTGGCAGACTCGCAATGTTCGTTGACCCCCACCTCCCAGTATGGTATCATCGTAGCATCCAATTCCATCTGACAATCTCTTAGTAGTTCCTCTTGCTCCAGCTTCCTGATGTCGACCCTTTTTCTTCTCACTTTCCTTTCTGATTGTATGCCATCTGCACATATTTCCAATGCCGCTGGTATGTGGTCTGGATGCTTGGTGCCATTGCCCCAATCTGTCAGCGTTGCAACGCTGGTCACTGCGTCGAGAAGATGACGCCCCAGTAATACATGGTCTATCTGCTTCAGGGTCGTCTTCCACTCGTTCGGCTTGTTCTTTTTGTCGGGCCTGTATCTGAGTACGTGCGTGTACCTGTCCTCCGAGTCGTAATGCGTGGCCACTGCAGTGAGGTCGTTCTCGCTGGCATATTTCAATAATGTTGCGCCGTTCTCGTCCGTCCTTTCCGCTCCAAATTTGCCAGCGATGTGCTCGTATCCATCACTTTGCGTTACCTCGCCGTTTGCATCTATTAGCACGATCGTGCACTTGAGCTTGTCCTGCAGGCGCCTGGTCTCCTTCCACCATTATTGACGTTCCTTCTTCTTGTGGTCGTGGTGTGGTGTGTGGAAGACTCCTATTACCTCTTCTATTAGCAGGGCCTTGAGTCGTACGATGTATCTTCTTGGGTCTGCGTGTAATTGACAGAAGTGTGGTATCTGCAGGTACTTGACTCCTGATCTTGTGCATGCGTACGGCTCGGTCGTGTTGAACAGTAGTCCGCATCCCAACTTTCCGCCGTCGTCGCCACCTGATAGTAATATGCATCCATCCATACGTGTTGTTCCAGTTGGTTGTCCGGTTTCTTGTATCCCCAAAATATGTATGCCATGTTGTATCACCTGCAGCCGTGTAAGTCTCCCTCTGAAAGGCTGCTTGCTTGCACGCTCGTGTACATCATGGTGTCCGTCTTCCCCCATCGCCATCGCGTTGCACGTGCCGATCTTGAGCTCAAACACTGTGTTCTTGTGTACTCCCCGCTCGATCTTCTTCTCATTGTCATGTGCCTGCTCCGGTTCTTTTTTCACTGCCCACTGTGGTCCTGCGCGTGTCGTATCAGTCCTTTGTTGTTCGTGCTCAAATTCCCATCATTTTTTTCCATCGCCGTCTCGTTCGCCTTGTTGATGTTCGGGTATGCCTTCTTGTCTGAATATTGCATGTCCGTGAGTACTTTCCACTCGTCATCTTTCTGATAAGTAAGCCTGTCGATGATGTCGCCCACCTCTTCTGGGACGCTTGGCCCCTCAGTAGTTGTGTTCTTTGCTACCGAGTCTGCCAATTCATTCCATGGGCGTCCGTCGTGGGCCTTCACGTAGTGATTGGTGACTTTCATCCTTCTACCCGCCTCTTCCGCTGTCAGCGCCGTCAGCCGCGATAGTTCGCAGTCCGTTGCAATGGCCAAGGTACCATCCGCTGCTGCACGTGCTGCTGCGCAGTCTGTGTGGATGTGGACCTCGCACTCTCTGTAGTTTGCATATGCTGCCACGTATGCCCACAGTAAAGCCGTGAGCTCGCCTGTGTTGTGGTTTGGTGGTCCTTCTTGCTTTAGCATTGTGCTTCCCTTTGCCTTGCCCGTCAGGTATCCCAAGAAGCTGCATCCATCCATTGTTTGCTTGATGATAACGATGGGCCACGACGTATCCTCTGGCTTCGCGTCGTTGTAGCTCCCATCTGTGTGTATGTGGATGATATTCGGTTGCTTCTCGTTCTTCGGGTACATACGTATGGCAAGTTCCGCAAAGTCGTGCAATTTCATGTCGCCTGTGTCTGTCCTTATTTCTAACGGTTGCCGCCGACGAAGGTATTATGTGAGCATCTCCTCTGGCTGGATCTCGCGCTGTACCATCCATGCCTCTCCTGGTTGGTCTGGTCTTTCGTTTTGTCCTCTGCGCTGCTGATCTCGAAGATGCTCCCCCCCCCGTTCGTCTTCTCTGTCTTCGTGTGGGCCATCTCGGTCTCTTCCTTCTCCTGAGTGCAGCTTCTCTGCGTCCTCCGTGTCGCCATTCATGTTCCTCTCGCCGTCGCCACCGAGCCCCTTCCTACTACTTGATCTATCTGCGTCGAGGTCCAGCTGCCTCTGTGCCCTGACTGTTGCAGATCGTCTCGGTGTCCTCACTTGGTCGGGTCTGCTCTCGCGTCCTCCGTGTAGGTTGCCCACCGTGGTCGCGTCGCCGTTGCCCGTGCCGCGAGGCCGAGTCGTTGTGTCCTGGAGGTCGTCAATGCTGGCGCGGTACCCATGGCTCCCAGCCTCGTTGCATTCAAACTCTCCGAATGAATTCTTGCCAAAAATGTTTGTCGCCTTTAAATTCGCTGTCGATGATATTGCATCTTCTTGGTGAGCGGCTCGCTGCCGTCGAAGTAGCTGGCGATGTCGAGCTCGGGCATGCCGCCGCTCTTGGTCGCTGCCTTTCACTGTGCCAGTCTGAGCTCGCTCACACTTGCGCCCCCTATTGGGGGCCGGCGTCTGTCTGTGCTGCCCCCGACCCCCCCGCCCCGCGATTGAGGAGGTCGGGGGCGGGCCCTCAAAGCCCACCTCTTGGGCAAGTCCTCACCACCTTCTTCACCGCCATGTGTCTTTTGCCTTGCAGGTCCTCTTGCCGCGCTCTCAGCGCTGTCTACCTGTCTGGGCGGTGTGAATGCGAAGAACTGAGTCCTTGCCCTTCTCCTAAAAATATTCGCCCCCTTCTGCCTGTCCTCCGCTTCTGCGTCCGCTGGCTCGGTGTCGCCCTCAGCTTCGCTACTTTCTGTGATCTGGATGCACTCTCCCTCTTCCTCCTCTTTCGCCTCTTGGCATTGCGGGTTCAGCGTGACCGTCTTGCTTATCTCCTCCTCCTTAGTGGTGTCGTCGTCCTTGCTTCCGCTCTCCTCCTCTTTAGCATTCTCCATGCCCCCTTCCCCTTCCTTCATGTCTGTCACGTATATCTGAGACATGGGGACGGCTCCTATTGTGTATCTGGATTCGCGGTCCGCCTGCTTCATCTTCTGGCCTTCCCTTTCTGCCTCCTCTTCTCTCTTCCTCAGCTCTTCCTCCTCTTCTGCCTCTCTTTGTTCCTCTTCTTCTGCCTGGTGTCGCCGTCTCTCCTCCTCTTGTTTTTGCTTCCAATGCCGCTAGTAGTCATCTTCTTCACATATCTCTTGGCACCAGTCTCGTGATCTTTGCGGCTGTCGGGGCCCATTCGCTTTGAGGCCTCCATTTTTGCTGTTCCCAGTCCCGCCATGCACCTTCCTCGTCTGATTCTGGTCCGTGCATCGGCACGGCGGGGTTGAGCATCTCATCCGTCTGCTTCTCATAATCATCTGCTGCCTCTTCGGTGTTCTGCTTCTCTTCTGCCGTCTCCTGTTGTTCTGCTTGTCTGATCATTTCCTCGTTCTCGAGCTCTCGCTGCCTCCCAATCTCTTCTGTTGGGTCGATCGCTGGATGTTGTGGTCGGAAATTGTTTTTCCTTCTCCGCTCCTCTTTGTCTTCTTCCCACTTCCTCATATTCTCCCTCCTCTGGCGTTGCTGCTTCTCCGCCTCCTCTTGTTTTCTCGCCTCCTCTGCTTGTTGCGCGAGCTCCTGTACTTTTGCATCCCGCATCAGCTGTCCCGGCGCCGCCAACTGTGCCTCTTGCCATTTTTGTTGCCTCCGCATCTCTTCCTGCAGCTGTCTCTCTGTTTCCTCTTTTTTCTTCTTCAACTCTGCCTCGCGCTGTACCTTTTCCTCCATGGCGATGTTGGCGAGTCTGGCGTAGTCGGCTTGTATGGTTTGCTGCCATCTTTGTGCCTGCGCACGCATTTCTTCAGCCTCTTTCTTATACTGCTCCTGCATTGCCTGCATGCCCCTCCTGCGTGCATCCTCTCCCTGTCTCAGCCTATTCTCCATATCCTCCTTCTCTTGCCTTCTTTCTTCTTGCATATTCCTCATTTGGGCGCGTGCCTGGATCGTCGTGTCTTGCATTTGCTTGTGCTTCCCATGCTGCCCATGCTGATATTGTGCCAGTATTTGTCTTAGCTCCGTGACGTGTTGCTCGTATTCGTTGTGCTGCTCCTGTCCAGCTGCCTCTGCTGTCATGGCTCATTTTGTTGCTCCATTAACTTTCTCCGCCATTTCCTTGGTCATGTCGACCAGTTTTTTATATGCCTATGCATCTCCTCTTTTTCTTTTCTATATTCCTCCATCTTGGTCGCTCTTATTATCTCTTCTCTGTTTTCTTCTCTCCTTCTTGGTATTTCCTCCTTGCTTGCTCGGATTCTTTCTTCTTCGTCCTGGGTCCTCCTCCGATCTTCCTCCTTCTGGCATTCCTTCTTCGTGTCCTTCTCTTGCTTCTCTTTTCTCGCATCGTTATCCTCAGCTTCTTCTCTTCTCTTTCTCCTGTGTTCCTCTTCCTCCGCTTTCCTCCTCTTTTCTTGTTCTTCTGTGGTCTTGTTGTCGCTGTCGGTGTTGCTGTCCTCTGAACTAGATATGTCAGCCATTTCCAGCTCGTCCTCGTTGGCGATGGCCCCCTGCTCCGTGAGGTACTTAATCGCCAGCCTTAACTCCTTCTCTGTTTTCTGCATATATTATTCCACCTGTCTGTGCTGCTTTCTCAAGGACGCCAGCTTCCCTTGGAGTCGGTCTCGATTTGCTCGGAGCTCGTACAATTTCTTGTTGGCAGGTTGTGTTATCACCATCATGTGCTTTAGCGCCGCCATGTCTTTTGTCTCCTGAATAAATTCTTGCTGGTCCTGGAGCTTTGCAACTATGATACCTGCCAATATTCTCATCTCCTTCTCCGTCTTATGCTTGAAGGCTCGCAGCATTTCGTGATCCGTTGGAGGGTCCTCATATCTTCTGCTCTTTCGTGCTTCACGGTCCGTCGATGGCGCCGTGGCCTTGATCACGTCCTGAATGGCCCTGTCCTGGTTCTTCTTCTTATTATTGTTTCACTTGGTGGTGTCTCCGTCGATCTCCTTCCAGTTTCGTACTTTGCCTTTCCATGGCTGACCGCATTTGCACCACCACTGAGCATCTGAGTTCCATGCTCCGCACCTGTTGTTCATGCATTTCCATCCTTGCCACGGCGCCTTCGGCATTGTGTCCTGGTTGATCTGGTGCTGCTGGTCCTCGTTGCGCTGCTGGTTGCGCTGGTGCTGCTGCGCCGAGTGGTGCTCCCAAAGCAGCTCCTTCGCGGCTGCCAGTCGAAGCAGTAGTCGCGCTTGACCACGTCTGTCCTTCTGGCGGCGATGCCACGCGGGCTCTGGCGCGGCTGCCCAGCCGCGCGGCGTGCTGCCGAGGGTGCCGCTGCCGCGGCCGCAGGCGCCGCTCCCCGCGGCGAGGGGACTGGGGGGCGACGGTGGCCCCCTCGCCGCGGTATGGCGCGCGGCGCGCTTCAGCCCCGCCCCGCGGGCTGGCCGATCGAGCGCCCCGCCTACCGCACGAGCGATCGGGCGGCGGCAGGCGCGACCGACCCCGATGGATCGGTCGGGATCGGCGGGCCCGCCAGAGGCCAAATGGGCTTTCCTCCTCGTCCTCCTCCTCCTCCTCCTCCTCGTCCTCCTCCTCCTCCTCCTCCTCCTCCTCCTCCTCCTCCTCCTCCTCCTCCTCCCCCTCCTCCCCCTCCTCATCCGCGAAGGACGGCGCATCGTCGAGGGCGCGGCCGACCCCCCTGCCGCGCGGAGCGCGCGGGCGAGGGAGCGCGGGCGAGGGCCGCGGCAGCGGCGGGCCCGCGGGCCTTCGCAGACGCCGGCGCCTTGCGCGGGGGCCGCCGCCGCCGCCGCCGCCGCCGTCGTCGTCGTCGTCGTCGTCGTCGTCGTCGTCGTCGTCGTCGTCGTCGTCGTCGTCGTCGTCGTCGTCGTCGTCATCGTCGTCGTCGTCATCGTCGTCGTCGTCGTCGTGGTCGTCGTCGTCGTCGTCGTCGTCGTCGTCCTCCTCCTCCTCCTCCTCCTAAGCCACCCCCGAGGCACCGTGGACGTCGTCGTTGTCGCCGTCGTCCTACAGATTTCCAGGCATGCTCGCGTGGTGAGAAATCACGACGGATCATCTACTGCCGTTTTCGGCTTCCCTCGCTGGGCTCCGGGATCGTCAACAAAAACGAAACGCGACGAGAAACAGCCCCTGGGAAAAGGTCGGGACTTCTGGGGACCGCGTGCTGAACACAAGAGGAGCAGTAGAAGATAAGCTCTCCCGCAACAGGGGGGGCGCCTGCCCCAGGGCGGCTGGGAAGTATGCACCATGGATCGGCCTAGACGGTGTTTTTCGTTCTCGCTGGGCTTTCGTTGGCCCTTCTTTTGTGCTCAATCCGCATTTGCTGCAAAACGACGTCGAAACGAAAGCGGCCCACGAAATCGCCAACACATCGTTCAAGTCGAGCACTCATCTGCACCACTACGGCGGCACGCCGGGGTAATTATTAACTTCCCAGGCGCACCGGGACAGGCGTCCCCGACGGCGTGTAAAAATCAACCGCTGAACATCGCCATCCCCACCACCATCATCGCCATCATCACCCGCCTCCTTTGGGCGCAGCCCAACCGAACTCTTCTGTGACGAGCCCCTCACGCGACGGTCCCCTCCTCCCCCCTCGAGGCTCCTCTGCGACCGCGGCAATGCGTCATGATCATCTAGCCCTGTATACTCTGGCCCCTTCTGGGAGGCCTGGAATTGCCACCCGCCAGTGCTGCAACCATACTGTCGACGCGAATGAAAAGGTTGCGCGGCAAGGATGCTGCAAGCCCCTTGGACACCCAAGTCAAAGTTATTTGACACAAGGATTGCCTAGGGATAGGCTAAAGAGGCAAGGATGCAGGGCTACCCTTGGGAATGTCACTCGACCTTGCACGTTGACTGCAGGTGCACGTCGTTGCGGGCAACGATGTCTCTGGACACCCACGATGCACTGTGGACCAGCGGGCGGTGTACCGAGGCCGGGTAGCCCAACAAGTGCAGCTCAAAGATACGTGCCGGGCCTGGAGCTGATGTCTTGCTGAGCCTGGAGCTGATAGTGCCCAAGTGGGCAGTGTCACCATGTCTTGGCGGGCCTGGAGCTGATAAGCTAGTGCCAGCCAGCTGGACCGAATGGCACGGGCATCGCGCCTAGCCACCGCATTCGAGTGGAGCAGTAGCAGCGGCAGGATAATGTTAATCAACAGGGAGAAAGGGCGACGACGACACCGACCAAGAAGGGGAGGAGGAGGGAGAGGATGAGAGAGAAGTAAACTTGAGTAAATCAAAATGTCTATGTTACCCCTCGTTATCTTTGTCCTCAACCTCACCCTCATCCCCCCCTGCGGAAATCTCCACAAACACCCGAATATCGCCAGGCGCCTCCGAAGAACGCCATACAAACGCCTCTGATGAAGAGACCAGGCATCGTTCCTCCTCCTCCTCCCCCTTTTATTTTCCTCCCCCTCCCCCTCCTCCTCGTCCTCCTCCTCGTCATCCTCCTCCTCCTCGTCCGCCTCCTCCTCCTCCTCGTTCCTTGCTTATCCCCCTACTCCTCCTAGGTCCTGCCCATACCTCCTCCTCTTTCCTGCCCCTCTCTGCCTCAATACCTTTCCTCTCTCCTCCTCCTCCTCCTCCTCATCGACTCGCTCCTCATCATGCCCCCACCTCTCCTCCTCGCCTCCTCCGCCTCGCTCCTCCTCCTCCCCTCCTCCTTCCTCTCCTCCCTCCTCCTCCTCCTCATCCCCACCGTCTCCTCCTCGCTCCTCCTCCTCGCTTCCTCTCCTCCTCCTCCTCCTCCTCCTCCTCCTCCTTCTTCCTTCCGCCTCCTCCTCCCCTACCTTCCTTCCTCCTTCTCCCCTCCTCTCCCCTCCTCCTCGCTCTTCCACCTCTCCCCTTCGTGCTCGCTTAGCCTTCTCCTCCTCCTCCTCCTCCTCCTCCTCCTCCTCCTCACCCTCCTCTCCTCCTACATCCATCTCCATCTCCTCGCACGTACCCCAGCATCAATCTCCATCTCCTCCTCCTCCTCCTGCTCCTGGTCCTGCTGCTGCTGCTCCTCCTCCTCCTCCTCCTCCTCCCTGCCCGTTGCAATTTTGGCTCAAATTCGAAACTGACGCCCTGGCGCTTCGAGCTGCATCACTAAACCATCCTCAAGACTTTCACCGTGACTGTCTTATTTCAGACAGCTCTGGTCCCGCAATGTCTCGCTACGTGTGCTGCAGCAAGCGGGAACGCAACGGCTGGGCGTGGGCCAACCGAGCAGATTGGTGCAGTCAGCGTGGCACGAAGTTCCAGAAGCGCCACTACCATCGGGACAGTTCTCAGCATGAGGAGAAAGGGTGTGGCGAACGCGACAGCTTCAAGCCTGCAGGATGGAGGCGTGCCCGCTCCCGTCAGCCTTCCTGCTCGAAAGCAGACGAGCATGATGATCGCCAGCCTGACTCAGCGGACGAAGGCCCTCCAGATCCAGTGTCCTTGGCCCAAGCTCAGGTCCCCTTCTGGAAGAAACAGGTGGGGTCCAGGACAAGAAGTACATCGACGCACTTGAATACCTCAAGCATGCCCATAGTGCAGCCCTGCGGGGAAAGAGCCCCTACTAGCAGACCCAGCCCCCCAACGGCCAAGTGCAGACGGTCAAAGCCAAGATCGCCACAAACGAGACGGACATTCAGGACTACGAGGACCCGATTGCCAATCTGGCCGACCAGCACAAAGAGAAGCTCAATGAGTTGCCAGCAGAACGAGTGAAGTCCAGCAGCTAGAAGATCAACTGGCCATGGCAGCTACAGCGGCAGCACAAGAAGCAGCGGAGACCACAGACGTAGCCTAGATGCTCTACGCTGCCCTGCAAGCTAAAGCTCCTCGAGGTGGAGTCGTACCAGAGCTCTTGCCCGCTCTTCCGCCAGCTGCACATGCAACACGAACGCGCCACCGCCCGAGTCCAGGCCGCACCAGCACCAGCCCAAGGACCTGAAGCAACAACTGCGGCGGCTGCTGCCGTCGGCTCAGGAGTTGTGGACTGACCGGTGCCATCCAGAGACGAGGACGAGAACTCGCCCCGCGCCTTCAGCGGCTACAGGCGCACAACGGGGGAGCTCCACGAGAAGTCCAGCCTCATAGAGAGCTGGAAGGCCGACGGCACCAAGAAGCTCAAGGAGGCAGCGGCAGCAGCGATCTCGACAGCAGAGGCCAAAGGGTCACCGTTGAGTATTCAGCCTGCAGCTGGAGTACCTGCAAGAAGTGCATTATTTCCAAAAGGGCGTGCAAAGTCATGCTGATCTGTGTCCAGGAACACAGGCTACGTAATGATGATATGACCACACAGCAAGTACAGTGGTGCCAGCTCGAGGGATGGCATGCCCACACTGCCCCAGGAGACATCAAGGACAACGGTAGCCATCTTTGTCAAGAGCAACCTAGAGATCGGCATGTCCAACATGTCGATCCCTGGGATTGACCGCAGCAGGCTCATAAGCGTTTTGCTCGACCTGCCCAGCATGCCCAAGATAGGACTCATGTGCGCGTATTGCAAGGCTTCAGCTGGGCTGAAGGGGGTCAAACCAGGCCTGTCAGCAGACCTTGCAGTCCAACAAGATGCTGAACACGTTCTGATTATTGTGATTCGAGGTTTCAATCTGGCCCCGTCGAGATTCGAGAGTGTGGATTTCCTTTACATGGCCTCGATGAAGCTGGGGACCCCGCAAGTCCCGACCTACCGAACCAAGAGAACCCAATCGGTTTTGGACTAATTCTGGTGCAGCGAGCCCGTCGGGGAGCGCATCCTGGATGTCAACACCTGGGATCATGACCCGATGTCTCCTCGCAGGCCAGTATGCCTACGTATGTCAGTAGTGGACAATTGTTTGGTGCCAGTATGTCAAGCCACCGAGGCTACTGGTGCAGGCACCCATAAGGCCCCAACCTGAGGCCAAACCTTGGGTTCAGAGTAAACGTGTAGTTCGCTACGACGAAAACCTCCTTGGCGATACCACCCAGCCTCAAAGGATAGATCCTCATGGGCTCGACCCCGAACCGCTTGGCAAGAGTTCGAGGTCCCTTAGGGGCCATGGTCTTGTCCTTCAAGAGGATTGGTTGGAGTCTGGCCTCCCCGCTTGTTTTCGATACCAAAGTGGGGCAGCAATATCCTTTCCACGGTTGTGTTCCTCCTCCTCATCCTCCTCCTCCTCCTCCCTTCCCCTCCTCCTCCTCCTCCTCCTCCCTTCCCCTCCTCCTCCTCCTCTCCTCCTCCTCCCTCCTCGCCTACTCCGCCGCCTCATCTATCCCTGCCTTCATTCTTCTCCCCTTCCTCCATGTGGGCTCCTCCTGCTTCCCCCTCCTCCTCCACCTCCTCCTCCTCCCACAATTACTCAATATGAAATACTCTCCCTCTTCCCCTGATGGCGTCCGGGTGATGGCCGCGCACCCTCCGCATAGTGTTTTTTACACACAGGATGCCCGGGAAATCCCGGGAAACGACTCTCGCTGAGGCGCCGGCGTCATTTTTTCCCAAAATGCTGCTCTCGTTGAGGCGCCGGCATCATTTCTGCTCCCGAATCGTTCCGAATCGTGCTCCCGCTGCAGCGTGGGCCTCATTTTCGAATCGGTGTTTGGCCTCCGTCGTTCAGGATGGCGTTCTCGCCCCAGCGCGGGCCTTTTTCTCGCGCGCCCATCCGCCCGCCACCACCGCGCCGCACCGCCACCACCACCACCACCACCACCACCACCACCACCACCACCACCACCACCACCACCACCACACAACCACCACCAGCACCAGTACCGACACCACCAGCACCACCACCACCACCACCACCACCACCCCCACCACCACCACCACCACC
>CAUYUJ010002058.1:0-22500 GCA_963575745.1 Prorocentrum cordatum | reverse complement strand
CCGCTGTTTTGCCCATGACGTCCGCGTCCTCGGCTTTCGCAAAGTGCCTCAGCATTGCCTCATCCGCTTCTTCTTGCGTTTGAGCTGGTTCTCCAGTGACATTTTCTCTATGTGGCAATCGTCCTCCCCCAACAAACTTCTTATTTTTCCTGTCGCTCATCTTGAGAATCATGTCCACCTTGCTCCACTCTCTCTCGTGTTTGTTCTGCTGGATGTAGTCCACTATCTCAGCTGCTTTGTCGCTGATGAGCTTGGCCTTGTCTTCTCTGAGTGCCTTCCGCAGGTGTTTCTTGGTATCCTTAAGGAACTCGTTCGCTCCCCATGCCATCCTGTCAAGTTCTATCACTCCCGCATTATACGTGTCAATCGCCAGCTGCAGGTTATCCGCGTCCACCCTCCATTCTGACTCCCCTGGTGCCAGTTCATCAATTTGTCCTGGGAGATGTCGTCGTAGTAGTGTGAAGGGCCCAGGCTTTTTCGTTAAATATCTCTTCATCGCAAGTTGCACGTGCCGCCCCAATCTCACCAGCCCCATTGTTGTTCGAGCTATGTGTGGTTTGATTGCCGTTTTTTTTTTTATCTTCCGCGAGGTACTTTTCTGAGAGCTGTCTGTGCTGTTCTGTGGCAGACTCGCAATGTTCGTTGACCCCCACCTCCCAGTATGGTATCATCGTAGCATCCAATTCCATCTGACAATCTCTTAGTAGTTCCTCTTGCTCCAGCTTCCTGATGTCGACCCTTTTTCTTCTCACTTTCCTTTCTGATTGTATGCCATCTGCACATATTTCCAATGCCGCTGGTATGTGGTCTGGATGCTTGGTGCCATTGCCCCAATCTGTCAGCGTTGCAACGCTGGTCACTGCGTCGAGAAGATGACGCCCCAGTAATACATGGTCTATCTGCTTCAGGGTCGTCTTCCACTCGTTCGGCTTGTTCTTTTTGTCGGGCCTGTATCTGAGTACGTGCGTGTACCTGTCCTCCGAGTCGTAATGCGTGGCCACTGCAGTGAGGTCGTTCTCGCTGGCATATTTCAATAATGTTGCGCCGTTCTCGTCCGTCCTTTCCGCTCCAAATTTGCCAGCGATGTGCTCGTATCCATCACTTTGCGTTACCTCGCCGTTTGCATCTATTAGCACGATCGTGCACTTGAGCTTGTCCTGCAGGCGCCTGGTCTCCTTCCACCATTATTGACGTTCCTTCTTCTTGTGGTCGTGGTGTGGTGTGTGGAAGACTCCTATTACCTCTTCTATTAGCAGGGCCTTGAGTCGTACGATGTATCTTCTTGGGTCTGCGTGTAATTGACAGAAGTGTGGTATCTGCAGGTACTTGACTCCTGATCTTGTGCATGCGTACGGCTCGGTCGTGTTGAACAGTAGTCCGCATCCCAACTTTCCGCCGTCGTCGCCACCTGATAGTAATATGCATCCATCCATACGTGTTGTTCCAGTTGGTTGTCCGGTTTCTTGTATCCCCAAAATATGTATGCCATGTTGTATCACCTGCAGCCGTGTAAGTCTCCCTCTGAAAGGCTGCTTGCTTGCACGCTCGTGTACATCATGGTGTCCGTCTTCCCCCATCGCCATCGCGTTGCACGTGCCGATCTTGAGCTCAAACACTGTGTTCTTGTGTACTCCCCGCTCGATCTTCTTCTCATTGTCATGTGCCTGCTCCGGTTCTTTTTTCACTGCCCACTGTGGTCCTGCGCGTGTCGTATCAGTCCTTTGTTGTTCGTGCTCAAATTCCCATCATTTTTTTCCATCGCCGTCTCGTTCGCCTTGTTGATGTTCGGGTATGCCTTCTTGTCTGAATATTGCATGTCCGTGAGTACTTTCCACTCGTCATCTTTCTGATAAGTAAGCCTGTCGATGATGTCGCCCACCTCTTCTGGGACGCTTGGCCCCTCAGTAGTTGTGTTCTTTGCTACCGAGTCTGCCAATTCATTCCATGGGCGTCCGTCGTGGGCCTTCACGTAGTGATTGGTGACTTTCATCCTTCTACCCGCCTCTTCCGCTGTCAGCGCCGTCAGCCGCGATAGTTCGCAGTCCGTTGCAATGGCCAAGGTACCATCCGCTGCTGCACGTGCTGCTGCGCAGTCTGTGTGGATGTGGACCTCGCACTCTCTGTAGTTTGCATATGCTGCCACGTATGCCCACAGTAAAGCCGTGAGCTCGCCTGTGTTGTGGTTTGGTGGTCCTTCTTGCTTTAGCATTGTGCTTCCCTTTGCCTTGCCCGTCAGGTATCCCAAGAAGCTGCATCCATCCATTGTTTGCTTGATGATAACGATGGGCCACGACGTATCCTCTGGCTTCGCGTCGTTGTAGCTCCCATCTGTGTGTATGTGGATGATATTCGGTTGCTTCTCGTTCTTCGGGTACATACGTATGGCAAGTTCCGCAAAGTCGTGCAATTTCATGTCGCCTGTGTCTGTCCTTATTTCTAACGGTTGCCGCCGACGAAGGTATTATGTGAGCATCTCCTCTGGCTGGATCTCGCGCTGTACCATCCATGCCTCTCCTGGTTGGTCTGGTCTTTCGTTTTGTCCTCTGCGCTGCTGATCTCGAAGATGCTCCCCCCCCCGTTCGTCTTCTCTGTCTTCGTGTGGGCCATCTCGGTCTCTTCCTTCTCCTGAGTGCAGCTTCTCTGCGTCCTCCGTGTCGCCATTCATGTTCCTCTCGCCGTCGCCACCGAGCCCCTTCCTACTACTTGATCTATCTGCGTCGAGGTCCAGCTGCCTCTGTGCCCTGACTGTTGCAGATCGTCTCGGTGTCCTCACTTGGTCGGGTCTGCTCTCGCGTCCTCCGTGTAGGTTGCCCACCGTGGTCGCGTCGCCGTTGCCCGTGCCGCGAGGCCGAGTCGTTGTGTCCTGGAGGTCGTCAATGCTGGCGCGGTACCCATGGCTCCCAGCCTCGTTGCATTCAAACTCTCCGAATGAATTCTTGCCAAAAATGTTTGTCGCCTTTAAATTCGCTGTCGATGATATTGCATCTTCTTGGTGAGCGGCTCGCTGCCGTCGAAGTAGCTGGCGATGTCGAGCTCGGGCATGCCGCCGCTCTTGGTCGCTGCCTTTCACTGTGCCAGTCTGAGCTCGCTCACACTTGCGCCCCCTATTGGGGGCCGGCGTCTGTCTGTGCTGCCCCCGACCCCCCCGCCCCGCGATTGAGGAGGTCGGGGGCGGGCCCTCAAAGCCCACCTCTTGGGCAAGTCCTCACCACCTTCTTCACCGCCATGTGTCTTTTGCCTTGCAGGTCCTCTTGCCGCGCTCTCAGCGCTGTCTACCTGTCTGGGCGGTGTGAATGCGAAGAACTGAGTCCTTGCCCTTCTCCTAAAAATATTCGCCCCCTTCTGCCTGTCCTCCGCTTCTGCGTCCGCTGGCTCGGTGTCGCCCTCAGCTTCGCTACTTTCTGTGATCTGGATGCACTCTCCCTCTTCCTCCTCTTTCGCCTCTTGGCATTGCGGGTTCAGCGTGACCGTCTTGCTTATCTCCTCCTCCTTAGTGGTGTCGTCGTCCTTGCTTCCGCTCTCCTCCTCTTTAGCATTCTCCATGCCCCCTTCCCCTTCCTTCATGTCTGTCACGTATATCTGAGACATGGGGACGGCTCCTATTGTGTATCTGGATTCGCGGTCCGCCTGCTTCATCTTCTGGCCTTCCCTTTCTGCCTCCTCTTCTCTCTTCCTCAGCTCTTCCTCCTCTTCTGCCTCTCTTTGTTCCTCTTCTTCTGCCTGGTGTCGCCGTCTCTCCTCCTCTTGTTTTTGCTTCCAATGCCGCTAGTAGTCATCTTCTTCACATATCTCTTGGCACCAGTCTCGTGATCTTTGCGGCTGTCGGGGCCCATTCGCTTTGAGGCCTCCATTTTTGCTGTTCCCAGTCCCGCCATGCACCTTCCTCGTCTGATTCTGGTCCGTGCATCGGCACGGCGGGGTTGAGCATCTCATCCGTCTGCTTCTCATAATCATCTGCTGCCTCTTCGGTGTTCTGCTTCTCTTCTGCCGTCTCCTGTTGTTCTGCTTGTCTGATCATTTCCTCGTTCTCGAGCTCTCGCTGCCTCCCAATCTCTTCTGTTGGGTCGATCGCTGGATGTTGTGGTCGGAAATTGTTTTTCCTTCTCCGCTCCTCTTTGTCTTCTTCCCACTTCCTCATATTCTCCCTCCTCTGGCGTTGCTGCTTCTCCGCCTCCTCTTGTTTTCTCGCCTCCTCTGCTTGTTGCGCGAGCTCCTGTACTTTTGCATCCCGCATCAGCTGTCCCGGCGCCGCCAACTGTGCCTCTTGCCATTTTTGTTGCCTCCGCATCTCTTCCTGCAGCTGTCTCTCTGTTTCCTCTTTTTTCTTCTTCAACTCTGCCTCGCGCTGTACCTTTTCCTCCATGGCGATGTTGGCGAGTCTGGCGTAGTCGGCTTGTATGGTTTGCTGCCATCTTTGTGCCTGCGCACGCATTTCTTCAGCCTCTTTCTTATACTGCTCCTGCATTGCCTGCATGCCCCTCCTGCGTGCATCCTCTCCCTGTCTCAGCCTATTCTCCATATCCTCCTTCTCTTGCCTTCTTTCTTCTTGCATATTCCTCATTTGGGCGCGTGCCTGGATCGTCGTGTCTTGCATTTGCTTGTGCTTCCCATGCTGCCCATGCTGATATTGTGCCAGTATTTGTCTTAGCTCCGTGACGTGTTGCTCGTATTCGTTGTGCTGCTCCTGTCCAGCTGCCTCTGCTGTCATGGCTCATTTTGTTGCTCCATTAACTTTCTCCGCCATTTCCTTGGTCATGTCGACCAGTTTTTTATATGCCTATGCATCTCCTCTTTTTCTTTTCTATATTCCTCCATCTTGGTCGCTCTTATTATCTCTTCTCTGTTTTCTTCTCTCCTTCTTGGTATTTCCTCCTTGCTTGCTCGGATTCTTTCTTCTTCGTCCTGGGTCCTCCTCCGATCTTCCTCCTTCTGGCATTCCTTCTTCGTGTCCTTCTCTTGCTTCTCTTTTCTCGCATCGTTATCCTCAGCTTCTTCTCTTCTCTTTCTCCTGTGTTCCTCTTCCTCCGCTTTCCTCCTCTTTTCTTGTTCTTCTGTGGTCTTGTTGTCGCTGTCGGTGTTGCTGTCCTCTGAACTAGATATGTCAGCCATTTCCAGCTCGTCCTCGTTGGCGATGGCCCCCTGCTCCGTGAGGTACTTAATCGCCAGCCTTAACTCCTTCTCTGTTTTCTGCATATATTATTCCACCTGTCTGTGCTGCTTTCTCAAGGACGCCAGCTTCCCTTGGAGTCGGTCTCGATTTGCTCGGAGCTCGTACAATTTCTTGTTGGCAGGTTGTGTTATCACCATCATGTGCTTTAGCGCCGCCATGTCTTTTGTCTCCTGAATAAATTCTTGCTGGTCCTGGAGCTTTGCAACTATGATACCTGCCAATATTCTCATCTCCTTCTCCGTCTTATGCTTGAAGGCTCGCAGCATTTCGTGATCCGTTGGAGGGTCCTCATATCTTCTGCTCTTTCGTGCTTCACGGTCCGTCGATGGCGCCGTGGCCTTGATCACGTCCTGAATGGCCCTGTCCTGGTTCTTCTTCTTATTATTGTTTCACTTGGTGGTGTCTCCGTCGATCTCCTTCCAGTTTCGTACTTTGCCTTTCCATGGCTGACCGCATTTGCACCACCACTGAGCATCTGAGTTCCATGCTCCGCACCTGTTGTTCATGCATTTCCATCCTTGCCACGGCGCCTTCGGCATTGTGTCCTGGTTGATCTGGTGCTGCTGGTCCTCGTTGCGCTGCTGGTTGCGCTGGTGCTGCTGCGCCGAGTGGTGCTCCCAAAGCAGCTCCTTCGCGGCTGCCAGTCGAAGCAGTAGTCGCGCTTGACCACGTCTGTCCTTCTGGCGGCGATGCCACGCGGGCTCTGGCGCGGCTGCCCAGCCGCGCGGCGTGCTGCCGAGGGTGCCGCTGCCGCGGCCGCAGGCGCCGCTCCCCGCGGCGAGGGGACTGGGGGGCGACGGTGGCCCCCTCGCCGCGGTATGGCGCGCGGCGCGCTTCAGCCCCGCCCCGCGGGCTGGCCGATCGAGCGCCCCGCCTACCGCACGAGCGATCGGGCGGCGGCAGGCGCGACCGACCCCGATGGATCGGTCGGGATCGGCGGGCCCGCCAGAGGCCAAATGGGCTTTCCTCCTCGTCCTCCTCCTCCTCCTCCTCCTCGTCCTCCTCCTCCTCCTCCTCCTCCTCCTCCTCCTCCTCCTCCTCCTCCTCCTCCCCCTCCTCCCCCTCCTCATCCGCGAAGGACGGCGCATCGTCGAGGGCGCGGCCGACCCCCCTGCCGCGCGGAGCGCGCGGGCGAGGGAGCGCGGGCGAGGGCCGCGGCAGCGGCGGGCCCGCGGGCCTTCGCAGACGCCGGCGCCTTGCGCGGGGGCCGCCGCCGCCGCCGCCGCCGCCGTCGTCGTCGTCGTCGTCGTCGTCGTCGTCGTCGTCGTCGTCGTCGTCGTCGTCGTCGTCGTCGTCGTCGTCGTCATCGTCGTCGTCGTCATCGTCGTCGTCGTCGTCGTGGTCGTCGTCGTCGTCGTCGTCGTCGTCGTCGTCCCTCCTCCTCCTCCTCCTCCTAAGCCACCCCCGAGGCACCGTGGACGTCGTCGTTGTCGCCGTCGTCCTACAGATTTCCAGGCATGCTCGCGTGGTGAGAAATCACGACGGATCATCTACTGCCGTTTTCGGCTTCCCTCGCTGGGCTCCGGGATCGTCAACAAAAACGAAACGCGACGAGAAACAGCCCCTGGGAAAAGGTCGGGACTTCTGGGGACCGCGTGCTGAACACAAGAGGAGCAGTAGAAGATAAGCTCTCCCGCAACAGGGGGGGCGCCTGCCCCAGGGCGGCTGGGAAGTATGCACCATGGATCGGCCTAGACGGTGTTTTTCGTTCTCGCTGGGCTTTCGTTGGCCCTTCTTTTGTGCTCAATCCGCATTTGCTGCAAAACGACGTCGAAACGAAAGCGGCCCACGAAATCGCCAACACATCGTTCAAGTCGAGCACTCATCTGCACCACTACGGCGGCACGCCGGGGTAATTATTAACTTCCCAGGCGCACCGGGACAGGCGTCCCCGACGGCGTGTAAAAATCAACCGCTGAACATCGCCATCCCCACCACCATCATCGCCATCATCACCCGCCTCCTTTGGGCGCAGCCCAACCGAACTCTTCTGTGACGAGCCCCTCACGCGACGGTCCCCTCCTCCCCCCTCGAGGCTCCTCTGCGACCGCGGCAATGCGTCATGATCATCTAGCCCTGTATACTCTGGCCCCTTCTGGGAGGCCTGGAATTGCCACCCGCCAGTGCTGCAACCATACTGTCGACGCGAATGAAAAGGTTGCGCGGCAAGGATGCTGCAAGCCCCTTGGACACCCAAGTCAAAGTTATTTGACACAAGGATTGCCTAGGGATAGGCTAAAGAGGCAAGGATGCAGGGCTACCCTTGGGAATGTCACTCGACCTTGCACGTTGACTGCAGGTGCACGTCGTTGCGGGCAACGATGTCTCTGGACACCCACGATGCACTGTGGACCAGCGGGCGGTGTACCGAGGCCGGGTAGCCCAACAAGTGCAGCTCAAAGATACGTGCCGGGCCTGGAGCTGATGTCTTGCTGAGCCTGGAGCTGATAGTGCCCAAGTGGGCAGTGTCACCATGTCTTGGCGGGCCTGGAGCTGATAAGCTAGTGCCAGCCAGCTGGACCGAATGGCACGGGCATCGCGCCTAGCCACCGCATTCGAGTGGAGCAGTAGCAGCGGCAGGATAATGTTAATCAACAGGGAGAAAGGGCGACGACGACACCGACCAAGAAGGGGAGGAGGAGGGAGAGGATGAGAGAGAAGTAAACTTGAGTAAATCAAAATGTCTATGTTACCCCTCGTTATCTTTGTCCTCAACCTCACCCTCATCCCCCCCTGCGGAAATCTCCACAAACACCCGAATATCGCCAGGCGCCTCCGAAGAACGCCATACAAACGCCTCTGATGAAGAGACCAGGCATCGTTCCTCCTCCTCCTCCCCCTTTTATTTTCCTCCCCCTCCCCCTCCTCCTCGTCCTCCTCCTCGTCATCCTCCTCCTCCTCGTCCGCCTCCTCCTCCTCCTCGTTCCTTGCTTATCCCCCTACTCCTCCTAGGTCCTGCCCATACCTCCTCCTCTTTCCTGCCCCTCCTCTGCCTCATCCCTTCTCCTCTCCTCCTCCTCCTCCTCCTCCTCCTCCTCTCTCCCCACCGGCTCCTCCTGCTCTCCTCCTCGCTCCTCCCCTCCCTCCTCCTCCTCCTCCTCCTCCTCCTTCCTCCTCATCCCCCACCGGCTCCTCCTCGCTCCTCCTCCTCCCTCCTCCTCCCCTCCTCCTCCTCCTCCTCCTCCTCCTCCTCCTCCCCTCCTCCTCCTCCTCGCTCTTCCACCTCTCCCTCGCTCCTTCTCCTCCTCCTCCTCCTCCTCCTCCTCCTCCTCCTCACCCTCCTCTCCTCCTACATCCATCTCCATCTCCTCGCACGTACCCCAGCATCAATCTCCATCTCCTCCTCCTCCTCCTGCTCCTGGTCCTGCTGCTGCTGCTCCTCCTCCTCCTCCTCCTCCTCCCTGCCCGTTGCAATTTTGGCTCAAATTCGAAACTGACGCCCTGGCGCTTCGAGCTGCATCACTAAACCATCCTCAAGACTTTCACCGTGACTGTCTTATTTCAGACAGCTCTGGTCCCGCAATGTCTCGCTACGTGTGCTGCAGCAAGCGGGAACGCAACGGCTGGGCGTGGGCCAACCGAGCAGATTGGTGCAGTCAGCGTGGCACGAAGTTCCAGAAGCGCCACTACCATCGGGACAGTTCTCAGCATGAGGAGAAAGGGTGTGGCGAACGCGACAGCTTCAAGCCTGCAGGATGGAGGCGTGCCCGCTCCCGTCAGCCTTCCTGCTCGAAAGCAGACGAGCATGATGATCGCCAGCCTGACTCAGCGGACGAAGGCCCTCCAGATCCAGTGTCCTTGGCCCAAGCTCAGGTCCCCTTCTGGAAGAAACAGGTGGGGTCCAGGACAAGAAGTACATCGACGCACTTGAATACCTCAAGCATGCCCATAGTGCAGCCCTGCGGGGAAAGAGCCCCTACTAGCAGACCCAGCCCCCCAACGGCCAAGTGCAGACGGTCAAAGCCAAGATCGCCACAAACGAGACGGACATTCAGGACTACGAGGACCCGATTGCCAATCTGGCCGACCAGCACAAAGAGAAGCTCAATGAGTTGCCAGCAGAACGAGTGAAGTCCAGCAGCTAGAAGATCAACTGGCCATGGCAGCTACAGCGGCAGCACAAGAAGCAGCGGAGACCACAGACGTAGCCTAGATGCTCTACGCTGCCCTGCAAGCTAAAGCTCCTCGAGGTGGAGTCGTACCAGAGCTCTTGCCCGCTCTTCCGCCAGCTGCACATGCAACACGAACGCGCCACCGCCCGAGTCCAGGCCGCACCAGCACCAGCCCAAGGACCTGAAGCAACAACTGCGGCGGCTGCTGCCGTCGGCTCAGGAGTTGTGGACTGACCGGTGCCATCCAGAGACGAGGACGAGAACTCGCCCCGCGCCTTCAGCGGCTACAGGCGCACAACGGGGGAGCTCCACGAGAAGTCCAGCCTCATAGAGAGCTGGAAGGCCGACGGCACCAAGAAGCTCAAGGAGGCAGCGGCAGCAGCGATCTCGACAGCAGAGGCCAAAGGGTCACCGTTGAGTATTCAGCCTGCAGCTGGAGTACCTGCAAGAAGTGCATTATTTCCAAAAGGGCGTGCAAAGTCATGCTGATCTGTGTCCAGGAACACAGGCTACGTAATGATGATATGACCACACAGCAAGTACAGTGGTGCCAGCTCGAGGGATGGCATGCCCACACTGCCCCAGGAGACATCAAGGACAACGGTAGCCATCTTTGTCAAGAGCAACCTAGAGATCGGCATGTCCAACATGTCGATCCCTGGGATTGACCGCAGCAGGCTCATAAGCGTTTTGCTCGACCTGCCCAGCATGCCCAAGATAGGACTCATGTGCGCGTATTGCAAGGCTTCAGCTGGGCTGAAGGGGGTCAAACCAGGCCTGTCAGCAGACCTTGCAGTCCAACAAGATGCTGAACACGTTCTGATTATTGTGATTCGAGGTTTCAATCTGGCCCCGTCGAGATTCGAGAGTGTGGATTTCCTTTACATGGCCTCGATGAAGCTGGGGACCCCGCAAGTCCCGACCTACCGAACCAAGAGAACCCAATCGGTTTTGGACTAATTCTGGTGCAGCGAGCCCGTCGGGGAGCGCATCCTGGATGTCAACACCTGGGATCATGACCCGATGTCTCCTCGCAGGCCAGTATGCCTACGTATGTCAGTAGTGGACAATTGTTTGGTGCCAGTATGTCAAGCCACCGAGGCTACTGGTGCAGGCACCCATAAGGCCCCAACCTGAGGCCAAACCTTGGGTTCAGAGTAAACGTGTAGTTCGCTACGACGAAAACCTCCTTGGCGATACCACCCAGCCTCAAAGGATAGATCCTCATGGGCTCGACCCCGAACCGCTTGGCAAGAGTTCGAGGTCCCTTAGGGGCCATGGTCTTGTCCTTCAAGAGGATTGGTTGGAGTCTGGCCTCCCCGCTTGTTTTCGATACCAAAGTGGGGCAGCAATATCCTTTCCACGGTTGTGTTCCTCCTCCTCATCCTCCTCCTCCTCCTCCCTTCCCCTCCTCCTCCTCCTCCTCCTCCCTTCCCCTCCTCCTCCTCCTCCTCCTCCTCCTCCGCCTCCTCCATCTCCTCCTCCATCTCCTCCTCCCTTCCCCTCCTCCTCCACCTCCTCCTCCTCCACAATTACTCAATATGAAAATACTCTCCCTCTTCCCCTGATGGCGTCCGGGTGATGGCCGCGCGCCCTCCGCGTACTGTTTTTTTACACACAGGATGCCCAGGAAATCCCGGGAAACGACTCTCGCTGAGGCGCCGGCGTCATTTTTTTCCAAAATGCTGCTCTCGTTGAGGCGCCGGCCTCATTTCTGCTCCCGAATCGTTCCGAATCGTGCTCCCGCTGCAGCGTGGGCCTCATTTTCGGATCGGTGTTTGGCCTCCGTCGTTCAGGATGGCGTTCTCGCCCCAGCGCGGGCCTTTTTCTCGCGCGCCCATCCGCCCGCCACCACCGCGCCGCACCGCCACCACCACCACCACCACCACCACCACCACCACCACCAGCCACCACCACCAGTACCAACCAAACCCCACCACCAGCACCACCACCACCACCAACCACCACCACCACCTACCACCACCACCACCACCACCACCACACCACCACCACCACCACCACACCACCACCACCCACCACCACCACCACCACCACCACAACCACGACACCACGCACACACGCACGCACGCACGCACGTGCACCACCACCC
Organism: Prorocentrum cordatum; assembly: GCA_963575745.1. Taxonomy (NCBI): domain Eukaryota; class Dinophyceae; order Prorocentrales; family Prorocentraceae; genus Prorocentrum; species Prorocentrum cordatum. The sequence continues at coordinate 11,108 of CAUYUJ010002058.1, read as the reverse complement.
ACTACGCACGCGCGCGCGGAGCCACAGGTCCGCTACGACACGCGTCCGCGGATAGAGAAAATCAGCGCCATGGTAAGGGATGGGAGGGAGGGGTAGGACGTCAGATATGACGCGAGCGCACCTAGCTTGTCCCCCCCCCTCTCCCAGCACTGCGCGCTCACGCGCGCGGGGATGTAGGCAGGGGTAGGGAGGAGGAGGAGGAGGAGGAGAGGAGGAGGAGGAGGAGAAGGAGGGGAGGAGGAGGAGGCGGAGGAGGAGGAGGAGGAGGAGGAGGAGGAGGAGAGGAGGAGGAGGGAGAGGGGGAGGGGGGGGGAGAGGGGGGGGAGAGGAGGAGGAGGAGGAGGAGGAGGAGGAGGAGGAGGAGGAGGCGGAGAAGGAGGAGGAGGAGGAGGAGCAGGAGGAGCAGGAGGAGGAGGAGGAGGAGGAGGAAGAGGAAGGGGAGAATGATGCTGATGATGATGATGATGATGATGATGATGATGATGATGATGAAGATGATAATGATGATGATGATGAGGAGGAGGAAGAGGAGGAGGATGAGGAGGAAGAGGAGGAGGAGGGAGGCCGGGTAGGGATGCGGATCGGATCGGATCGGCAATGCACGGATGCGCACGACGAGCGAACAGCGGCCAGGGCTCCGCAGGGAGAGTGATACGCTCATGGAAATCCGACAGCCCAGGGAAGGGTTAGGAGGAGGAGGAAAAGCAGGAGGGGCAAGAGGATTTCCCTGGGGAGGAGGAGCAGGAGGAGTAGGAGGAAGAGGAGGACGAGGGCGTCGAGGGCGTCGAGTTTAGGCTAGGACTGAAAGAGCCTGGATCCATAATCCATAGGGCCACCAAGGAGGAGGAAGGAGGAGGAGGAGGAGGAGCAGGAGGAGGAGGAGGAGGATGAGGGAGGTGGGCAAGCTGGGTCCCAGGGAGACCGTGGAGCCTCCAGCAGGAGGGATGAGGGATGAGGAGGGAGGAGGGGGGAGGAAGAGGGAGAACGGAGGAGGAAGCGAAGGAGGGGGGGGAGGAGGACCACAATAAACCGACTCATAAACGATATTGGACTGCACCCTGCCTCCAAGCTCCCTCTTCACAAACCCCTACGAAAATTCATTTCCACTTAGGGTAATGCCCTGTTGGGGGACATCCGTGTGAAAATCCTGACGCTTGCCAAAACACCATTCTCAGGACTTCAACGCCACGGGTCAACCTGACTGTTGCGTCTTGATTCGACTTAGAACACCGTCCCTGGGATTTCAATCCCGCGCATCAACGTAACTGGGGCGCCCTAACAATCCAATTTCGCTCCAAAACACCACCTCTGGTACGCAAGTAATGAGAATGAACCAAACACTTGCGAATGTTTGAGACGGATGTGCACGGCGCTGAAGCGAGAACCACATTTGAAACCACCCGACCTCAATCCGTGAAACTCTTGCAGCTGTTGACAACGAATGTGCAACATCACAATCTGAAAACGGCCAACCCTCAATCCGTGAAACTGTTACACATGTTGAACGCGAATGTGCGCGGCGCCAAGGCGAGAACCATGTTTTGAAAACCACCCGCCCGCAATCCGTGATGCTCATGCAAAGATTGAAAACGAATGTGCGCGGCACCAAGGCGAAAGCCGCACTGTGGAAGTGACCCGCCCTCCTTCTGTGAAACTGTTGTTGTAAGCTTGAGGCTCATACATGGTAATGCAATCTCAGGTGAAACGCCCCGCCCGCCCTTCCGACTGGCCTCGGGGTTCGACAGGGAGGAGCTTTGCATTGAGAGAAGGAGCGGAGGAGGAAGACGAGGAGAAGGACGCCAACCTGTGACGAAGGAGTACGACGGAAGAAGACCCTGAGATCTGGCGTCGCGAAAACAGCACAGCACCGTGGAAGATCACGACTGGAGCCCCAGGACCGCATCTTTCTGCAGTACAGCGGAGGCCAGTTCACAAGAAACCTTCCACAAGAAAACCAACCCTGAGACACCAGGACGTCCACGGATTTTTTGCGTGGGAGCGTCACGCTTTCCATGGCGAAAACATCGAAACCCAAGAAACCCAGGGCACCCTGGAGGCAAGCGGGGCGTCTCTTGACATGGGTCTCCACTATTATTATCTCTCGAGCAAGATCGACCTATGAGGGTCCCGGTGCCCAGAGCCTGGCGAGCACGCCCGGTGTGAAAAAAAGAGCGCCCAGAATCTGTCAGCACACGGCGCGTCCGGTGGGGAGATGCGAAGGGGCGGGCCTCCTGAGAAGTCTCGGAAAGGAGCTTCCTGGGCTCAGAGAGCCCAGGGTTCGCTAGGGACTGGTTCCCCCCCAGAACAATGAAAACCATCCCCAAACCCTCCCGAACCCCTATGAAAGTCCTCCCCGACCCTTCCCGGAGGGTTTTCGGAGGGTTTCGGGCGGGTTTCGGCTATGTTTGAAAAGGAAACCACTCCCTAGCGAGCCCTGGACTTTCTTATTATGCCAGGCCCTCCGCGACGACACAGGAAGCCTTTCCAGAGGGCGCAAGCGAGCTTCTGATAAGCCCCGCCGCGGTCCGAGGAGGTACAACGACACGAAGATCGGGACAAAATCGGATCGGGATAACTCGAAATCTCCGAGAATCGGCGGGTTTGGAGGATGTATTGGACGCCGCGGCCGCTCCAGAGCGTTCTGGAACGCTCTGAGAGCGCTCCGGAACGCTCTGGAGCGATTTATCCCGATCCTAGCCCTGTTTGAAGAGGGCACCCTCCCTCGCGGGCCGCCGACGAAACCTGGCGAAAACGCCCGGTGTGAAAAACTGCACGCCCAACTCTCCGGGAGGAGGCCGGCGCAGGAGGACCGTCGTCGCGTCGACGGCGGCTGCGACGACGACGACGACGACGACGACGACGAACTCGACGGAACGACGACGAACACGACGACCACGACGACGACGACGACGACGACGACGACGACGACGGCGACGACGACGACGACGACGACGACGACAACGACAACGACGACGGCGGCGGCGAGGGCGGCGAGGGCGGCGAGCAGCCCGGAAGAGCAGCCGGAGGCACCTCGCTCTCGCCCAGCTCCCGCAGCAGCTCCTCCATCCTCTCCTCCGAGAGGTCCTTGCGCCGCACGCCGAGGACGACGACGACGAGGAGGACCGAGGCGGCGGCCCTCAGATCGGAGCGGCGCGGAGAGGAATGTGGCCTGCTCGGGCAATGCAGGCCCCCATCCCTGACCTTCCAGGAGGGCTAAAAAATAGCACCCGGCTAAAAAATAGCACCTTCCAGGAGGGCCCTAGAGCTATTCTACGTCTTGGTTTCAGTCTGTTTCGCTCAGTTTTTTAAGTTTTTAGGCCTCCAATGCTAAAACATAGCTCCCTGGAAGGTCAGGGATCTGGGCCCTAATCGGGCCCTTTTAGGGGCCCTAAACGGCCTCTTCTCTTGCAGCCCTCGCTGCCCCCCCATTCGTCCCCCCCCACTGCGCGCCCCCAAGAACATGGCATATGTTATAGTCCGGGCTCTTCCGCCTGCTCCACGGCCCAGGGACACTCACAAATCGATCGATCGATCGAGAGCGTTCCGGGACGCTCTGGGACGGATTTTCCTCGTCCCAGCCCCGCCCGGGCGTCGGAGATCTTCTGACCCGGGTCAGTCCAGACCTGGATCAATCAGTCATTGCAAAATCCTGCAAGATCCTGCGCTGTCCTGCGCCCAAACCCGGGTCAATGCGAAGGATCCTGCAAAATCCTGGAGGATCCTGCACCCAAACCCAGGTCGATGCGACCCTGGCCCTGCAGGATCCTGCGAGATCCGGCGCTCTGGCTGACCCCCGTTTGCATTGACCACCGTCTCTCGAGCCCCGACATTCGTCCCCTGCCGCCCTCGCCGGCGGCTGGAGAGGACGACGAAAGCAACGACGAGGACGACGACTGCGACAGGGGGGGCGGCGGCAACGGCGAAATGAGCGGCATCCTGCTCTTTTCTACCGCTTTCGCACCCAGCTGGCCCGCTCCTCGGCCCTTCAGCCCTACAGCCCATCGCTCCTTCACATGGTCCTTCCCTCACGACCTCGGCCTCACCGCATTCTCCCTCCTCCCCCGCGTCCCCCCTCCTCGTCCTCCTCCTCCTTCATGTCTCTCCCTTATGAATAGCTCCTCCCTCGGACTTCCTCGCCACTTACGACCCTGAACCTAGAAGCGTGTCGCCGTTTCACCCTTGCGAGGGGGTCCTTTTTTAAATGTGCCTCTCGCCTCAACAACGTGCATATTCGTCGTAGAATCTTGCAACCCTTTCAAGGATGTAGGGCGGGCCGTGTTCAACATGTGACTTCCGCGCAAGAGCCGCGCACCTTCGTTTGTAAGCAATACGGAGTTCAAGGATGGAGGCCGCGTCATGTTCAAAATGTGTTTCTGGATCTAGCGCCACACGCATTCGTCTTAAACTGTTGTTGCAGTTCGGATGGAGGGCGAGTGATTTGCACCATATGGCTTTCACATCATCGCCGCAGGCCGCAACACTTTCACGGATGAAGGGCGGGTGGTTTTCAGTGTGGCTCTCGCCTTGGCACCGCGCATATTCGTCTAAGAGTTCGCAGGAGCTTTAGGTCGGGCATGCCCCCCTACCGGCCGATTTCCGACGAGAAATTGAAAAATACGAACAAAAAATGCAAGCAAGTAAAACAAATACAAGAAACATCGTCCCCAGACTATGTTTTACTATTTTTGAATATTCCTCCTGTAGAGGGACGTGCCCGACGTAACAGTAGTTTCACTCATGAAGGGCGGGTCGTCTTCAAGATGCGGTTCTCGCCCCCAGCGCCGCGCACACTCCTCTGCGAAGCTTGCACCACTCTCAAGGACGAAGGGCGGTTCCTTTTCGGCATGTGGCCCTCGCCGCACTGCGCGCACGTTCGTCCTAACACTCCGCAGCCATTCCGATGATTCGTGCAGTCAAAGTCCCAAGAACGGTGATTTCTGACACGATTTAGGACTATCAAGTCGCAACAATCAGGTTGCTTCGCGGCGTTGACGTCCCAAGAACTCCCGGTCTGGCACGATTTAGGATTGTCAGGACGCAACAATAACGTGGTTCCGCGGCTTTGAAGTCCCAGGAGCTGTGTTTTGGCACGGTCGAGGATTACGAAACGGTTGCCCTCTACTCGGCCGCTTCCCGAAATGAAGATAAAATAATCTAGGGACCTATGAGGAGGGCGCTTGGTGTAGGGAGGGTGAATCACAATATCGTTGATGCGTCTATGGTTCACACTGGTCCTCCTCCTCCTACCTCCTCCCTCTCTCCCTCCCTCTCTCCCTCCCTCTCTCCCTCCTCCCCCCTCCTCCCTCCCTCCTCCCTCCTGCCTTCCTCCTCGCCCCCGCCCTCCCTCGTTCCGCCTCCCTCCTCCCCCCTCCTCCATCTCCCTCGTCCTCCGCCCGCCCCCGAGGCCCGCAGAGAATCCCTCCGGCCGTCAGCTCCGCGAGAGTGTGGCACAGTGGGGGCAGCAGCGGGGGCATGGGACACGAGCGGTGCCTCGCTCTTGCCCCCCACCAACACTTCACTGGGAATCACCCTTTCTGTTGACAACCCGAACCGGCTTCTGACACCAGTGGGGCCGGCATCGTGGAAAAGATCGAACCGTTCGGAACAGCTGAGCAGAAGCATTAAGCTGGAAAGCGCTGGAGGCTCAGTCGGCTCCCGCCCGCCCCGTGAAAAGGAAGGAATCATCATCGGGGGCGGCCAGGAGGGGGGCGTCCAAGAGGGGGGGGCGCGAATCGTGGTCGGCGGCATGTGCGCGGCCCAACGGGGGGGGCCAAGGACGCAACGAAATGAGAAGAGGCGCCGTGAAACCTGGGGCACCGACATAGCCCACGCCATGATGTCCACCCCCGCCCAGTCATCACCCCCCCTTGCTGCCGCCCCCAGAGTCAATGAAAGCCGTTGGACGAGTGAAGCGAGAGAGAACGACTACAAGAACTCTGGCATGACATAAGCGTTAGGTCGGGCATGTCCCCCGACAGGCCGATTTCGGGCGAAAATAAAAACATACTCCAACATACTTCATTGAAACCTCAAAAAATTGTCCGCAGACTATTGTCTGACTATTTGTTGAATATTCTTCCTGTAAGAAAGACACGTCCGACTTAACATAAGCGGGTCTTGACGGGAACAGGCCCGAGTCGGGGACCTTCTGACCCGGGTCAATCCAGACCCGGGTCAGTCAGGCCGTGCAGAATCCTGCAAGATCCTGCCAAATCCTGCGCCCAAACCTGGGTCAGTGCGAAGGATCCTGCAGGATCCTGCACCCAGACCCGGGTCAGTGCGACCCTGGCCCTGCAGGATCCTGCAAGATCGGGCGCTCTGGCTGACCCCCGTTTGCATGGGCCCCCGTCTCAAAGCCCCCGGCCGAGACCCGCTGGGCGAGCGGGCTCTTCCTCCTCCTCCTCCTCCTTCCTCCTCCTCCCTCCTCCTCCTTCCTCCTGCCCTCCTCCCCCTACCCCCCCCGACCGAGACCCGTCTGGGGCCTGCGCCCGGCCTTCCGTCCCGAGCCGTTTTTTTGTTGACGGCCCCCGAGCCCGTGGAGGGCCCCGGGAGGGCTCCGGGACTGCCAGGGGCGGCGAAAAACCTCAGGACCTGAGATGTTCCAACCTACTCTAGCCTTGATCACCAGAAAAAATCTCGAGCTCCAAGAAAATACCGAAAGTGGAATGTGGTCACGAGTTGGGCCCTAGGAGGCGATACTCGTTCGACACCGTTTCGATACTTTTCCAGGTATTTCTAGGATGTGGTCCTTAGATACGATCGGAGCAACATAACTCAGGACCCGCTTCCCTCAGGACCTGCTGACTTCATCGCGACAAGGTTCAGCGAACGTGAGTCCCAACACCTGGCAATGCGATGAGGTTTCTGTCCTGGCCTCTGCCTTCTTTTTTCGGCAAAAAACACGAACGGTCGACAGAGCAGGGCTGCAGTGTGTCCATGGAATTCGAATTACGAAATCCCTGCCAAACCTTCCACGAGGCAATGACGCTAGACCTTCCGAGTGACGTCTTTGTCATCAACATCTGACAGGCCACGATCCCCTGGCTGTGCTCTCCACAGGGCTGCACCCCGGCGCGAAGTACAGCGCCTCGTCTCTGAGCGAACAGAACAGCATGCGAACATAGATTCTTCAGTGCTCAAGCTGGTCACACATCGATTTCAGCGTCAACAGTTCGTATCTTGTTCGAAACATCGAACGGGATTCTGAGCGTGTGGAAGTAAAGAAATATGTTATCTGAGATCCACGCCCCTCTCTCGGATCGGCGCTGGACCCCTCTCCCTGACCCGCAGAGCGCGCCATGGGCGGCGCCGGAGGCGTAACCAGGGGAACCCAGCGCCGATCAACAAAAAATCCGCGCGGACCTCTTACCTCGAAGGTCCTGTTTGCTCGAATTAGGCATCGGCTTCAAACCACTTGGCGGAGAACAGCGTTTGTCATGCAGCTTGTCAGTTGGGGTACAACTCGCAGGGGGGAAGTGCGACGCAGGTGGGCGCAGGAAAGCGCCCGCGTGGAACTTCTTCGGCTCACGCGTTTCGCCTGAGCCATTGGATCTGATATCGTACTTCGCGCGTTCCATACGGGTCCCGTGGCCGACGAGCCATCGTGTAGATCATGGCAAACGAGATGAAGCCATGCCAAAAGCAGACATTGAGAACGAAGGCTATCCAATCCGACGTGGGCGATGTGGTTGCCGCCAACGTGGCGTTCGTGGGAGGCGCCATCCAGATGACGCATCCGATGTTTGAGCCTCGAATGAAAGATGCGCTCGTCAAGAAACACGGCATGCCCAAGGATGACGCCCGCACGTGCGCGAGACAATTTTCGGGTGCCCTTGCGAACGTTTTGAACAAGTGGACCACGGAGTGCAAGATTCAGCCAAGGCCCGACGGCATGTGCACGGTCAGTGTTGGTGGCGCCGAGGTGGAAACGGAGGTACCGAAGGCCATGTTCAGGTCGTGACTCAAGACGACACAGAATCGCAACGGCGAGCCACTCGGTAGACCTGCAACGGCAAAGAAGGCCGCGAAGATGAAACCTGCAGCCGCTGCCCCTGCTGGGGTTTAATGCGACGGGGGCCGCGGGGCCACCGACGTGGCAAACGATGGCGACGACGGAGCCGGATGAGGCCAACGAGCCCTCGGTCATGCTTAAGACAGCTGCAGCGACCGCCCATGTTCGGACGCACGTCGTCATGTTGTGCACAAAGGGCGGAGGCATTGCGTAGTGAAGCATTGCATCACAAAGCAATGCAACGCAGAGCGTAGCATCGCACAGCGGCGCAGAATACAACACATCACAGCATGTCATGGCATGGCGCCAAGTTCTTTGCAGGGAAAGTAGATTGTCTTCGAGAGACCTGGGCCAGTCTGGAGTCGTGGGCCCCACGTCTAGCTCCTAGTGCTCCCCGAAAAGGCACAAGGCGGGGCTGATGGAGAGCACCCGCTGGCTCTGCTTTCAGCATCGCCTTCTCGAAGCAGAGACGGGGCTCCCGATTAATACTCCCTGAAAGCGACGACGCCCCAAAGAAAGGCCACCGCTGCAGCGGGGGCCACGATTCGGAACGACCAGAAGAGCGGAAATGAGGCCATCGCTGCAGCAGGAGCTCGATTCGGAACGAGCAGAAGCGCAGAAATGAGGCCACCGCTTCAGCGGGAACAACAATTTGAAACAAAAAAAACAAGCGAAAAGCCAACTGCCGGAAATCCGGCGTAAAAAAACACTAAGTGCGTGTAGGGGGGGGCGGATATCTTCTGGACGTCATCAGGGGAGAAAGGAAAGTAGCATTCATGTTGTGGAATTGTGGAGGGGGGTGCGTTAGAGCCCACATAGAACTCGCAAGAGAGCTTCTGGCACGCAGGATCGATCTCTAGCGGGCCGGCATGGGGAGCCTTCATTTCCCATTGGCGAAACCAGGTGCGCTTTCCTCTTTTCCGAACTCGCACGCGTATCTTAGCTACTTAGAGCGCGAGGGACCCTCAAGGGATAACGCATGCCTATCTAATGTTTTGCGTTTTTTTCCACGCTCGAAGATGGGGTCGAAGAGTCGCGCCGCATCGCCGACGCATCGCTGATGCATCGGCGACGCATCCAGAGGTTGGAAGACCGCAGGGCAACCAACGAAAAGACCCGTTTGCTGCATGGCGGCCAATCTCGGCGAGCGATGAGCAACCTTCCGTCCCTGCGGGCGGCGCGAGGCGGGCTCCAACGCCAACCCAAGAAGTCCGCGTGGAACTGCGATAAATTAGTTGTGCCTATGTGAATGCTTGTTCTTCGACTATAGCCGTCGTGGGTCTTGTACTTTCGGCGGGCGATGGGCAGCCCCTGAAATCCGAGGCGATTCAAAAAACATCATCGTAGATAATTGCGACTGCAGCCCTGGACCCCGTCTGTCTGCGCCATTTCTCAAACAGGATCGATCTGCGAGGGTCCTGGGGCCCGAAACCAAGCGAACACGCCCAGCTCGAAAAAACTGGGACGCCAGAGTCGCAGGCTACATCCATCCCCATCTCGAGGGGGCAAGCTGGTGGCGCTGAAGAGACCCGGCCCTCCAAGGACGTGCCTCCCGCTAAGAACAAGCAGCCATGCGACACGTAGTGACACTTTATGACCCGACCTGCGCCCTTGGCATTCACTGTTATTTCAGGTTCCTCTGCCAACAACGACACGTATCTGGAGCTCCATACAGCTGGCCCGATACATTGATACACAACACGATGAGGAGACAACATGCCCATATGTGAAGAATAACTCCGTGACCGGCTAGAGGGAAACAAACAAATCACCCCAACACTGGCACGAAGCCACGAGAGAAAATGGGCAACCAACACGAACAGCACAACACACGAAGAAACGCAATGTGTACGTATAGGTTTCACAATCACCAGGCACGAAATGCTACCGTAGAATGCAGGCCGATCCGAGCATACGAGTAACATCTCCTGACGCCTCTGGAAACCAGCGGCTGGGCGAACGGTTAAACACGATCCACCCGAGCCCTACAGCCGAGCCACAACCCACCCGCCAAAGGCATTGAGTAGCTTCACAACAGCAGCCCACGCCAGGTCACGTAGGGAATCTGAAATCTGCCGCCTGCACAGTGACCAGCACTCGTGGTGAACCCCCACAGGGGCCACACCGAACGTAAACGAGAGGAACGCTTGACTTACAGACTTGCGGAGGACGGGGTGCATCCACCAAATTCAGCTCATCATCAAACACCATGAGTCCGCCCAGAACTGCAGCTCCAGAATTCAAGCACGCCAAGGCGAAGAAGCTTTGGTTGGGCAGAACCCGTCAGGACTTCCGCCAGCCTGGGACGAACGCCGCCGACGAAGCGCCGGAAGGAACCAACCCAAGTGCATGAATACGACATGTCCAACTGCACCCCAGAAATTGAAGCGCGGCCAGGTGTGGAGGCCTTGCTGGGCACAGCCCGCCAGGACCTTCGCCTGGGACGGACGCCGCCCTCGAAGAACAGGAAGGAACGACGGCCCAGCCAGCACCAGCTGCTGAGGAAACACAGCCTGATTCAAACGTATTACGAACCGTCCGTCCCAATCTTGGTCGAATGGAGTGTGATGCAAAAGGCACCAGCCGCGGGAGTTGTAAGCACGCCGCGACGAGGCGCTGGCACGCGACGGCCTGGTGATGAGAGAAGGAGGGGAGGGGGAGGATGCGGAGGCAGAGGGAGGGGAAGAGGAGGAAGACGATCGGGGAGGGCTTAACCTTCCCCCTCGGCGCGCCGAAGGCGCAGCCAGGGGGCCCGGCGCCGATCAAAGAAATCCGCGAGGAGGAGGAGGAGGAGGGAGGAGGAGGAGGAGGAGGAGGAGGAGGAGGAGGAGGAGGAGGAGGAAGGAGGAGGAGGAGGCGGAGGAGGCGGAGGAGTGTAAGAGGAGGAGAGGAGGCGGGGAGCGAGGAGGAGGGAGGAGGAGGAGGAGGATAGAGAGAGAGAAAGAGAGAGGATGCTCGTGCCTCCGCTCCTGCCAGGCCGCGCGGCGGGCTTCCTCGGACAGCAGCGCCTCCGACGCCTCCGCGGTGGGCGTGCCCCCTGCGCCTCCTGCGCGCGCATCCGGGGGATGCGCGGCCGCGGCCCGCCTCCTCCTCCTCC